>CM038670.1:268837621-269295812 GCA_021605145.1 Aegilops bicornis
CCAGCAAAGCCGCCCGATGCGCCGACAATCCCGATAGGAGCTGCACATATCTCGTTCTCGTGGCAACACCGGATAAGCGAAGCGTCTGAGAACCGACGTAACCCATGTTGCCAAGGGATGGTCCCATACGGTGCTCTAGTTTGGACCAACACTTAGACAAGCATTGGCCGGGGCTGAATAAAGATGACCCTTGGGTTAATTACTCCCAAGGGAAATATAGGTGGTGGTGAGGCAAATGGAAAAACCAATGTTGGGCCTTCTTTGGAAAAGTCTTATTCAAAGCGAACTGTCAAGGGGTCCCATAAATCACCCGACCGCGTTAGGGACGCAAAATCCGGGAACATAATACCGATATGACGGAAACTAGGGCGGCAAGAGTGGAACAAAACACCAGGCATAAGGCCGAGCCTTCCACCCTTTACCAAGTATATATATGCATTAATAATATAAGATATATTGTGATATCCCAACAAGTAAACATGTTCCAACAAGGAACAACATCTCCATGTTCCCACAAGGAACAAACTTCATCTTCACCTGCAACTAACAACGCTATAAGAGGGGCTGAGCAAAGCGGGAACATAGCCAAACAACGGTTTGCTAGGAAGGGTGCAAAAGGTTAGGGGCTGACATGGCAATTTGGGATGGCTTGATAAATGTGTAATAGGTAGCGCAAAGCATAGCGATAGAACGAAGCAACTAGCATAGCAATGATAGTAGTGAGATCCAGGTAGCGGTCATCTTGCCTGAAATCCATAAGGAAGAAGAACGAGTCCATGAAGAAGACGAACGGATGAAGCCGAACCAAGCGTAGACGAACGAATCCTCACGATCGCAACGAAACGGGAACTAACAAGAAGAAGCACACAACATAGTAAACACACCACACATGAACATGACAAGATGCACAACAAACATGATGCATGACAAATCTAGATGAGGCTACTCATGGCAAGAGATGATGCATACAAGAGCAACACATCAAAGCAAGTTTAAATGAGACCGGAAGCAACATATAACACTTCCGGTAAGTCCTCATATGCAAATTTCGAAATTGGTCCAGATCTGAAAAAAACCTTATGTTCAAGTTGTTAAACAGCAAGTTAAGATGCACCACGATGATCTACACGAAATTCTAGTCAAGTTACATATAAAGTTCATTAGATTTGGAGCTACGGTCTAGAAGATATGAGCAAAACAAGATAAGCATGGCATTGATGCAAAATGCATACAAACATCAAGAAAACACCTCAAAACAAGTATGCAACATGATAATATAAAACTACATGCAAAATCAAGCAAGTTTCATATAGAGCACGCTCAAAACGGAGCAACGGATCAACACATACACCCTATACAAGTTAAGACAACAATCTGTCCAAAACAGCAAGTAGGCATATTGCAAGCACCAAAACAACATTCTACAGGACCTCAACATAATAACAAAAGGCATGGGCATGATGTACAGGTAAAGCATTACAAAACATGAACAATGAGCTATCTCCAGAAATCACTAGAACATGCTCAAAAACACATGGCAAGATTGCAAATAATAACATTTTCAGACTTTAGCAGAAAATTACATCAGGTTGCAATGTTTAGAGCTATCGAACAACATGCTACAGGAACTTATAATAGCAAGACAAGGCATGGCATGAATCTACTCAAAGCATAGAACAAAAGTCCTTTAGTGACCATAAGCCAAAAAGGATCAGAAAATATGATGGCACCCACGTAAACATGGCAAGTCATATTACAGATTCATACATGGAAGAAACAACAAGTAGGCATGTCGGTGAGCTTGAACCACTCACTACAGAGCAATACATGGCATGGCAAGGCAACCAACAGCAATAAGACATGGCATAGAAGCTATACATGGCAAGAACAACATCATAGCATGCAAGGATCAACTACAACAACCTTGGCAAAATTGAATAACATGTAAACAATCTGCCAGGAACATTTTATAGCAAAAGTAGAGCTCGATTGACTCAAGCTATGGCACTCCATAATTGCAAAAAAGGGCATGGATGGATAGAGCAAGACATGTATAACAAAACATCCTTACTGAAGTATCTCAAAATAAGCATGGATCTCTCTGTAGCATCAAGTCAACATGGCATCAAAATATCAGCAAAACAGGGCTGAAAACAACATCAGGAAGCCTACTTTGCATGCTTGTGCTAGTCACCACAAAGATCACAAAAATACATGGCATACACCCCTGGAAAGATGGCATGGCATATTACAAAACATATGTAGGACTCAAGTTCATAGGGTGCACACATCAATCATGACAAAAATGACAAAAGTGCATGTTCTGTTAAGAAACAGAAACTAACATCACATAGCACTCTTCTAACAGAATTTCGGGCACTAATATGAGCTCAAATGAAAATGATGCAATGAGATGAAATGATCTACTCTTCGAGATGAACATTTTGACATATTACACGCGCAAAACGGATCTACGATGACAGAGATATGGCATGATGAAAATGCAAGAAAATATGCAACAATTTCGGGGACTGGATTTGGAGGGGGGAAGAAGTCAACCATGCACGCGGATCGAGGATGGCCGGAACTTCGCCGAGACACGCGCCGGAGAGGAGGGAGATGGCCGGGGCGACCGGATCCGGGCCTCTCCTGGCCGGATCTGGCCGGAGATGGGGGGGGTGCCCGGCGAGGGGCGCGGCCACCGGCGGCAGGGAGGCCGGCGATGGGCGGCTCGGGGAGGAGCTCCGGCCGGAGGGAGGCGCGTGCTCCGGGCGAGGAGCTGCGGCGGGCGGCGCCGAGGCCAAGTGGTCACGGCGAGGGAGGCGACCAGGTGGTGCGGCGGGCGAGGTTTGGCGGTCAAGACGCTGGGCGCGGGCGCCGGCCACCGGCGAAGACGAGGAGGCGGGCGGCTGGGATCCGGCGGCGGCGCGAGGCGGCTCCGGGCGATCATGGGTGGCGGCGCTGGGCGCCATGGGCCGGAGTGGGCCCGCTGGCGGGCGGGCGCGAGGAGGAGAGAGAGAGGCGAAAGTGGGATGAGGTGGCGGGCTCCGGTTGGTTGGAGGCGGCGGGGCTGACGTGGCGAGGCGGGATTGGCGGGTCGACGTGTCCGACGGACATGTCCGTAGCAAGGATGGACATGTCCGTGGCCTGTGGTGGAGAAGGGGCTAGGGTTCATCTGCGAAAATTCGGGAGGGACACATTTATAGGTAGAAGGAGCTAGGAGAGTCCAAATGAGGTGTGGTTTTCGGCCACGCGATCGTGATCGAACGACCGAGAGCATGGAGGGGAGTTTGCTGAGTTTTGGGCCACTTTAGAAGGGGTGTTGGGCTGCAAGGAGAAGGAGGCTTTTACGGTTACCCGGTTAACCGTTGGAGTACCAAACGACCTCCAAATGATCCGAAACTTGACAGGCGGTTCACCGGTGCTATACCAAGGCCGCTTGACAAACCTCGGTCCATTCCAAGACCGCTTAACACCCGCACACGAAAAAGAGGTAAAAGGGGCGCCGGAGACATAGGAGTGCGGATTGCAAAACGGACAACGGGGAAAATGCTCGGATGCATGAGACGAACACGTATGAAATGCACATGATGACATGATATGAAATGCAGATGATGACATGGCAAAGTGCAACACGCAAGCAAATGACATGGCAAAGACGATGAATAACTGGCGGACACCTGGCGCATCGAAACCGGGGCGTTACACCACCATACCTTCCTATATCCGGTATCTACCTGCCGTTCCAAGTAAATTTGTATGTGCCAAACTCTAAACCTTCAAATAAACATTCTGTTTTGTATGCTCGAATACCTCATGTATCAACTAGGGCTGCCCTTATCTTTCATGTTAGGCGGGTTATTCTCAAGAGGAGTGGACTCCGCTCTTCATTCACGAGAAAATGGCTGGTCTCCGGGATTCCCAGTCCCATGCTTTATGCAAACTAAATCGAAATAATTGCAAACAAAACTCCCCCTGGGACTGTTGCTAGTTGGAGGCACTCATTTCGAGCAAGTCATGGATTGATGCTTGTTGGTGGAGGGGGAGTATAAACTTTACTATTCTGTTTGGGAACCGCCTATAATGTGTGTAGCATGGAAGATATCGCCATCTCTTAGTTGTTATGTTGATAATGAAAGTATACCGCTCAAAATATTATTTATCTCTATTTCAAAACCGAGCTCTGGCACCTCTACAAATCCCCGCTTCCCTCTGCGAAGGGCCTATCTATTTACTTTAATGTTGAGTCATCCCCCTCTCATTAAAAAGCACCAGCTGGAGAGCACTGCTGTCATTTGCATCCATTACTATTAACTTATATTGGGTATGACTGGATCTCTTTTACCATGAATTACAATGTCTTGTCAGTCCTTGATCTTTAAAGGTGCTCTGCATTTATGTTTTGCGGTCTCAGAAAGGGCTAGCGAGATACCATCTTGTTATATCATATCATGATTGTTTTGAGAAAGTGTTGTCATCCGAGATTTATTATTATTGCTCGCAAGTTGATTATGCCATTGATATGAGTAAACATGAGACCTAAGAGTTATTGTGAATGTGGTTAGTCATAATCTTTGCTGAAAACTTGAATGTTGGCTTTACATATTTACAACAACAAGAGCAAACAGAGTTTGTAAAAGTTTTTCTTTCTCTGTCAGTTTATCAACTGAATTGCTTGAGGACAAGCAAAGGTTTAAGCTTGGGGGAGTTGATATGTCTCCGATGTATCTACTTTTCCAAACACTTTTGCCCTTGTTTTGGACTCTAACTTGCATGATTTCAATGGAACTAACCCGGACTGACGCTGTTTTCTACAGAATTGCCATGATGTTGTTTAATGTGCAGAAAACAAAAGTTCTCGGAATGACCTGAAACTCCACGGAACATCTAGTTAAAAATAATAAAAAATCCTTGCCAAAGATGAAGACCAGGGGGCCCACACCCTGTACACGAGGGTGGGGGCGCCCCCCCTAGGGTGCGCCCCCTACCTCGTGGTCCCCCTGGAGCTCCTCCGACACCAACTCCAACTCTATATATAGAGGAGAATAAATCATCGCGTTTTACGATACAGAGCCGCCGCCAAGCCCTAAAACCTCTCGGGAGGGCTGATCTGGAGTCCGTTCAGGGCTCCAGAGAGGGGGATTCGTCGCCGTCGTCATCATCAACCATCCTCCATCACCAATTTCATGATGATCACCACCGTGCGTGAGTAATTCCATCGTAGGCTTGCTGGACGGTGATGGGTTGGATGAGATCTATCATGTAATCGAGTTAGTTTTGTTAGGTCTGATCCCTAGTATCCACTATGTTCTGAGATTGATGTTGCTATGACTTTGCTATGCTTAATGCTTGTCACTAGGGCCCGAGTGCCATGATTTCAGATCTGAGCCTATTATGTTTTCATGAATATATGTGTGTTCTTGATCCTATCTGGCAAGTCTATAGTCACCTACTATGTGTTATGATCCGGCAACCCCGAAGTGAAATAATCGGGACCACTCCCGGTGATGACGTAGTTTGAGGAGTTCATGTATTCACTATGTTCTAATGCTTTGTTCCGGTTCTCTATTAAAAGGAGGCCTTAATATCCCTTAGTCTCCATTAGGACCCCGCTGCCACGTGAGGGTAGGACAAAAGATCTCATGCAAGTTCTTTTCCATAAGCACGTATGACTATATTTGGAATACATGCCTACATTACATTGATGAATTGGAGCTAGTTCTGTGTCACCCTATGTTACGATTGTTACATGATGAACCGCATTCGGCATAATTATCCATCACCGATCCAATGCCTACGAGCTTTTCCTATACTGGTTTACGCTTATTTACTTTCCCGTTGTTACTGTTACAATTACTAGAAAACACCAAAAATATTGCTTTTGCTTTTGTTACTATTTCGTTACCGTTACCACTACTATCATATTACTTTGCTACTAAACACTTTGCTGCAGATATTAAGTTATCCAGGTGTGGTTGAATTGACAACTCAGCTGCTAATACTTGAGAATATTCTTTGGCTCCCCTTGTGTCGAATCAATAATTTGGGTTAAATACTCTACCCTCCAAAGCTGTTGCGATCCCCTACACTTGTGGGTTATCACACGTGCACTCTTATTATTTTCACATCGTTCGGTCGTGCAAGTGAAAGGCAATTATGACGATATATGATGGCCTGGCTGAGATGAGAAAAGCTGGTATGAACTCGACCTCTCTTGTTTTTGTAAATATGATTAGTTGATCGTTCCTGATTCAGCTTATTATGAATAAACATGTTTACAATGATAATTAGAGATTATAGTTGCTTGTGCCATGCTTGATTAGCTATGAGTTATAATGGTTTACCTTGCGTGCCAACATGCTATTAAAATGGTTGTGATGTGGTATAGTGGGGTGGTATCCTCCTTTGAATGATTTAAGCGACTCGCCTTGGCACATGTTCACGCATGTAGTTGAAACAAATCAACATAGCCTTCACGATATTTATGTTCATGGTGGATTATATCCTACTCATGCTTGTAATCAATATTTATTAATTTTAATGCATGTTCATGACTATTGTCGCTCTCTAGTTGGTCGCTTCCCAGTCTTTTGCTAGCCTTCACTTGTACTAAGCGGGAATACTGCTTGTGCATCCAATCCCTTAAACCCCAAAGTTATTCCATATGAGTCCACTATACCTTCCTATATGCGGTATCTACCTGCCGTTCCAAGTAAATTTGTATGTGCCAAACTCCAAACCTTCAAATGAAATTCTGTTTTCTATGCTCAAATAGCTCATGTATCAACTAGGGTTGTCCGTATCTTCCATGCTAGGTAGGTTATTCTCAAGAGGAGTGGACTCCGCTCCTCATTCACGAGAAAATGGCTGGTCACCGGGATGCCCAGTCCCATGCTTTATGCAAACTAAATCAAAATAATTGCAAACAAAACTCCCCCTAGGACTGTTGCTAGTTGGAGGCACTCGTTGTTTTGAGCAAGCCATGGATTGAGGCTTGTTGGTCGAGGGGGAGTATAAACTTTACCCTTCTGTTTGGGAACCGCCTATAGTGTGTGTAGCATGGAAGATATCGCCATCTCTTGGTTGTTATGTTGACAATGAAAGTATGCCGCTCAAAATATTATTTATCTCTGCTTTAAAACCGAGCTCTGGCACCTCTACAAATCCCTGCTTCCCTCTGCGAAGGGCCTATCTATTTACTTTAATGTTGAGTCATCACCCTCTCATTAAAAATCACCAACTGGAGAGCACTGCTGTCATTTGCATCCATTACTATTAATTTATATTGGGTATGACTGGATCTCTTTTACCATGAATTACAATGTCTAGTCAGTCCTCGAACTTTAAAGGTGCTCTGCATTTATGTTTTGTGGTCTCAGAAAGGGCTAGCGAGATACCATCTTGTTATATCATATCATGATTGTTTTGAGAAAGTGTTGTCATCCGAGATTTATTATTATTGCTCGCAAGTTGATTATTCCATTGATCTGAGTAAACATGAGACCTAAGAGTTATTGTGAATGTGGTTAGTCATAATCTTTGCTGAAAACTTGAATGTTGGCTTTACATATTTACAACAACAAGAGCAAACAGAGTTTGTAAAAGTTTTTCTTTATCACTTTCAGTTTATCAACTGAATTGCTTGAGGACAAGCAAAGGTTTAAGCTTGGGGGAATTGATACGTCTCCGTCGTATCTACTTTTCCAAACACGTTTGCCCTTGTTTCGGACTCTACCTTGCATGATTTGAATGGAATTAACCCGGACTGACGCTGTTTTCAGCAGACTTTCCATGGTGTTATTTATGTGCAGAAACAAAAGTTCTCGGAATGACCTGAAACTCCACGGGACATCTTTTCAGAAAATATTAAAAATACTGGAAGAAAAATCCACGTCAGGGGGCCCACACCCTGTCCATGAGGGTGGGGGGCGCGCCTACCCCCCTGGGCGCGCCCCCTGCCTCGTGGGCCCCCTGAAGCTCCACCCACCTCAACTCCAACTCCATGTAGTCACTTTTGGGGAGAAAAAAATCAGAGAGAAGGATTCATTGCGTTTTATGATACGGAGTCGCCGCCAAGCCCTAAAACCTCTCGGGAGGGCTGATCTGGAGTCTGTTCGGGGCTCCAGAGAGGGGGATTCGTCGCCATCGTCATCATCAACCATCCTCCATCACCAATTTCAAGATGCTCACCGCCGTGCGTGAGTAATTCCATCGTAGGCTTGCTGTACGGTGATGGGTTGGATGAGATCTATCATGTAATCGAGTTAGTTTTGTTAGGGTTTGATCCCTAGTATCCACTATGTTCTGAGATTGATGTTGCTATGACTTTGCTATGCTTAATGCTTGTCACTAGGGCCCGAGTGCCATGATTTCGGATCTGAACCTATTATGTTTCCATGAATATATGTGAGTTCTTGATCCTATCTTGCAAGTCTATAGTCACCTACTATGTGTTATGATCCGCAACCCAAGTGACAATAATCGGGACCATTCCGGTGATGACCATAGTTTGAGGAGTTCATGTATTCACTATGTGTTAATGCTTTGGTCCGTACTCTATTAAAGGAGGCCGGCCAGTTCTTTGGCGATTCTCCCATAATCTTGAGAATCGACCCTCCACCCAGCTTCTCCGAGAATCTTGAACCCATATATTATTATTTTTTACAATCCTAGCTAGTTAGGATGTGAATAGTTAGGATTGTAAAAAATATATAGATACAAGATTCTGGGAGAAGCTGGGTAGAGGGTCAATTCTCAAGATTCTGGGAGAATCGCCCAAAAGAACTGGGCCTTAATATCCCTTGGTTTCCATTAGGACCCCGCTTCCACGGGAGGCTAGGAAAAAAGATGGCATGCAAGTTCTTTTGCATAAGCACGTATGACTATATTCGGAATACATGCCTATATTACATTGATGAATTGGAGCTAGTTCTGTGTCACCCTATGTTATGACTGTTACATGATGAACCGTGATCCGCATAATTCTCCATCACCGATCCATTGCCTACGAGCTTTTCACATATTGTTCTTCGCTTATTTACTTTTCCGTTGCTACTGTTACAATCAGTACAAACCCAAAAATATTACTTTTGCTACCAGTACCGCTACTTCCATATTACTTTGCTACTAAATACTGTGCTGCAGATACTAAGTTATCCAGGTGTGGTTGAATTGACAACTCAGCTGCTAATACTTGAGAATATTCTTTAGCTCCCCTTGCGTCGAATCAATAAATTTGGGTTGAATACTCTACCCTCGAAAACTGTTGCGATCCCCTATACTTGTGGGTTATCAGCAGCATGTCGAGGGGCCCCACGGCAACCTCTGTAGGATCGTCAAGTCGGTGTCTGGGCCACCTGCGAGGATCGGGCATCAGCAAGCAGGGTGTCTTGAAAAGACACTGAGCATGCGGCCAGACGAACGGTGCTGAGCCGGTCCATACGATTAGAGATCTGCTCGAAGAGAACATCGGGGAGGGAATTCCAATCGCGGCTCTACCTGTCAGTCTGTTCTACCACATGGTTTTTTAGGGCGCTGAGTGACTGGGGTTTTCGGTGCCTACGAGCCAGCGGGGAAGTGGATTCGGGCGGGCGAGCGAAGAAGATGGCGTGTGTGGCCGAGCAGTGAGTGGGGGGATATGCTACGCGCGAGCTAGCAAGGAAGATGGCGCGGGCGGGCGAGCAATGAGCGGGGGGAAATGGTGTGCGGCCGACGATGGGGAAAAGAGGAGGAAGAAGAAGAGAGGAGGAAGAAGAGTGAAAGACGGGGAAGAAAGTGCATTAAATCTCAATTCTACTAGTACTACTACCAGGATATACCGTCCTTCGGAGTGTAAATAGTTACGCCGATGACATGTGGGTCTACCACAGGAGGGCCCATATGTCAGTTAATGGAGGAGAGAGGTGTGTAGTCGTATTTGCGGAAGCATGCTCCACTTGCAAACATGATGGCAGTACTGGGTAATGCTGATTTAGTAACACCAACACGCTGGTTCAGCTTATTAATTAAGTGTCACATCTGCTGCTGCGTGTATTGTCACTTCACTGTGAAGACTAGTTGAATAGTTCTCTCTGACCGAGATGGGGAATAATGGATCGTGAAGACTTCCTATCTACAGTATCCCTATCATCCTGTCCAACAAGATGAAACATTGGCCAAGGCACCCGACGCCAATAATGTAGGAGTACTAGTACTACCTCCTTTCTGGTTTATAGGGCTCAATTCAAAAATCTCATCAACCAAGGTAGATGATGAGTGGTGGAATAATTTTTGTAGTTTGCAAAAACACTCAATTAATGCACTCGTTTTCCTCAAAAAATTATTTTTGTATTACGCGCATGCTCCTAGGGGGATAGATTGGTAGGAAAAGACCATCGCTCGTCCCCGACCGCCACTCATAAGGAAGACAATCAATAAATAAATCATGCTTCGACTTCATCACATAACGGTTCACCATACGTGCATGCTACGGGAATCACAAACTTTAACACAAGTATTCCTCAAATTCACAACTACTCAACTAGCATGACTCTAATATCACCATCTTCATATCTCAAAACAATCATCAAGGATCAAACTTCTCATAGTATTCAACACACTCATAAGAATTCTTACAAATCTTGTATGCTTAGCATATTATGATTATTTAAGCAAATTAGCATGCTATTTAAGACTCTCAATATAATCTAAGTGAAGCATGAGAGTTCATCTATTTCTTCAAAATAAAACCACCACCAAGCTCTAAAAGATATATGTGAAGCACTAGAGCAAACAACAAACTACTCCGAAAGATATAAGTGAAGATCAATGAGTAGTCGGATAATTATGCAACTATGTGAAGACTCTCTAACATTTAAGAATTTCAGATCTTAGTATTTTATTCAAACAGCAAGCAAAGCTAAAGAAAATGACATGACGCTCCAAGCAAAACACATATCATGTGGTGAATAAAAATATAGCTCCAAGTAAAGTTACCGATGAACGAAGACGAAAGAGGGGATGCCACTCGGGGCATCCCCAAGCTTAGACGCTTGGTCATCCTTGAATATTACCTTGGGGTGCCTTGGGCATCCCCAAGCTTAGGCTCTTGCCACTCCTTATTCCATAGTCCATCGAATCTTTACCCAAAACTTGAAAACTTCACAACACAAAACTTAACAGAAAACTCGTGAGCTCCGTTAGCGAAAGAAAACAAAAAAACCACTTCAAGGTACTGTAATGAACTCATTCTTTATTTATATTGGTATTAAACATACTGTATTCCAACTTCTCTATGGATTGTAAACTATTTTACTAGCCATAGATTCATCAAAATAAGCAAGCAACGCAATGAAAACAGAATCTGTCAAACACAGAACAGTCTGTAGTAATCTGTAACTAACGCAAACTTCTGGAACTCCAAAAATTCTAAAATAAATTGGTGGACCTGAGGAATTTGTCTAGTAATCATCTGCAAAAATAATCAACTAAATATCACTTACCAGTAAAACGTTCTAGCTAATCTCGTGAGCGCTAAAGTTTCTGTTTTTTACAGCATGATCATAAAGGCTTCACCCAAGTCTTCCCAAAGGTTCTACTTGGCACAAACACTAATTAAAACATAAAACCACATATAAACAGAAGATAGATGGATTATTTATTTCTAAACATAACCAAAAATCAAGAAACTAAAATAAAATTGGGTTGCCTCCCAACAAGCGCTATCGTTTAACGCCCCTAGCTAGGCATGATGATTTCAATGATGCTCACATAAAAGATAAGAATTGAAACATAAAGAGAGCATCATGAAGAATATGACTAGCACATTTAAGTCTAACCCACTTCCTATGCATATGTATTTTGTGAGCAAACAACTTATGGGAACAAGAATCAACTTGCATATGAAGGTAAAACAAGCATAACTTCAAAACTTTAAGCACATAGAGAGGAAACTTGATATTATTGCAATTCCTACAAGCATATGTTCCTCCCTCATAATAATTTTCAGTAGCATCATGAATGAATTCAACAATATAACCAGCACCTAAAGCATTCTTTTCATGATCTACAAGCATAGAAAATTTACTACTCTCTACATAAGCAAATTTATTCTCATCAATAGTAGTGGGAGCAAACTCGACAAAATAACTATCATGTGATTGAAAATTAAGATCAAGATGAAAAGTTTCATGGTTATCATTATTCTTTATAGCATAAGTGTCATCACAATAATCATCATAGATAGGAGGCATGCTTTCATCATAGTAAATTTGCTCATCAAAGCTTGGGGGACAAAAAATATCATCTTCATCAAACATAGCTTCCCCAAGCTTGTGGCTTTGCATATCATTAGCATCATGGATATTCAAGGAATTCATATTAACAACATTGCAATCATGCTCATCATTCAAATATTTAGTGCCAAACATTCTAATGCATTCTTCTTCTAACACTTTGGCACAATTTTCTTTTCCATCATACTCACGATAGATATTAAAAAGGTGAAGCGTATGAGACAAACTCAATTCCATTTTTTTGTAGTTTTCTTTTATAAACTAGACTAGTGCTAAAACAAGAAACAAAAAGATTCAATTGCAAGATCTAAAGATAGACCTTCAAGCACTAACCTCCCCGGCAACGGCGCCAGAAAATAGCATGATGTCTACTACGCAACCTTCTTCTTGTAGACGTTGTTGGGCCTGCAAGTGCACAGGTTTGTAGGACAGTAGCAAATTTCCCTCAAGTGGATGACCTAAGGTTTATCAATCCGTGGGAGGCGAGGGATGAAGATGGTCTCTCTCAAACAACCCTGCAACCAAATAACAAAAAGTCTCTTGTGTCCCCAACACACCCAATACAATGGTAAATTGTATAGGTGCACTAGTTCGGCGAAGAGATGGTGATACAAGTGCAATATGGATGGTAGATATAGGTATTTGTAAACTGAAAATATAAAAACAACAAGGTAACAAGCGGTAAAAGTGAGTGTAAACGGTATTGCAATGATAGGAAACAAGGCCTAGGGTTCATATTTTCACTAGTGCAAGTCCTCTCAACAATACTAACATAATTGGATCACATAACTATCCCTCAACATGCAACAAAGAGTCAC
Organism: Aegilops bicornis; assembly: GCA_021605145.1. NCBI lineage: Eukaryota > Viridiplantae > Streptophyta > Magnoliopsida > Poales > Poaceae > Aegilops > Aegilops bicornis. Next base: position 268,850,712 of record CM038670.1, read on the forward strand.
TCCAAAGTCACCAGTAGCAGAGAACAAATGAAAAGATTATGGTAGGGTACGAAACCACCTCAAAGTTATTCTTTCCAATCAATCCGGTGGGCTATTCCTATAAGTGTCACAAACAGCCCTAGAGTTCGTACTAGAATAACACCTTAAGATACAAATCAACCAAAACCCTAATGTCACCTAGATACTCCAATGTCACCTCAAGTATCCGTGGGCATGATTATACGGTATGCATCACACAATCTCAATTCATCTACTCAAACCAACACATAGAACCTCAAAGAGTGCCCAAAGTTTCTACCGGAGAATCACGACGAAAACGTGTGCCAACCCCTATGCATAGGTTCATGGGCGGAACCATAAGTTGATCACCAAAACATACATCAAGTGAATCACGTGATATCCCATTGTCACCACAGATACGCACGACAAGACATACATCAAGTGTTCTCAAATCTTTAAAGACTCAATCCGATAAAATAACTTCAAGGGGAATACTCAATCCATTACAAGAGAGTAGAGGGGGAGAAGAAACATAAGATCCAACTATAATAGCAAAGCTCGCGATACATCAAGATCGTGCGAAATCTAGAACACGAGAGAGAGAGAGAGAGAGATCAAACACATAGCTCTTGGTACATACCCTCAGCCCCGAGGGTGAACTACTCCCTCCTCGTCATGGAGAGCGCCGGATGATGAAGATGGCCATCGGTGAGGTTCCCCCCTCCCGTGAGGTGGGAATAGGGTCCCGATTGACTTTTGGTGGCTACAGAGGCTTGCGACGGCGGAACTCCCGATCTAATCTCCGTTCTGGAAGTTTTAGGATATGTAGGTATATATGGGTGCAAGGGGTACGTCGGTGGAGCTTCGGGGGCCCCACGAGGCAGGGGGCGCACCCTAAGGGGGTGGGCGCGCCCCCACCCTCGTGGCCAGCTCCTGTATCTTCTGACGTAGAGTCGAAGTCTATCTGGTGGCTTTCCTTCCAAAAATAACTTCTCCAGTTGATTTCGTTCCGTTTCGACTCCGTTTGATATCCCTTTTCATCGAAACACTGAAATAGGTATAAAACAGCAAATCTGGGCTAGGCGTCCGGTTAATAGGTTAGTCCCAAAAATAATATAAAAGTGGATAATAAAGCCCAATATTGCCCAAAACAGTAGATAATATAGCATGGAGCAATAAAAAATTATAGATACATTGGAGACGTATCAGACCACAAGTTGGTGCATTAGTCAATCAATATCGATTTTAGATTAAAGGCTAAATGCATTGGAAGTGTAGATGTACACTCTTTGATTTTTAGCCGATGTACACTCTTTGTTGGAAGACCGAGGGAGTACACGTGCATGCACTCACATACACAGCCAGGGTGGTTCGCGCGCAAGGGTTGGACTCCTGCCGCGCCTACATAAAGTTTTGTTTAACTGATTTCTTTGCTCGCTAACGGCCATGTGTGGGACCCAGAAACCAGGTGACAATTTAACCAGTCAACAAAGTGCCACGTCAACTATGTGGCCGGTCAGTAGGGTGCAATACGGTTGTCGGGGGTGTCATGCGACATATCCCAAAGGATGACTTATCATGGTGGGGGAGAGTAAGACATCGCCGGTGCCTGGAAACGGGATAAGGCGTAGACATGTATGCCGACGGATCTTACCCAGGTTCGGGGCTCCCCTAGGAGATAACACCCCTAGTCCTGCTCTTCGGGGTCTCCGCATGATCACTAAATCAACAATGGTGGTACAAGCTTGCTCCTTGAGCTGTTTCTCTAGAGGAGGAAGAAGAACAAGGCTAGCCCTAGCTTCACTCTCTCCCTATGTGTGTGTGTGGTCTCTATGAGGCTGAACCCTTTGCATGGGTGCCCTGGCGGGTTTATATAGGCCTACCCCCCAGGGGCACATTGGTAATCTGGCCGGGTGTAAGACCTGGTAGTCAGTGTCTACGGTCGCCAGCTTCTCCATCGACCGTTGGGGCCGGCCGCCTGGTGGGTCCCGTCGGCTGTCTTGTACTTCACCGACAGGCCGCGCCCGCCGCTTGAGGGTCCTGCCGGCTGCTAAGTATTGTGGTCATGCCATTGATGATGCATGCTTTGTCGGGGAGGGCATGGCTACAGTGCCACCGCCTGGTGGCACTACAAAAAATACACTTCCGTGATGATACGTGTTTGTCACAATAGGTCGCTTTTTTTGTCATGCATGTACATCCATGAAAAATTTATGACAGAATCAAGATAGTCATACTGTCTTTGTCGTAGAAGTGTTCCATGACATTACCAAAATTATCATCACGGAAGAGTCCACTTCCACGACGATAAATCGCGGCGTCACAAAGTGCTTTTCGCCAAGGGTGACCAACACGTGGCATCCACCGTAACGGAACGCCGTTAAGCTATCGGGTCGGGTTTTGGATCCGATAACCCATTAATGTACCCGACCAATGGGAAATTTCCACGTGTAAAATTCTTATTGGCGGACGAAACACGTGTCACCGTCAAGGGTCGAGATAGGCGCCTATGATATGTCGACACATGGCACGGCCCAACAAAGGGCCCATTTAGCTTACAAAGCCGGCCCGTTTGACTTGGTCAAAAGTTAACGGGCTGGCCCATGAAAAGCCTGTTAACGGTCTCTTCTTAAATAGCCCATTTTACGGCCCGTTAACTCACGGCCCCTTAGGCCCTGAAGGAAATCGGCCCAACAACGTCATGTGGGCTGTCGAATATAATACCAGCCCATTTCACTTTCGGCCCATGTATGGCCCACGACGTCTTTCGGACCATATGATGCCTTCGTATCTTTCGGCCCATTACAGGCCCTCGGTGAGTCTAGCCCATAATGAACAGTAATTTTCTTTATACCCGTTAATGGCCCGTGATTTAGATGGGCCGTTTCCAGCCCATGTTAGCTTTCGGCCTATTGATGGCCCATATGTTCTTGGGCTCCTTTTCGGCCCTCGATTACTTCCGGCCCGTTACTGGCCTGTTCCCCTAATGGTCCAAATTCGGCCCATGGCAAGAGTCGGCCCGTTACTGGCCTGTTCCACTAATGGGCCAAATTCGGCCCATGGCAAGAGTCAGCCCGTTACTGGCCTGTTACCATAATGGGCCAAAATCGGCCCATGGCAAGAGTCGGCCCGTTTCTGGCCTGTTAACCCGTTGCGCCGTTTCCAGCCCATCCTATATTCTGGCCCATTAACGACCCGTTATGCCTGTGACAGAATTAAGACTTTGCTGTCCTATGGCCTGTTAACGGCCTGTTACCGTGTTGGGCCGATACCAATTACGCCCGATTATGGCCCATGTAGACACATTTATCCGACGGCCCGAGGCCCACCGACTACAGGCCCATTTATCGACGGCCCGTAGGAGACCCATGGATCCTACGGCCCATATATGGCCCATGGTAGTTGCGGCCACTAGCAAACCAGGGAAAAAGAAGACTAGGAAATAAATAAGGCCGAAACTAACGCTAGGCTATTAAAGCGATTACAGATTACATCCACTCGACATCAAAGATCGCCACCAGTGCAAATATAGGGAACACCCTACACTATACAAAAATGGCTTGCTGTTTTCTTCAGGCGGTGGCTGCACATTAAGAATACATTTTGTATCACACCAAAACAAATTACAACTATATAACAAAAGGAAGGTTGGCATAAAACTTAACAGTCTAGCGTATAAATGCACCACCGAAGTTCAAGCTTCAGTTCATTTGACCGACTGTTACGTTTTCATGTTGTATTGTCCGATGGAGCACCATAACCCTCGCCTTCATTTCCCTAGGCTCCTGAACAACATAGCAAATGTCCGATAGTCTGGATTCAAAACCATGCATATCTTGACGACATTGAGCAATGTTTCTCCTTGTTTCACAAAGGGTCTCTGTTAGGGAATGGACTTGTGTTTGGAGCGCAGATACAACATTGCTTTGAGCTTGCATATCTTGATCATGAGACAGTTTGGACGATATTGCATGAACAACCAACCCAGTATTAAGCAGGAACGTGCTTTTCGCACTGTTAGTGGACAGGTACTAACCCACTGCAGCAAGAGCTGACATTGCGGTTATAGTTGCCTCGCCACCTTCAGAAGGTGGCGGTTCCACCATTTTTTCCATAGATCATTTGAAAAGTTGAGGTTTTACATTAGTAGTACCGAATAGAAGATATTAAGGAGGCAGCAAAACCAAACAAAATAGCTTTGGTCTATATACGTAACTTATTCGGTGAACCCATGTAAAATATTAGTTGTATTTTATTGCAAAGTACATAATAAAACCAGGTTCCAAACATATGACCATGTACCATCGCTAATGTATTGTCTATTTCTTCACATTGTATTGAGGGCTAAGGATGAAGAGACGAAGTTTATAATACGGTAAGCATAGTATGACGTCATTCATATCACAAAACAACTGAGAAATGCATAAACAGGCAATTGTAATGTTGTGTGGGCAAGTCCAGCACGGAACTAGATTACGGGTCAAGATCAAAGGAACATCACTCCTCTCTTTTAACCCTTGCAAGGTGCAATGATACGCTAAGACAATTGTGTATAAAATTGAAAAGACTAATAGACATTGGCTGCAAACCATGCAGTTCAAGGCACAAGTCAGAGTAAGTAGTAGTTAAAAGGCATTAGGATTAAGGACTTACAACAGCGGCTTTGACTGGTGTAGTCATGCCCTTCTTCTTGCTGGTGTGACAGTCCTTGAAGATCTCCACAGCATTTGGTTCAGGTACTATTTGGTCCTTGCGGGCTTTCCTCTGCATTTGGGACAAGTCAATATAGATCTGATAATATGGTACATCAAAAAGAGTGAAACATCAGCTAATTACAAGAGCCTCACAGTGTGCAATATAGCTACGAGATCCTGTCGTCTGTTGGAATTTCACTTTAAATGCAGTTGGCCTTGTTCTTTGAATAGTTCACCTACAAGAAGATAGATTTGTATGGCACATGCGTAAATAGGACTTCAACATGTGATCTGATGACATATATATATAATGTACCTGATACTTCGGATCGGACCAGTGTTTAACGAGGCCTCTCCAGTCTTCATCAGATATATTTTCCACTGGAGATGTTTGGGCAAGTTCACTGTTAGCCTTGCCTTCAAAGTGAGTTTTCCTCAAGTTATACCGATATTGTCGCAGAGCAGACTTGAAAACATGGGTGCAAGCTTGCCTAGTTGCATCATCTTGGCTATCCAACTTGAACCTCATATGTTGAAAATTATGGGAGTCTCATTATCGACAACCTAGAAAGTATTGGACAGAGCAAGACGATATTACTAGTTTCCATACATAACCATACTTACAGATAAATGGTCGAGGAAGGTGTTGAACTGGGTTTCGTCTTTGTCATTCCTGTACTGAATCCATGTTGGGAGGATACGTACATGACACCTAACAGTAACTGCTGCCTCTGATACTAACTTGGCTGACTCTGTAGCATCACGTGGCCTTTTTAAACCTGCTTCAAAACGGATCTCCATTATTCCTCCTCTAATTTAGTTAACCTATCGAGCATTATCCCTGATGTTTGTTTCCTCTTGCGCCTAGGTGCTAGTCCAACAACAAACATAGGAAGTGTTAGTGTACATCAAACTGTGAGACTACATATAAAGAAGCATGCAACTGTAACTTGACTCCAACAACTACCTTCTTGCTGTTGAAGCTCACAAGGTTCATCTGATATTACCAACTCGTCTTGTGTCAAGAGTGCTTGGGAAGTAGTGTCAGATGGCAAGGGAGCTTGGGAACGCGTCTGCTAGTTTCGATTGACGACGAGTACGTCGCGGCTGGTAATCTGATGGTAGGTGTTGCAAGAACTAGGGCTGTCTGTGCTTGTTTGGTGGCAGCTATTTGTTTCGTTTGTCTTTTTGCAACTCGTGTAGCATGGGATGCCGTGTTTGTAGAATTTTCTGCTGGACTTTCACCTTCTATTGCACCATCGCATTTCAGCAGAATCTGCAGGATTCATCCGCTTCTCATTCCCTGCCATTCTGTGTTTCTTCCTCTTTCTCTGTGCCATGTTAAGTCAAGCCGACAAGAAAAACGAATAACAATTTAGTTCTTCAGAACAAATTGATGCATGATGCAGATGAACTGAACTTTGATGTTAGACAACCACATGATAGGAGGATGTAATATGTATGAAAAACAGGACGGAAGAGATAACCAGAACTATGATGTGTAAACTAAGAAGAAGACATTTCACCAAATTAGAAGCAATGTAATGGAAGGTAGACACCATATGAAAGATGCTACAAATGTCGCTCTGCCAAGTTAACAGTGTCTCATCATAAATGGCGTTCAAACAAATGTGAAGCAGTACAAGAAATAAATCATATGCAAGATGCAAACAACATCACACTACCATGTTAGAGGTCTCTCGTCATTAGTGACATTGCATATTCACAGCATTTCATATTCACAGCTTATGATGTGTAAACTAAGGAGAAGGCATTTCAACAAATTAGAAGCAATGAAAGCTAGACACCATATGAAAGATGCAACGAATATCACTCTACCAAGTTAAAACTGTCTCGTCATAAGTGCCATTTCAACAAATTAGTAGTACAAGCTAGAAAAGAATGTGAGATGTAACCTATATCACACTCCGAAGTCAAACGTGTCTTATGATAAGTGATTGTTGCAGGTTACACAACAGTAGTAATACGATGTAAGAACATGGTGTGATAGACAGATATTGTATGTTCTAGAAACAGGAACACGTGTCTTACTCAAGTATAATGTGTAAAGTAAGAAGATGGAATTCAACAAAATTAGAAGCAATACAAGCTAGACATCACACATAACATGCAACCACATATAACGATTGCCAAGTTAGAGGGAGCACCGGTGATCTTGCACTAGGGGAGACGTGCTCATCATAAACACAGCTTTGTTGAGTGTCTATGCATGTGTTGTCTTGGAAATCATCTTGGGGGTGTGGAGGAGTAGAAAGCTGTAGAGGCCCTCCGTTCAGAAGGAGCACCTTTATCCGCTGCCTTGCTAACTTCCTTCCGCTTTATTGATTTTGAATTGTCAAGTAAAACCGACAAGAAAAAGCAATACAATTCTCTCTTCAGAACTCATTCATGCATGATACTGACAATCACTACTTTGATGTAAGGCAAACACATGACACCAGGATGGAATATTTACGACAAACAGGGCGACTTGACATGTTCACAACTGTTTGTGTAAACTAAGTAGAAACCATTCCGACAAATAAGAAGCAATGCAAGCTAGACACCACATGAAAGATGCAACCAATATGACTCGCCAAGTTAAAAGCGTCCCATCATAAATGGAATTTCAACAAATTAGAAGCGGCGATGCTATAAATCATATGAAAGATGCAACTAATATCGACCGCATATACTAAAGGTGTCTCGTCATGTTGATTGATGCGGGATACAAAAAACAATAGTTTTATGTAAGGACATGCTTAATAGATGATGTACTATGTACTAAATACAGGAAGGCATGTCACATTAATGTGTATAATGTATAAGCTAAGCAGACTAGCACATGCAATTTAACCAGATTGGAAGAATTACAATCTAGACACCATATGCAACATGCAACCACATATAACGCTGCTAAGTTAGAGCAAGCACCTGCGATGCTAGTGTAGGGGAAATGATGTAATCAACTACAGAGCTACGTTCACTATCTTCATGTAGCATTTCTGTTTCTTGAGAATCATGTCGAGGTCGACGCTGCATTCTTTAAATGAGGAGTAGTCCCCTTGCACCTTTGCCTCGTCATAAGTGATTGATGAGGGATACACAAGAACATTAGTTTGATGTAAGAACATGGTTAATACACAGATGTACTAGTATGTACCAAAAACAGGAAGGCATGTCATATTCAAAGGTATAATGTGTAAGCTAAGCAGATGCAATCTAACCAAATTGGAAGCAATACAAGCTAGACATCCGGTTGGAGTGGTGAGCATGATCATCTAGGACCTGAGAGCCTGGTGGGAGGCGGGCTGCTCCGCCACCATCGCAGCTTTTTAGTTGGCTTCGTGTGATGCCTATCTTTGCCGGGCTTATCAGCAGCTCGGCCAAAGGCCCCGACTAGCTATTTGTCTTCCGGTGCTCACGGGATGGTGGTTCATTTAAAAATATCTTTCCTTATCTTATCGACTTGACCTTCGAATAAAAAGCTAGACACCGTATGGAACATGCAACCACATATGACACCGCGAAGTTAAAGCAAGCACCTGGGATGGTGGTTCATTACGAGCGATGTCATCAACTCCAGAGCTACGTTCCCCGTCTCCATCTGCTGACACTACACCCATTAAAGCGTTGAGACGTGTCTTGCCTAGCCGCACAACAAGCTTGAGCGACTTATCTCTTTTCTTTTTGGCTTCTCTCATGGCAGCAGAGTCTGAAATACCCTTGCATAAAAACACAACAGTGAGAGTAAGGGTGAAGTGTGTGCAGAACTAGTGCACTGTAAAAGTAGCAGATAGCAGGTGGCTGAAAAATAAATGGCAGGAGACATATGATAGCTCTACAACATTGCATGGCAAACAAAATTAGATTCTACTTCGTATGATTTTGTAATATATGACACAGGAAATGCAGGTACTCCTCCAGCACACAACCACATGTGGTCATATCTAAGATAACAGTCGACTGAAAATAAATAGGTCAGTCGATTTCTTTAATGAACCGTCCGATCTATAAGGAACGGGCAGATGGCCTTCATCTACCTCCCGCCAGTCACTGTTGACGATCTTTCTCGAACCGCCAGCGACCACCAGCTCAGACCCCTGCCTCCGCCGCCCCGCCCTCCCATCGAGCTCACACCACCGCCGTGCTTGGCAGCGCCCCCAGGCCATCCCTTTAATCCCGGCCGACCTCCAGATCGAGGCGCCAAGAGCTCTAGGTCGCACACGCCCTAAGATAAACACCAAGCGCTGCTTCCCGGCGTAATAGGCGTACTAGCACCGTTACGCCGGTGAATGCTTCCGTTAATTGGGAATCAACTGGCCAGAAATTGAAATTCAGGGGGGCGACGGACCTCTAGCTAAGGTGACATAGTATATGAGGAGAAACCTTGTGCATCGCGAGTTACTAGGAACATCTAGTATCAAGAAGAAGCGCTCAACTACTGTCTTCTGTGGGATGAATACAGTGCAAGCAGAGACGTAAGATTTGCACGAATATGGGAAGAGGAGTACCTTTTTCGGTTGCCGGTGTGGTCACCCCCACATGTCGCGCCGATCTTCTTGTTTTTACCGGGGAAACCGATGTTCTGGAGGGTGCATGCTTGGACGAACCCATGGCCAAATTGTTGACTGTGTTGCCGTGGCCGTATGTCGGCGGAGGGGAAGCAGATCCGAGGCGGCGAAGCGACGGCGAGCAGAACAGCCCGGTGCGGTGGACGGTAGCGAAGTTGGAGCGGCAGCGGTGAGGCATAGGACAGCGTGGTTGAACTAGCTCGGGTACGGACGACTCAGCCTCGGCTTCAACTACTAGCTGTGGAGGGCGTTGCGGTTGAGGTTGCGGTGGACGACGACGTCGGGGTATCGGCTCCGGCGTGATGGAGGAGGGCGGCGGTTGATGGGTGGGATGGGTTGGCGGACGGAGGACGCTGACGTTTCGCGGCTGGTGGAGAGGTAGTTTTGGCGCCCACAGAGTACGAATGGGGAATCGAACGGGTGGGGGAACCATGTTTGATGCAGGATGCGCTTGTTTTTGGCTTTTTGAATGTAAGATGGGACGCTTGTTTGAAATTTGGGGAAAGTACAAACTTTTCCCCCTCTTAAATTTCGGACCCATCATGCGGGTCGGGGTAGGATGGTAATCCCAGGTGTCCCAAATAGTGGGCGGAGCGATTTCGGCACATGCATGTGTGCTTAGCGCCATTGTGTATGAATGTTTTTCGGATGCGGTTGCGTGGCGTCTAGATGAAGCTACAAAACTACCCCGGTTTAGACCTTTGGACGTCGGGCCGGTAGGTTTCACGGGTCGGAGTTATTAGAAAAGTAATTTCCTTGTACTACCAAACATTGGTGTGAGGCGGTTTCAGGCGAGTAGAGGCTTTTTTGGCGCTTCGTTCGAAATTTTGAAACACAAGCATTCACGTTTAGAGTACTCTTGAACTATGAGGATTGACCTAAATATACAACGTTATATTTGACCTTGTATGTTTGAAAACCTCATTAAATTATCCGCTTCTTTTTGAAATTTTGACACTTGAAAATCCTATAACTACGATTATTTTGGAATGGAGGAGCTAAATTTGAATCTATGTTGTACACGACTACATATGCTATTATGTACAAAATCGAGCAAAGATTGGTGCCCCATAATTTAGGTATGGTTTACAAATGCCATGATATCAAATTCAAATAATTGAATGGACTTCATGTTGAATTCAATTTTTTAAACCACCTTAAGTTGAATTCAAATGTATGCTAGTTCATAGGTAGTAGCTATTTATAATGTCCATTGTGTAACTTTCGTATGTATAATGTGCTTTACACACACAACATAAACTATACTCACGTTTATATTCGATTGCTAAAGCGATGCATTGTCTCGAGTTCAAAATACTAACTATGTGGATCAATTGTGTCGAATAATAACATAGACATGCTCAAATTCGATAGAATCTAGATGTCTGATGGATCAATGACCGCTCCTTACGCGAATTGCAAATATCATGATCCCATCCTAATATTTGGATACAGTTTATATCTTTAATCAGTGTGTAGAGCACTCTTTTACGTGTAGTTTCACTCTCCATCGGTGGTCTCTCACACATGCTCACACACTCTCTCCCGAGGTGTCTTTCTCGCACACATGCTCTAGATATAACCCTCCCTCTCTCTCGTAACCATTTACAACTGTTTTCACTAACCTTTATCACAAGCACTCTTCCTCTACGCAAACATACACACACACAATCCTCATCGACCCTTTCTATATACATGGACCTGCCTACGTGTCTCATGTACGCACATTATCTTTTACGCTTTGTCTCTCACGCATTGTCTCACACCTCTCTTCCTAATCGATTGAGTATGATTCTAGCAGAGCATTCTGTAGGATGCCCCTTAAAGTTAGGTTGGATGAATATTAATATCAGAGATAAAGGGGTTACCTTAGTCCGAGAACCTAGGGTTACAAATCCTAGCCGGCTTTGTCAGTGGACACAGAGTCCTTCACAATTCTGCTATCTTTGTCTTGTACGACTAGTCATCCGTGGGTCTTCCTAAATGCGTCACGGGCCGACCAATGTGGTGCAGGACGGAACAGAACGAAGGGCCTCACCTCGACCCACCGGACCTCACGCGGTGACACACCCTCTGCCCCCACGTCTCATTATCTTCTCACACCCACACATACCAACACAAACACCACACACACAGAAAATTTCTCCTGGTACCTCTATTCCCTCCCCCCTTGCATATACACACTCAAGGGAATGGAATATCTTGTCGTGACGTCATATTCGTCTCTCTCTCTCTAGACCACTCTCATTTCTCATGCTATCTCTCCCCCCCCGTCGGCACCTCTATCCATGCCTCTCTCGAATACATAATACACACACATACCTCTCTAGGCCCCGCCAAATGCATCAACTACACATTCACACATGTTACATCACGTACCCCATTGATCTAAAAAGCCCTCTCTTCACGTTTATTTCGCATACAACATTCCTTTTGAATAAAGTGTGGCCAAAAAATATTTTAGAGTTTCTACATATATACAACATTACAAAGTTATATGGAGGAGTACTGACGCTAATTTGCATTGCATGGTGCCCACAACGATATTTATTCCAAGACCGTGAATTTGTATATTTTTATACTATATACAAAGTTAGTCATAATAAAGAGAAATGAAGAGCATCTCTCTCTCCATCGTGATACCCCTCAGACGCCCTTTCACGTATGCATACAAGACTATCTCCAGGTCCTCTAAAAGTAACCCCCCCAGAAAATTCAGGCATGTTTCATCTTTCTCTCGCGATATATGCAATGACGATCATTGTATTTGAAGCGAAAGAACGATACGTACATTGGACTTCAGAATCCACTAATTACGGTCACCATTTATGTTTAGTGGTTATTATGCAGTCACGGGCTCACCGTACAACTCTGTATTTGCTCATGGCATGACTAGTTGACCAGTTAAACGCTACACGTGGCACCTCTAGTGTTGCATCACATTATCTCACTACCATCGTGCCCACCTGTCGACTTGTATCTACTCTACATCTACACTCTTATAAAATACATAAAATACACTCTTATAAAAAACAGAGTTGGTGATGATGGTGTGCCTGCAATCCTGCAATATAGGCCGTCCGATTTATATCTAACGGATAGGAAAGAAACTATGGAAATTTTGCAAAAAGGTACCCACACACCTCTCCACATTTGCAAATAAGGCCTTCCCTCGTTCATCCTTTTCTCTCACAAGATAAACAAGTCATACAAATGCATCTTGATGTTACATGCAACGCACGGGCATCTTGCTCGTAAGAATGAAAACAAACAACAACAAAAATATTTGGACGGTGGTTCGAAGTCATGACCGCAGGCACAGCGGACAAGGTGGCCTTGTATTGGTATGCTGAGCCGTCTGTTTTAACACACAGGAGCTGGTGTGGTGATTATACACACACGCACGCATGCACACGAACTGCATCCACGCAACACTCACACAAACACATGCACCCACGCACGCACGCAACACTCACACATACACACGCAGCCACACACGCACGCAACACTCACACGCACGCACGCATGCATGCACAGACCAGTACACCACACGACCAACACACACTCTCACGCTCAAGTGCTCAACCTACACGTGCATGCGCACACATCCGGCCCTGATAGACACATACACAACTAGGTGATTCCCACGCACGGGTTGGAGCCTTGTCGCGCCTGCGTAAATTTGTGTTTATCTGACCTTTTGCCTATGCGAACTGACAGGTGGGACCCACAACGAACATGGTCAATTTAACTAGTCAACAAGGGGCCACGCAGACTATTTGGCCAATCAACAAAGTGCAATCCGATGCTGAGCTGTGAGCAAGTGACCGTATAATCACCGCAAAACGTATATAGTGACCGTAATCAGCTTATTCTGAAGTTCGGTGACCGTATTACGCTTTTCTCTCTGTAGGCCCTCCAAAACTACATCTCTACACGTTCTCGCATGTTACATCTAACAACTATGCAATACAGCACTACTACTACACTCTAACACAATAAATCATATGTGTTTTTAGTTTTACTAGATATCATATTGTTACTTATAATTATTCAGTTTGCATACATTAAAATTGCCTTTGAAATGTATGGCCAGTATCATCTACCGCGCGGGAAAAATCCCTCCCTTTCCTGTTTAATCGGGTTTGTATCGATGGATCATGCGAAACAACAAAACTATACTAGTACTATACAGTACAAGTGACAGTTCACTGGGTCGTCGTGTCGTCTACTCCACCGTCGTAAGAGTGGAGCTCTCGCTTTCATAAATCTTCTAGTCCCTTTCGCCGACATGTGGGACATCAAGCTACTCGGTCCACGTGCCATACCGGAATACAGTGCAGAGCAGCCGGGGTGAAGCACCCCAGTCATGGCGCCGGCATAGTAATGAGCAATGAGGCGTCAAATCACAAAGCTGCACCTTTCCCGCAGTTAAGTTGGAGGGACGAAGCAACCATCATTTCACTCGTTGCTAAATCCGCTTCTCCCTCATCTTCTTCAACTTAACCACGTGTTTCTTCTGCCGTTGTTCTGCCTCATGTGGGACGCGGATCGGCTTGGTAAAGCACTGACACGTGGGACCGCATGTTAGCAAACCTCCAGGACAACGTCCTCCGAAAATAAGAAGCCTAATCCTAGACTTACAAAGGGCTACGTAGTTGCTCAAATAAGAAACCTCCCCCGCCATCCGCGCGGCAAAATCACCTCCTTTTTACTAATCTCGATTCTATAATTTTTTAGATCAATATAATTGAGATTTGTATAGATAGCACACAGGAGCAAAACCAAGTGGTACAGTTAAGGGCATCCACAATGTGTAGCCAAATGTGAAAATAGCTTTTCGCATCGTGGGAACCATTGTGGACGGTGTTGCCCAAGCCAAAAAGATGGAACCGAAGCTCCGTGATTGATTGATCGAAGGAATAGAAAAATGCAATGTCTCTCCTCTTTCTCCCATGCTTGGACGCATGTAGTACTACAGTATAGAGCACAGAGTCTACTCCCCTGTCCCTTCTATCACAAATCACAAAGCAGTGAGGCGTCAAATCACAAAAGCACGGACGAAGCAACCATCATTTCACTCTTCGCTGAATCCACTTCTCCATCGTCTTCTTCGAGAAGCCATCTCACCGCATTAGTTACTCCTAGTAGTACTAGTAAAGGACTTCCTGGATGCAAATAAGGCGGTTGTCTTGGCTTGCAGGCGGCACTTGCAAACGACTTACCGTGGTCTCCCTCAATGGTGTTCTCCGTCGAACGCACTTCGCCAAACCACCAAAAAAAATATCGTCGACATCACCGCAATGGGGAAGGAAGTCAAATATAGTTACTACCTCCATTTTTTGTACACAAGGCCAGTATATCAAAATTACAATTTGGAAAGGGCCACTAACACTAATCGAGGCAAAATTGATGGGGTTAGCAACCAAGGACATTAATATCCCCTGCATGCATGCGGAAGTGAGAAGGTTGGTTTGCATGGCGCTGCATTCAAGCGATCAGGAGTGGGATGGTTAGCTCTTTGGTCTTTGGAGAAGAAAATACGCATTAATTGACACGTGAAACGAGGATTTGTATCGACTAAATCCCGCGAAGGAAAACCCAGCCTTTCTTTTTTAACACTAGTACTCCTAGTAATGCACGCATTTACTTATCCTGTTTGGGTCTAGGCCTTGCATTGCCAAACTTCGCCACACATATTTGCCAAGCTTGCCTAAAGTTTTCAAAATAAGAAGGAGGTACACTTGCAAGACGGCTATCGCTGCCGCACCGCACCTCACACGGTCGCTTCGCACATCGCGGTCGCACCGCACCCTCACACGCCGCTTCCCCGCACGCCGCAAACCCAACCAAGGGAACGCACCCTCACTGACACGTGCTGTCGCATGTGAACACACCAAACTCAGCCATTGTAGCGACCCGACCCGAAAACGGTCAAGTCTCTGTGTAGCTGTACCATCCCAAGATCATGCTGGCACACACAGTACATTGATGCAAAGATTCAAAGTTCAATCACACCTGAATTTATTACACGATTCTCATATCGAGTCTTTATTACAAGATAATAAATTCGGCCGAAGGCCAACTCATGAGAAACAAACTAAATAAAGCTGCGGAAGCGTAGACGAATAGCGAGTCCATCCGACTCCATAGGGCAATCGCCAAGCGTGGATCGTAGCCTCACTCTGATCGGAAAACTCCTGCGCAACATAAGACGTTGCAGCCGTGTAGGTCAGCATTTTGAATATGTCGGCAAGTCAAAGGGAGAACAACAATAAAAATTACTAACACTATATGCAATTTGGCTGTGGGGCTCTAAGTTTCATTGTTTTGCGAAAAAAAGCCAGTTTTTCCCTACAACAAGGACTTGTTTGCAAATACTACAAAATGTTGGTAGTTATTGAGATGGTTCCGCCAACCAATGTCTCATTCCCAATTATTAAATAACCCCTCAATTAATTTATTAAGTTCGGTGTTGAGATATCCGAAATAGTCCAAGTTCCAGAGGCTCAAATTATGCGTAATCGGGGACACGGCTAATCGATTAGATCTTCACTCTGCAGAGGTTTGCGCACTTTACCCGCAAGAATCGTTCCCTCCTTTAAATCTTCGTGACCGCTCGGTGTTTGAAGACGGGACGAACGAAACAGGTCTTAGAAGAGTTCCTCCGGGCCACTGCCGGTGCCCATCCAATCCTACCATTCTTCTACATCTCGTAGCACCATCCGGCTAGAGTCACGCCTAGGGTCGACCAAGCCAGAGCCCATAATGGCTTGCGGCTGCACAGGTAAGCTTCCGGTCAATGGGGTATCCATCCGTCTCTTCGTGGCTGGGTGAAGCTTTCCGCAAGATGTCATGGCGCTTCTCCATGCATCCCGGCCATCCGCTGGTTTCTCCAGGGTGCCCGTCAACCGTCCTCCACCCAGTAGTGAATTTGGAAGTCCATCTCGAGCTTGAAGTCATGGGGTTGTCATCATCTTGACTCTCGCATCTCCCTTATGAATCACTCAACCAACCCGTCACGAGCATAGCAAAATAAACTACATCGTTCCGCAATGGTAACAAGGAATTGGGTTCATCCTACCTCATGATACTACTCAAGAACATAACTTAAAATTCTCCTACTGCATGCATGGTGGGGAGGTATAGTTCTAATGCAATAAAATCATAGGTATTGTAAAAAAACATGATCAAATGACTTGCCTGGCTGACGGTCTTCGAAAGCTAGGGACTCGTAATAGCAGGCTTCGCACTACGGAAATTTTATCGAATCAAACAATAGCACAAATAAGTATGGCACAATATAACATAACAGCAAGTGGGAAGTAAAACACCCAAGCACTCAAACCAAAATCCAAAGAAAACTCGGAGAAAGCAAATCAAGGTTTTCACCACATCAAGCAACAACTAAGAAATAGTTTTACACAACTAAAACTTTTCTTAACCGAACCTAAGCATGGGTTTTGCTAACTAATGAAGGAAAACATCATACAAACTAGGAGCAAAAGGAATCACATCAAAAGCTATTATAGAACTCCTATTATGCCTATAACAATCCTAGCAAGGAAAAATAAAAATAAAATGTTTATTCTACTGTAAATAAAAGTTCATCCTATGTAGCTACAGAAATTAATCTAAAATAAACTATAACATAGTAAAAATAAAATAATTTACTAACTAGAACAATAGAAAAACAGTAGCTAGTTAAATAAACAAGAAACACATGATTTTGACTAAAACTATTTTTTTGTTAAATCTAAAATACCCAAACAGGTTCCTACTGCTAGGCATGAACTAAACTAAGCTGTAGCAAAAAGAATCACTAAAAAATAATCCTAACTCAATTTATGGCAGGAAAACTAATCTGTCTAAAACTAAAATAAAACAACTTTTAAAAACCTAAACATGGCCTAAGCTATTTTCTACAGAAACTATAGGAAATTTGCAAACTAACAAAAAAAGAATCAACTCAAAATATTAAGTAACCTAAGAGATACGGATTTTATAAAACTGGAACTATTCTGTTAAATACAGAAACGAAAAAAATAAAATTCAACAAAAACTAACGCGCTAATGGGCCTATCTAACGCTCAGGCGATATATAACTAATGCATGCCCGAGGCTAACAGAAAATAAACCAACCGGTACGATCTAATGTAAATAAACCGCAACTGAACCGGAGTAAAACCGAACTAATCTAAGATAAACCTAACCTTTCGCTAGAACAAAACACTGCCCTAGGTTTCAGATCGGACGGTGGTGGGCGGCTCCGGCGACATACCGCGGTGGCGACGACGGCGACGGACGACGGCGGCTCGGGCATGGACGGCGCGGTGGCTCCGGTGGTCGGGGAAGACGGCGGAGACGTCGGGGAGATGCGGCGGAACTTGGGGAGGTCGGGGGTGGAGTCGTTGAAGCTCGGGGATGACGGAGACGATCGGGGCGAGCTCGGGTGAGCTCCTGCTCCGGCGGGCGGCGGACGAGCTCGGGGCGACGGCGTCGGGGGCTCCTGGGCAAAGAAAGGATGTCAGGGAGGTGCGGGATGAAGTGGCGGTTCGGGTGGAGTAGCTTGGAGGTCGAGGGTGGCTCACCGGTGGCGTAAACGGCGGCGAACCGAGGCGGCCGCGGGCGAGATGCGTTCGGCGAGGGTGCGAGCGTGGGTTTTGGGCTAGGGTTATAGGGGAATCGGGGAGGAAGGGCGAGGTATTTATAGGGCATCAACTTGGGGTGGGGCGACTCGGGATCGTGATCCCGTGGAATTCGGACGCGGCGGCGGCGTCGAACGCGCTCTGGCGCGGCATAGCGTGGGCGAGGGGAAAGAGAAGGGGTGGGGCCGGCGCGTCGGTGAGAGAGGGAGGGAGGAGAGCGAGCGGGCGACCGAGGCGGAAAGGGTTCGGGTGCGGCGCTAGGGGCAGGCCGGCTCAGTAATCATGGCTGCGCCTGGCTCAGTGGTCGCGCTGGCCGGGTCATTAACTGGCCGGGCGCCTGGGGTTTTTTTTCCTTTTTTTTTGAATTAGAGAGAAGAGAGAATATATGAAAATATATATTATTTTTATATAGGACATATATATATCAAAATTCTCAGGGGAATTTATCCTACAACGCGGACATTTTTCCAGGAGAAAAACTCAAACTAAAAAAAACACTTCCTAGAAATCCCAAACAAAATCAAATTTGAATTCAAACTTTTTGGCAAAACTTTTCTTCTGACATTTTTGGAGTGTCATGTTTACTCCTCTCATACTTTTTCTCAAGTATTTGTCAGGCATTGTTTTGAAATAAATTCAACTGCCAATTTGAATTCAAATTCCAACAAACTCAAAAGCCTCTGAAATAATTCAAATGTCACTCAATTCAAACAATATACATAGATGCTTAGCTATAATTGTAAAACATTCCAAATGGGAAATTTGGGATGTTACAAACCTACCCACCTTAAGATGAATCTCGCCCTCGAGATTCGGGTTGGCTAGCAAATAGGTGCGGGTGGTCTCGGCGGAGGTCTTCTTCTCGCTCCTGTGTGGCTTCCTCTTGAATGATGACTCCACAAAGACCTTGCAAAACTTGATGATCTTCTTTGCGGGTGACTCTGTTCAGATCTTGAGAATTCGGACGGGTTTCTCCTCATAAGTCGAGATCCCGTCGAGCTGTATGGCCTCTAGGGGCCTTGTGTCTCTCAACGGAATATCGGCCATCTCGGCATGGCATTTCTTCAGCTGAGAAACATGGAAGACATCATGAACTCCGGACAATCCTTCCGGCAATTCTAACTTGTAAGCAACTTCTCCACGACGTTCGAGGATTTTGTAGGGGCCAATGAACCTGGGTGCCAACTTTCCTTTAACACCGAACCTCTTGATTCCACGAAGTGGGGACACACGAAGATATGCCCGGTCTCCCGCTTCGTATGTTACTTCCTTGCGTTTACTGTCGGCATAACTCTTCTGCCTCGACTGAACTACCTTGAGTCTATCTCGAATCAGCTTGACTTTCTCTTCGGAATCTCCGATAAGATCGGGACCGAAAAGTTTTCGATCTCCAACACCATCCCACAACAATGGTGTTCTGCACCTCCTTCCGTATAGGGCTTCGAAAGGGGCCATCTTCAGACTGGACTGATAACTGTTATTGTATGAAAATTCTGCGTATGGCAAATTATCATCCCAGCTAGACCCATAGTCTAGCGCACAAGCTCTCAACATGTCAATCTGGTTGACTCTCTCGGTCTGTCCATCTGTCTGCGGATGAAAAGTTGTACTGAATTCCAGCCTCGTACCCAAAGTTTCATGCAACTGATTCCAAAACTTTGAGGTAATTTGTGTTCCTCTATCTGACACAATACTCCTCGGAACTCCATGCAGACATACGATCCTGGTCATGTATATCTTGGCTAACTTAGCGCTGGTATAGGTAGTCTTCACGGGAATGAAATGAGCTACCTTTGTCAATCGATCAACCACTACCCAGATGGAATCATAACCTGAACGGGTCCTGGGTAATCCTGTGATAAAATCCATTCCAAGTTTTTCCCATTTCCACTCGGGAATCGGCAAGGGTTGAAGTAACCTTGCTGGCTTCTGATGTTCCGCCTTTACTCGCTGGCAAACATCGCATATTGCTACGTACTCAGCAATATCCTTCTTCATACACATCCACCGAAACTTTCCTTCAATCCAGATACATCTTGGTGTTAGGGGTGAATCGAGTACGGTGAATCATGAGCCTCTGAAGAATTAGCTTCACGAGTTCGGGATCATTGGGTACATAAATACGATCCTCGAACCATATAGCTCCGTATTCATCCTTACAAAACCCTTTAGCTTTTCCTTCATTCATCCTTTTCTTTATCTCATCAATTTCCATGTCCGACTTCTGGGCTTCACGAATTCTTTCGGCCAAAGTGGACTGAACTTCCAGAGCTGCAACATATCCTCTCGGAACTATCTCGATCGGAGATCTCTCGAGGTCATCGACTAACTCCTGGGGTAATCCTCCCGCTTATGAGAGTATTCACATAACTCTTACGGCTCAGATCATCTGCTACAACATTAGCCTTTCACGGGTGGTAATGCAATCTCATGTCATAGTCCTTGATTAACTCTAGCCATCTCCTCCGCACGAGGTTCAACTCTTTCTGCGTGAAAATATACTTCAAGCTCTTATGATCTGTGTAAACATCTAAACTATTTCCGATAAGGAAATGCCTCCAGGTCTTGAGTGCATGCACTACGGCTGCTAACTCCAAATCATGTGTGGCGTAATTCAGCTCGTGAGGTCGTAGCTGTCTGGAGGTATAAGCTACAACTTTTCCTTCCTGCATGAGTACTCCTCAGTCCTGGCGAGAAGCGCCACAATATACTGGTAATCCTTGTGTATGTCCGCAAAATCAATCTGGGGCTGTAACCAAACGCTTTCTTCAATTCCTGGAAACCGGCTTCACAATCCTTGGTCCAAATGTACTTGGCGTCCTTCTTCAACAGCTTTCAGTCATGGGCTTGGCAATCTTCGAGAAATTCTCAATAAACCTCCGATAATATCCTGCGAGTCCGAGAAAGCTGCGGATCTCCTTGATCGAGGTGGGTGACCGCCAATCGGTGATCGATACAACCTTGGTGGGGTCAATTGCTATTCCTTCTCCTGAAATAACATGTCCGAGGAATCCGACTTCCTTCAGCCAAAATTCACATTCTTGAACTTGGCATATAAGCGATGTTCTCGGAGTATCTCGAACTAGACGCAAATGTTCCTTATGCTCTTCCTCGCTCTTGGAGAAAATCAGTATATCATTGATGAACACCACGACAAACTTGTCCAGATATTCCATAAATACCTTGTTCATCAAATTCATGAAGTATGCAGGGGCATTAGTCAATCTGAATGGCATGACGGTATACTCATATAAACCATACCTGGTGGTAAATGTTGTTTTGGGTATATCCTTTTCACGGATCTTCAATCGATGATACCACGATCGAAGATCGATCTTGGAGAATACCTTGGCTCCAACTAGCTGATCAAATAGATCATTAATCATCGGCAGAGGGTACTTGTTCTTGAA
Source organism: Aegilops bicornis (assembly GCA_021605145.1). Lineage (NCBI taxonomy): Eukaryota > Viridiplantae > Streptophyta > Magnoliopsida > Poales > Poaceae > Aegilops > Aegilops bicornis. The sequence goes on from CM038670.1 coordinate 268,872,038, forward strand.
GGTCACGTCGTTCAACGAACGATAGTCCACAACCATTCTCAGGGTTCCATCCTTCTTCTCTACCAAAAGAACTGGGGCTCCCCAAGGTGACGAGCTTGGCCGAATATATCCCTTCTCCAATAGCTCATTAATTTGCTTCTTGATCTCTTCCAAATCGTTCGAGGGCATCCGATAGGGTCTCTTGGATATTGGGGCTGTGTCGGGCAATAACTCAATCAGAAATTCAATGTCTCTGTCCGGTGGCATTCCTGGTAATTCCTCCGGGAACACATCGGGAAAATCTTGCACTACTGGCACTTCCTCCTGAACAACTCCCGTGAGGGAATTCACTGATTCTTCATCGGGATACGTGCGGATACATACTTGATCCTCTTCGCTCCGAGTGGTGAGCGAGAATCGTCTTGGCGGGCACAGTCTATGTTTCCTTCAAACTTCGTCAACCAATCCATGCCTAGGATTACATCCAAGGTCCGGGTTCCCAATAATATGAGGTCTGCGGAAATTTATGGTTTCCGATGTTAAGGGTTGCATGACAGCCTAAGCTCGCCATCATTTCTCCTCTGCGGGCCCGATGTGAAGAGGGCTTCTAAGGGTTCTAGTGGGCAACCCGTACTTTTCCACAACTACCCTTGAAATAAATGAATGCGTTGCACCAGAATCAAAGAGTACCAATACGGGATGTGAATTTAATAAAAACTTACCAACCACAGTGTCTGGCTGATCATAGACGTCCTCCACGTCAATGTGGTTCACCCGAGCACGAGGAAAAGGGTTGGGCTTCTTTGTTGAGCTTCCATTGCCGTTTCCATTCCTCTGCTTGGCCTCCGGGCAGTCGGTGGCATAGTGCCCTGTTTTACGGCACTTGAAGCAGTGATGTGACTCAGATCCTTCCGAGCCGGGCGGACGATCTTTGGTTGCCATTCTTTGTTTCCATTGCACGACTTGTTGTCGTGGTTGCGGTTGTTCCCATTCCTCCATGGTTATGTCCTCCATGATTATGTCCTCCATGAGTGTGATGGGTATGCCCTCCCGAGTATGGGGCATAACGGGGCTTCGACGAGCTCGAGTTGTACTTCCCCGCCATACTTCCGCTATGCTATCAATCCCTGCTGCTTGCCTTCGAGTATGGTGGCCTTGTCTACCAGCTCACGGTAGTTGTTGATGGTAGCCACCATTAGCTGCATTCCCGGCTCGTCATTGAGTCCTCGAGAAACTTTTTCCTGCTTATGCGGCATCTGTGGCCACATCGTCCGGGGCATAGCGAGCTAACTTGCTGAACTCATCCACGCATCGCCCTACATGACGGTTCCCCGTGTAAGTTGCGGAACTCACGCTTCTTCAGACTCATGGCCCGGTGAGACATGAGCGGTGCGGAAAGCTTCTTGAACTGATCCCACGTGATGGTGGCGATGGGATAAGTGGCGGTGTAGTTCTCCCACCAAGAGGCTGCAGGTCCATCAAGCCGGCGGCAAAGCGCACCTTCTCTGCATACATGCATCCAGCAGTGGCTAACTCCTTCCGACCTTGCGGAGCCAATCATCGGCCACAATCGGCTCAAGGTCTTTGCTAGAGAACACCGGGCGGATTTAGCCTTAGGAAGCGGGTCAAGTTGTCAGCGAGGGGTGGTGGCGGTGGATTGTTGTTGTTGTTGTTACAGTTACGGATGAGCATCTCACGCATAAGGGCAATCTGCTGCTGGATCAGCTGGGTGAGCTCCGGCGGAAAGTTGAAACCGGGGTCACGTCTCGGAGGCACCTGGTGTTTTGGAGTGGATGAGAAAATTAGAATAGAACAAGGGTCTAATGAGAAAATATCACTACCCATATGAATGCACAATCATAATCACACCAATCATTTATTCAATCATCTCAAACATGGTTCAATCTCGGATTACAAATTCTCACGACTAATCGAAAATAACGGCCTAAGCGATCGACGGAAAAATAGAATAACATGGCGGTCGACTAAATGTCTTCATCAATTATCCTTGCGTCCTGCAGTGCGGCGTCCTCCGGTCTTGGCGCCTCCTCTTCTTGACTTTCTTGGTGGAGCTCTCTTCATAATCCTGGTCATTTCTCACGAGGGGTCCGTCATCTCCACTCGGAAAAAGGTCTTCTCCCAGGTCCATCTTCTCCTCTAATGCGGCAACATCAATCTTCAGCTTGTCGACTCTCTCCATGAAATCCTTGATTTCTTCTTCATGGTCAAGGAAGTCCGCGCGTGCTTTCTCCTCCAGTTCCAGTTCACGGAACAACAGCCTCCTGTGTACCTTCGAGTTTTGGCGAGTCTGGATTTCCCGTTTCCTGAGGAGACTCTCCAAGTCTTGGACATATGAGACAATGGAGTCGTCCTCTACGGTACGGATGATATCTCCATTCCTAGCTCTGCGAGAAATCATGGCGAGGTCTGATGGGTCGAGCTCGGCCCTGTACTCTTCTTGGAGATGTCCAAGTGCACGATAAATCGCCATGTCTCTTCCGAGGATCCAATTGAAATCGGTAAACTCAAAGTCAATGGGCACTAAATGTCCTCCGAAGGTCCTCCCTGGAATGTGCACCTTAATCACATGGCGGGTATCCGTCATAAGTGCATTGGTAGGCTTCCGGTGATTGAGGGCAGAGCAATCTTCAGCTTCTTCACGATCTGAACCAGCTTCTTGCCGAGAGGCATCGTCTCATCTGGCCGGGCAAAACTCCGGTAGCGTAACTGGGGTGAACTCGGCGGCCATCTAGAATGTTGAAAATCGGAGAGAAGTCAGAAATGAACAGGAGAGAATTACAGAATGATAAGGACATAAAATAAATAGTCTCTTCCTATGGCTTTCCGATCCTAGGGGTTATGTCCTACGGTCAGCGTGTGCTCTGAATACCATCTCTGTAGCGACCCGACCCGAAAACGGTCAAGTCTCTGTGTAGCTGTACCATCCCAAGATCATGCCGCACACACAAAGACATTGATGCAAAGATTCAAAGTTCAATCACACCTGAATTTATTACACGATTCTCATATCGAGTCTTTATTACAAGATAATAAATTAGGCCAAGGCCAACTCATGAGAAACAAACTAAATAAAGCTGCGGAAGCGTGAGCGAATAGCGAGTCCATCCGACTCCATAGGGCAATCGCCAAGCGTGGATCGTAGCCTCACTCCTGATCGGAAAACTCCTCGCAACATAAGACGTTGCAGCCGTGTCAAATCGACATTTTGAATATGTCGGCAAGTCAAAGGGAGAACAACAATAAAAATTACTAACACTATATGCAATTTGGCTGTGGGGCTCTAAGTTTCATTGTTTTGCGAAAAAAAGCCAGTTTTTCCCTACAACAAGGACTTGTTTGCAAATACTACAAAATGTTGGTAGTTATTGAGATGGTTCCGCCAACCAATGTCTCATTCCCAATTATTAAATAACCCCCTCAATTAATTTATTAAGTTCGGTGTTAAGATATCCGAAATACTCCAAGTTCCAGAGGCTCAAATTGTCCGTAACCGGGGACACGGCTAATCGATTAGATCCTCACTCTGCAGAGGTTTGCACACTTTACCCGCAAGAATCGTTCCCTCCTTTAAATCTTCGCACTGCCTGGTGTTTGAAGACGGGACGAACGAAACATGGTCTTCCGAAGAGTTCCTCTGGGCCACTGCCGGTGCCCATCCAATCCTACCGTTCTTCTACATCTCGTAGCACCGTCTGCCAGAGTCACGCCTAGGGTCGACCAAGCGAGCCCATAATGGCTTGCGGCTGCATGTAAGCTTCCGTCAATGGGGTATCCATCCTTCTCTTCGTGGCTGGGTGAAGCTTTCCGCAAGATGTCATGGCGCTTCTCCATGCATCCCGCCATCCGCTGGTTTCTCCAGGGTGCCGTCACAAATCCCCTCCACCCAAAGAGTGAATTTGGAAGTCCATCTTAAGCTTGAAGTCATGGGGTTGTCATCATCTTGACTCTCGCATCTCCCTTATGAATCACTCAACCAACCCCGCTTCTCTGAGCATAGCAAAATAAACTACATCGTCCCGCAATGGTAACAAGGGAATTGGGTTCATCCTACCTCATGATACTACTCAAGAACATAACTAAAAATTCTCCTACTGCATGCATGGTGGGGAGGTATAATTCTAATGCAATAAAATCATAGGTATTGTAAAAAAACATGATCAAATGACTTGCCTGGCTGACGGTCTTCGAAAGCTAGGGACTCGTAATAGCAGGCTTCGCACTCCGGAAATTCTATCGAATCAAACAATAGCTCAAATAAGTATGGCACAATATAACATAATAGCAAGTGGGAAGTAAAACACCCAAGCACTCAAACCAAAATCCAAAGAAAACTCGGAGAAAGCAAATCAAGGTTTTCACCACATCAAGCAACAACTAAGAAATCGTTTTACACAACTAAAACTTTTATTAACCGAACCTAAGCATGGGTTTTGCTAACTAACAGAAGGGAAAACATCATACAAACTAGGAGCAAAAGGAATCACATCAAAAGCTATTATAGAACTCCTATTATGCCTATAACAATCCTAGCAAGGAAAAATAAAAATAAAATTTTTATTCTACTGTAAATAAAAGTTCATCCTCTGTAGCTACAGAAATTAATCTAAAAAAACTATAACATAGTAAAAATAAAATAATTTACTAACTATAACAATAGGAAAATAGTAGCTAGTTAAATAAACAATTAACTCATTTTTTCTACTAAAACTATTTTTTTATTAATTCTAAAATAACCAAACAAGTTCCTACTGCTAGGCATGAACTAAACTAAGCTGTATCAAAAAGAATCACTAAAAAAAATCCTAACTCAATTTATGGCAGGAAAACTAATCTGTCTAAAACTAAAATAAAACAACATTTAAAAACCTAAACATGGCCTAAGCTATTTTCTACAGAAACTATAGGAAATTTGCAAACTAACAAAAAAAGAATCAACTAAAAATATTAAGTAACCTAAGAGATACGGATTTTACAAAACTGGAACTATTACATTAAATACAGAAACGAAAAAAATAAAATTCAACAAAAACTAACGCGCTAATGGGCCTATCTAACGCTCAGGCGATATATAACTAATGCATGCCCGAGGCTAACAGAAAATAAACCGACCGGTTCGATCTAATGTAAATAAACCGCAACTGAACCGGAGTAAAACCGAACTAATCTAAGATAAACCTAACCTTTCGCTAGATCTAATCTGTGCCCTAGGTTTCAGATCGGACGGTGGTGGGCGGCTCCGGCGACATACCGCGGTGGCGACGACGGCGACGGACGACGGCGGCTCGGGCGTGGACGGCGCGGTGGCTCCGGTGGTCGGGGAAGACGGCGGAGACGTCGGGGAGATGCGGCGGAACTTGGGGAGGTCGGGGGTGGAGTCGTTGAAGCTCGGGGATGACGGAGACGACCGGGCGAGCTCGGGTGAGCTCCTACTCCGGCGGCGGCGACGAGCTCGGCGGCAGCGTCGGGGCTCTGGGCAAAGAAAGGATGTCAGGGAGGTGCGGGATGAAGTGGCGGTTCGGGTGGAGTAGCTTGGAGGTCGAGGGGTGGCTCACCGGTGGCAGAAACGGCGGCGAACCGAGGCGGCGGCGGCGAGATGCGTTTGGCGAGGGTGCGAGCTGCGGTGGGTTTTGGGCTAGGGTTTTAGGGGGAACGGGGGAGGAAGGGCGTAGGTATTTATAAGGCATCAACTTGGGGCAGGGGGCGACTCGGGATCGTGATCCCGTGGAATTCGGACGCGGCGGCAGCGTCGAACGCGCTCTGGCGCGGCATAGCATGGGCGAGGGGAAAGAGAAGGGATGGGGCCGGCGCGTCGGTGAGAGAGGGAGGGAGGAGAGCGAGCGGGCGACCGAGGCGGAAAGGATTCAGTCTTGGCGCTAGGGGCAGGCCGGCTCGGTAGTGGCTTTGCGCCTGCCCGGTGTGGCTCTCGGCGTTACTGGGCAGTTAGCTGGCTGGCGCCTGGGGTTTTTTTTCCTTTTTTTTTGAATTAGAGAGAAGAGAGAATATATGAAAATATATATTATTTTTATATAGGACATATATATATCAAAATTCTCAGGGCAATTTATCCTACAACGCGGACATTTTTCCAGGAGAAAAACTCAAACTAAAAAAACACTTCCTAGAAATCCCAAACAAAATCAAATTTGAATTCAAACTTTTTGGCAGAACTTTTCTTCTGACATTTTTGGAGTGTCACGTTTACTCCTCTCATACTTATTCTCAAGTATTTGTCAGGCATTGTTTTGAAATAAATTCAACTGCCAATTTGAATTCAAATTCCAACAAACTCAAAAGCCTCTGAAATAATTCAAATGTCACTCAATTCAAACAATATGCATAGATGCTTAGCTATAATTGTAAAACATTCCAAATGGGAAATTTGGGATGTTACAGCCATCCTATCACTGACACATAATTTTCGTTCATAGAGTATGTTTATCCAGCCGCATGTTGGGGAGTATCCGTACGGCCCGTGCGGTGGTCTGTTGGGGAAGAAGAAGAGGTGAGGAAGAAGGAAAGAAGGGTTAGGAGACGTAGGATATTCATCCAACCGCTTGAAATGGTAGACTGACCCAAGTCAGGCGACTTGCATAACAAATATATGTTTTTACACAGCAAAAGATCCATGAAAACAACAACATAAAAGAAAACTATCACTGCTCGCGGAAAGAGACGGCCTCATCGTCTTTGGCTGCCGGCGCGAACCAGCCGTCGCTGCCGATGTGTGTCTCCGCACCGTGGTTATCCTCGGCCTCCAGCTACTTGTTCAAGCGGAGCGTGCGGGCGCTCTGCACGGACAAGAGCACAGCCCGGTTCAAGTCGAGGATGTCCGGTTCCGCCTGCAGGAGGGCCTCGATGGCAACGGCATCCGCGCGCTCTGCGTCGAGTCGAGCCTCTGCCACCCGGTTCAAGTCCAGGACGTCCGGTTCCGCCTGCAGGAGGGCGTCGATGAGAGCGGCATCCGCGCGCTCTGCGTCGAGTCGAGCCTCTGCCGCCCGGTTCAAATCCAGGACGTCCGGTTCCGCCTGCAGGAGGTCCTTGATGGCAGCGGCATCCGCGCGCTCCACTTCAAGTTGAGCCTCCGCCACCCGGTTCACATCCACGACATCCGGTTCCGCCTGCAGGACAGCCTCGATGGCAGCAGCATGTGCGCGCTCCGCGTCGGGTTGAGCCTCTGCCTCCCGGTCCTCCTTTAGTATCGCCATGTTGAACTGCTGGTCCGCCTGCACCATGCGGGACTCGGACGCCGGCACGAAGTCGACGTCCATCGTCTCATACCCATCGGGGGCCTTCTGGGCCGTGACCTCCGCCATGAACATTGGATCGGCTTCCTCCTCCTCGTAGCTTGGCTCCAGAGAACTCGGGGATTGGCCCGCCACAAAGCGAGCTTGGGAACAGAGGTCTGTGGCGCTGACCGCCACCGCGATTTCTGCGCGGCGCTCCGGCGTTAGCATCTTACAGTAAGTGATCTTGCGGTGCACCATGGCTTTCCGGCGAACTAGGGGACGCTTGATGCGGGCTAGGGGATCGAAAGGTGGGGGAATGGGCTGGAGATTTGGTGTGGTTTTAGGGCAGTGGCTGGCATGGGCGGCAACAAGGTTACGTGTGAATAGTGGTTCCGGTGACGACCGGTCAATCAGTTTTGACTGTACATCGCTCTTGTCGCGTTCGCATTGCAGCCCGACACGCTGGACCCTCCACGTCGCTGACCGAATGGAATGCACTTCGTCTTGCATTTTCGCTCGCTTGTGGGACCGCAGTTGAGAGCAAACCGACGTCCCTCCCCCTCCCCCGCCCGCGTCATTTATTATACCACCACTCCCTCCATTTTATTTGGAGTAAATAAAAACAGAGGGAGTATTATCATGATGAGGATCCTCGACGTGGCCGAACCCATTGAGTAACTGACATGCGGGGCCTAGCAAGCATGGGGTCCGCCAGTAAGTGACCGAAAGGGAGGGTAAGGCAGGGATACCTACGTCACAGGATCCACTTCCACTATACTACTTTGACCAAATGTTAGAGTAATAATATATGACATGCAACTTACACAAATGTTAGAGTAATAATATATGACATGCAACTTACACAAAGCATACAGGGTCTAATGCGTTTTTCGAGGCTAACTTTTACCAACTATTAGAGTAATAATATATGACATGCAACTTACACAAAGCATATGGTCAAATTCGTATGTGAAAGGAGTTTCCAATGATATAATTTTCACTATATACATCTCATGTACTATTAATCTTGTCAATAGACAAATTGGAAACCATCTCGAGTACAAATCTAGAATGCGTATTTAATCTAACAATATTGATTGGGCGTTGTTGAATGTTGATACCTTTTTTTATCAAAGTAGATATACTTTGACTACACATAAAACTTATATGTAAACTACTCTTTATATATGATTTGCGGAGTAGAAAGGATAGGAGGGAGTATATTGTACGTTCAAAAATGAAACGAACATTGAATACCCTTTATATATGATTTGCGGATGCTATGATCACCGGTTCAAAATTTTGAATCCGCCTTAGGTATCACGTGCCCCCACTCGTTCCCTCTCAATTTCATCTCGGGGTCCGGAGATCTATTGGAAGAGGAGTAGGGTGGGTACATGCGAATGATACTCGGCGGAATGTTCAAATGAAGCATGCGGGAGGATGGACTCGACTGGAGGGCGACATGATCGATGGAGAAGAGGGTTGGAGAGGAATGAGAAATAAGAAAACGCCACATGATTATACTTGAACGGCTCAAATAAACAATAAGTTGTCTCGCTTGCCCTACATAGTGAAAGGCCTAATGCGCAACGCGGAGCACTGATGCTCGAATATGGCCGGGAAAACAGGGAAATAGACATGTGGGGCACACCCGTCGGGACGATGTAGCGCAGACTAGTCCAATGGAGGAGCTGGCCCACGACCTCCTCGCCACCGACAACCGTTCATGTGGGTCATTGGGGCCAACAACGGGGCGCAGCTCCAACACCACCTCTGGACACGGCGACCGCAGTGAGCGACACACTCATATAGTCGCTAGACACGGTCGGTTTCAGTTTGCCGAGGGTGTTGTTAGTGCTGTGGCACGACCAACGGTATGTTTGGTTTGTGCCCAAGGTTGCCCCATCAAAGCATTGGGTAGCCAAAAATTTGGTTGAGGTATTGGTTGCCCATGATTTGGCCGACATTGGCAAGAAAAATGAAATTGAGTTGGCTAGAGTTCATTGGCATGCCAAAGAAATGGCAACCATCCAAACAAAGACCAATCTTTGGGTCATGACCAAAATTTTGGTTGAGGTATTGGTTGCCCATGATTTGTCCTACAATTGCAAGAAAAATGAACTAGAGTGGGCTAGAGATCATAGGCATGCCATAAAAAGTCAACAATCCAAACAAAGACCAATCTTTTGGTCATAACCAAAATTTTGGCAAGGTGCACTTTGGCCACAATCCAAACACACCCCAACACCCGGCTCGTCGAGGATGCATGGGCGCCGCGACAGCGTCCAGCGAGTGGTGTAGCGCGGCCAACTGCATCCTCTGGACCTGAGACCATGCCAGGCCGTCTTGCTTTTTCAATGACATGCGGGGATCGCATGTGAGCAAAGGGCATCTCCAACGTTGCCACGACCGCAGCTGACTACCCTGGCACACCAAAACCCTCGTCCCTCGCGCCGTCGCGCGGTGCATTCCCAGCCGGCGCCAGCTGCCCGCATTCATGTCGTCCGTTCGTATGTCGTCATTAAGAGGCTCGGTGCCTGAGGAACAACTCCGACGACTTAATGGCGCACCCGGACGCTTGGCCTCACCGGAATGCGCTACTTAAAGCGGCAACGCCCAGCTAACCTCCACACCATAGCGCATCGTCCTCCTACCTGGAACCACATCCGCCATGACCGCAAGTGCGAACGCTCTGCGGGAGAGCTTGTCTTCGGGGATGGAGCTCGAGGTCGCCGCCCTCGCTGAAGTCATCGCGCTGGCGGTGTGGCCGCGGCCCGACGACGGGAGCACCGTCGACCACGTGTCCTACTTGCCGCCGTAACGTCCGGCACCGCCGAGGTTGGGGACTCCTCCAAGGATGAGTAGGGCATGGGAGGCGGCAGGGCATGGTGTGCCAACTGGCCGGTCCATCTCCCGTGTTCTACTTTTCCTCGCCGGAGACCGCACCTTCACTTCACGGGTCTTGAACCCCGCCCCCGTACATGGATATCACAGATGGAGGACGTCGGTGGCCGCCGTAGAATAGGTTTAGGGTCGGGTTTCTTTTATTTTTTTGTCCTATAAAAGTTCGAAATGTAATGAAAATCTGCTGTGTTTGCATTAATCTCGGCCGGTGTACATGAACTTTCACAATAATGTACATATTGTAGGAGTACTAGCAAGATGCCCGTGCGTTGCACGGAAGATCAAGATCTTGTGGGAGAAAAGGATGAACGAGGGAAAGCCTTATCTACAAATGTGGAGAGGAGTGCGGGTAAATTGTCATAGTTTCCTTCCTATCTGTTAGATATAGATCGGACGGCCTATATTGCAGGATCGGACACATCTTTCTACATCTACGGGAACCTATGAAAGGGCTAATGTAAATTGCCTCTCTCTCCTCCCCTAATTTTCATGGTGGTGGGGCCATCCCTCCCCCCAATCTACAATCAACAGCTCACACGTTTCACATTACGTTAATTACGTAACTGGGATTACGTAGGTGTAGCATTACTCGTCCTAAAAAACCCAACTAAGCCAACCTCCCGGCATATCGCGCGGGAAAAGACCCGGCCGCGCCGTTTTAGTCGGGATTACCGGATTACTAGTAGTAGTATCGATGGATCGCGCGAAGCAACAGATTTTTTTTGTGGGGGCGAAGCACCTAGTTTAAAAGGAAAAAATGTGGTACACTCACAGCACTCCTGTCGCGGTCGCATTGCACCCCACACACGTTCGGTCCTGCACACGGCTCACACAAAGCAGCGCTTGGCTTGCCTCTTCAGCGACACGTGGGACTGCACTTGGAGAAACCGACCATCGCCAAACTCCCCCGCCCACCGCAAAATCCTCCCCCACACACCCAAAAAATCCCCAAATCCGATAGAACCGCCTTCGCCAACTAGCCAATAATATTCCCCAAACCCCTCCCCTGTCCCCTCCACTCCATTCGCTCCGCCAAAGGCGCCCTCCCCTTGGCGCGCCGATACGTCGGCGCCATGATTCGGCGATCCTCTCGCTCCAAAGACGCTCGTAGACTGCCGTCCTCTAGCGGCGCCGCCACCTGCAGCTACGTTCTTGTGGGCGCGACGGCGGTCGGCGCCGCCACGCTGGCGACGTTAGGTGTGGAGACGCCTGGCGGTCGGCTTCTCTCACAGTACGCGCATTCTAGGCTGAGGCCCGTTCTTGTCGATTGTGGCGCTGAATGTTAGCTGATAGGCGATGTTAATCTCACTTTGTTTGCGAAGTAGTTTACTATCAATATGCTCGCTTAAGAAGCTTCCTTGCCCTGTTACGCACTCAATGCTTAGCTGAGATGGCATGCCAAGGCCGATTAGTTGCTAAAATATCCTGCCATATAATTATTGAGATGTAGATTGCCAAGGACTAGAAGCCAATCTGATATGTGAAAAAGCTCAACACCATTTTATACTCGATCTATGTTGCCGTGATGGCCTTGATAGTTCGATGGCTGTGTGCTCGGCCTCATTATTTCTGAAACAGCCTGCCATAATTTGGCACTCAAATCTGTTTGCTGAATTAGCTTTACATATATGTCGTTACTTAGATCTGCTTTCGTCCAAATATCTTGCCATAGCTTTAGACATCGACCTAGGTATTTTTTACGGACTTCATAAAAAGCATATATGTTTTTCCTGTAATATCTAGTAGAAGAACTAATTTGTATGTCTAACAGATGGACAGGGACTTGGATAACTTCTTTCGAAGATTCTCCATTGCATATGTCGAGGGGTTGAAAACTTCATGAACTTTATCGAGAGCTGAAATACGGTGGTCCGAAATCAGATGTGCTCTGCACTGTAGCAGTTGTATGAATTCAGTTACAAGACCCGATCAAGCTGTGCAAAATCATCTACACTTGTATGAGATGTCGGTCACATATACTAGGTGGGTTCATCATGGTGAAGTTGTGAGCGTCAATGTTATTGACTACGTGGAAGCGGCAGATCACCATCTTGATGCACGATGCTCAGTGGAAGAGGAGGAGGAGGTGGTGGTGGCGGAGCCGATGAGTTTGACCAACATTGAAACAATGCTACGAAATGCTCGTGCATTCCGTGAACTTTCACTGCGGAAGAAACACGGTGGGCCCGCATGTTGGAACAATGCAACGTTGCTGTCACCCGGGAAATAAGTTGTCGGTATTCTCAGCTATGGCCACCTTTCTTGGTGAAGACATCTGAGCGGATGACCAACAAATCTTCGATGCGATGTTGGCTGCTTTCGCGAATCTTTCCCGGATCGTCTGAGTTGCCACACCTCTGATAAAATGAAGAATTTCCTTGATGCGGTTGGAATTGGATATGATATGATCCATGTTTGTAAGAATAATTGTGTTACATTCCGAAGGATTATGCCAACTTAAGTGAATGCCCGAAATGCAAATCATCAAGATGGAAAGATGGCGATCTTTGTGAAGAGGATTCCTCATAATGTTACGAGACATTTTCCAATTACACCATGATTGCGAGGTTGTTTCATGATCTTTGAAACAAGAGAGGATCTATTGTGGCATTCTAGGAACCAGAGTCTGAGAGATCGAGAATGTAATGAGCCATCCATCTCATGGTAGTGAGTGGAAAAGCTTCAATGATAAACACAAAGAGTTTGCTTTGCTAACCCGAGAAACATTAGACTTGGCTTAGCTTCGGATGGATTTAACCCATTTGGCCACAGGCGCCACATATAGCATGTGGCGGTTCTTGTTATCCCTTACAACATGCCTCCAAATATACGCACCAAAGAATCAAACTACATGATGGCCTTGCTCATCCCAGGTCCAAAAAGTCACGGAAAGGATTTTGATTTGTTCATGGAGCCTCTTGTGGAGGAACTTCATGACTATGGAAGGGTGTTCTCACTCGAGACCTATATAGCAGCCCACCAGCTGATTTCTTTCTGCGTGTTGTTATAATTTGGTGCATCCATGATTATACGGCTTTGGGCACTATGTCAGGGCAAACAACACATGGTTACAATGCATGTGTTCCTTTGTGAGGAATCATTTGTAAATCGCATAATACTTAGCAAGATCTGTTACATTGGACACCGCCGTTTCCTTGCCAAGGACAAGCCGCTTCCTAGAAAATACCGAAGACATGTGTTCAATGCAAAGCATGAAAACCGTGATGCGCCAAAGAGGCTCACCGCCGATGAGTTGCAAGTGGAATTAGAGAAGGTCAGGGCATATTACACGGAAACCATCCACGATAATGGTAGCGGGAAAAGGAAGCGTGGCGAGGGTAGAAGAGAGATTATTGTTTACCCGCGAGGTCCACTTTGTGGGACTTGGAGTATTGGAAAGATTTGGATCTGCGGCATAATCTTGATGTGATGCACATCGAGAAAAATATATGTGACAACATTATCGGCACACTTCTTAATATTGAAGGCAAGGCGAAAGATACCTTAAAATCTAGGATTGATTTGACACACAGGGTATCGAGACGATTTGCGGTGCAAGATGAAGGTAAACCACGGGATATGGCACCGGTTGTATGCGTATTGGACAAGGTAAAAAGAAAAGAATTCTGCGAGGTCTGTCACGTGTGAGATTCCCACATGGATTTGCATCCAACCACGAAAGGAGAGTCGGTGCAGATGGAAACAAGGTACAAGGGTTGAAAACTCATGACCGCCACATCCTACTTCAAAGGGTTTTACTGTTATCCTTAGAGGATTGGGCATACTGTCTTATCTGAGCGATTGCGAGTTGGGACAATTCTTGAGGAACTCTGTAGTAGGAATATCGGGATAGATGCTTTGGGCGTCTTAGAGACAAGATACCAACTATCCTATGCGACCTTGAGAAGATATATCCTCCAGCCTTCTTTGATGTGATGGTGCATTTGGCTGTTCATCTACCTGACGAGGCACTACTTAGAGGTCTAGTACAGTATGGCTGGATGTACCCTATTGAAAGGCGGCTAGGTACTTTCAAGGGCTATGTTAGGAACAGAGCTAGACCCGAGGATTCCATTGCAGAGGCCTACATTGCTCTGAAGCGTTGACATTACGCTCAAAATACATTGAAACAATTTGATCGACTTAGCAAAGAGCTGGGTGAAGACAATCCGGGCTCAATGTTTTCGATTATTTTGTTCGAGATTCTGAGGAAGAGTCGACAAGAGGACAAACCTAAAGATTTGGACAAATTGGTTTGGTATGTGTTGAATAGCTGTCCTGAGATACTACCTTATATCAAGTAAGTGCAGTACTGCAGCTTATACATCGTAATCTACTAAACTTGCAGCACATTCTTATATATTTAGATGTTTAACACGATCACTATGTTGTGCAGCATCTACAAAGAGGAGTTACTGCCGCAAAATCCAAGAAACATTGACAAACTGGTTATGGCAGGATTTGCGAAATGGTTCAAGAACCATGTAAGCTTTTGAAGTGCATTGTCAGTTTTTTTAATATATTGAATCTTGCGTTGTTGGAGATGTGCGCTACAACACCCTTGCACGAGACGAAGGCAGGAAGACACAAAACAGTGCCATCATGAGCACGGATACGTATGACAAAGAGACAACTGAAAGGTATGCGAACATAACGAGACATTGTTCGATTGCGATATATCTCGATTTCGAGGATCATCGATTGTGTGGTTACTGTTGTCTTTGTCGTTGGTATAACCTGTTTTCCAGGATCGCAAAACCCAAAGCTGATGATTATTTCAAATCCATCAATGTCAAGGCGGCGTACCAGACCAACGAGCCTTTTATTTTTGCAAATCAAGCAACACAGATATTTTTCTTGGAAGACACATTTGCACGTAGCGATGACTGGAGAGTATTGCAAAGGTTGGAGAAGAGGAATTCATATAATGAAGTAGCACAACAAGATGATGCTTACACTTGCTCACGATGTACAAGATAACGAGATGTTCCTAATATCTTTGAGAACCATCACGTCAATGACGCCGCGAAAAGATTGCTTGTCGTCTTTGTGGACATACAAGAGTTGATCAAGAAGAAGCCAACGTTCAGGGACGAAGAAGAAGATGACACCATGGGGAATTACGATTGATGATACACCTGGCGAAGATGTTGACGCTGCTGCGGATGATGATTACATTGCTTTTGTCGTATTTACTGTCGGAAAGGCGTTTTTTATCTACTATGTGAAATTGTGTTTGCTATGACAAGCTGAAACACGATGAACATGTTGTTTAGTATTTTCTTTGAGAACATCACTTGTTATGTATGCTGATTTGTGTTTGGTGATTGTATGACAACTAAAACATGATGACATTGTTGTTTAGTTGTACTCATATTTGGCTGTGAAACTTGAATTTGATGACATAGTTTGCTGTTGGACTGCAATTTGCTCGGCGTCTTGAATGAGAACAAAGCTGACCCGACAGGGCCTCTGCTATTTATTTATTTATATGAGAAAAGGGATACCCTGATTTCCGTTAATAGAAATCATTTGATGTTCAAAACACTACGCTTGACTGCTACACGGGTTTCATTCATTACTAGTTTCAGCAAAGTGCTCATGTCGTAGCCATTAAATACATCACAGTGCTACATACTGCAAATAAAGAGACAATCATCCTCTGAGCACATCGATTTTGCCCATTATCTTCACAAGCTCTTTCATCTCCTCATTCTTTGTCAAGGCCGTTCGTGACTATTGCTTGGCCATGATCAGAGGAACTGCATCTTTAACCTTCTACTCTGCATCTTCCTCTTCTGCCGTTCCTTCAGTTACTTGTCCAACACCCCAACCTGCTGGTATTGGGATTCCCCGGCTAACCAAATAATCAGCGTAGTTGCATTCCCCCACGTCAGCAACTTCCCAGAAATACAAATCACACGAATCTCCCCTTTTCTGCAAGAATCAAATTGGTAGATCATCAACCAAACTATTAAAAAAATCAGCAACTGAAAGCAGCAGAACAACACTTAAACATATTATTACCCCATGATTCGGGCATTTGTAGAAGACTCGGCCAGGGTTGCGGATTGTGGTTGAGGCAGCGACGGATGACTCTGCGTGATTTGCAGCGGTGGCACGGACCAACGGCAGCGGGTTGCGATGAGCAATCGGCTGCGGTCTGCGTCTTGATGAGGGTGTGATGATACCCACGAGGAGATGGTGCAGGTTGTGACTTGGCGCATATCTGGTTGTTACTGTTTGAAGAAGCGGTGGACGAGCAACCGGCGGACATGGTTGCTGCGGCGAGCTTGATGCTAGCGAGTAAGTAGAGAAGAGGAGAAGCGAGCGTTTGATATGTCGGTTTCATTACTTGCGAGTAGCATAGCACCATATATAGTCATAGTCTAGGTTTGGATTGAACTAGATGCGAGAGCACGTCTTTCTTTTTCTAAAACTAAGCAACGTCTCTTCTTTGGTACACTAGCTTGTTACAGACGCCTTCCCAAGTCTTTGATTTTCTTTCCCTTTTTTTGCGAGGACACGGCTTTGGGACCCACCGGAAGGGCCTCTGTATTTCATGAAAAAAAGTTCCCCAGTGACATGTCGGACCCACCAGCTATATCTTCGCACACAAGGAAGTGCCTCCTTATTACGCCCAAAAAATGAATACCCCACCTTTAGGCTGGGACCCACCATAGTGGGAGGATGACTTGTGGGCCAACAAAGTTGTGAGGGGACGGAGGGCTTTGTCAACTTAGTCAATTTGAACGATTCTAGCTCCAGTGACCGTACGATGTCCATCCAACGGGCGTAGTGCTTCTTCAACCTCTGGTCTTCTTGCTCCAGCCGCCCAAAGCAGCGCCGGTGGTGCAGCATGTTCCTGCCTCCCGTGGCCGGTGTCTTTGCCGGGAGGCCTCACCGCCCCTACTATTCCCACCGCTGGCCGGGGCCACGTGGCGAAGGCAGCCTCACACATGACCGAACCGGTGAACCCTCATACTCCTCTCCGCGGGCTTCCTTTGCCGCGTCTTCCCGGCTCCGTGTCGTCCCCTTCCTAGGCCTCGCCGTCGTCCACCGCCGTGGTGCTCTCCATGGCATGGTCAGCGTGGTCAAGCGACTTCCATCGGAAGAATCTTGTCGTGAAGAGGTGACCGGTGGGTCGTGACCACTGACCCAGTTTTTTGTGATTTGCCAAGTAAGTCGCTTTGTCGGGCTGTTGGGCTGCAAATATTTCAAGACGAGGAGAGCTTTCATTGGTGGCCGAGAAAATGGCCCATCGGTAATGAGAAATGGGTTGTACATTTTAAAACACATCAAACCGCAATTATTTTCAAATATCATTTTTCATTTCAAGATTTTAAATTACATTAATTTTTATGCGTGGAGAATTTGTTGGATTTTATATTGATATACATTTATTTTTAAAATCAGTTTGAATGTGAGTGAAATTTCGGGATTAAAAATAGTTAGGACACTTTTTGAAATATGCATAATTTCGTATAATTTTTAACCGTGGCCACAATTTGGGCTGTAATGCTAACAAAAGAATATGGGCTCCAAAAAACCTTAAGAATTAGCAAATGGGCTGAAAATTATTAGAAATAATGGCGGATGGGTTGTATGTTGTTTTCCAGATTTGAGGCTTTCCTAAAAAAAAGGTTGGCCTTTAAGCGATTTGTTGGATGTCCATCCAACGGCCGTCGTCTTCTTCAATCTCTGCTCTTCTGCTCCGGCCGCTCAAGCGAGCACGGCGGACTGCACTCCCTCCTTCCCATGACCGGCTCTGCTGCCGCCTGCCTCACCGCCCACCGTACTCCCATCGCTGGCCTAGCCATCCCTCTACTCACCCACACTGCTGTTATTCTCCGTGACGGAGAGGCGAACGATAAACCCTCGTCTGATCGTACTCCCCTCCGCGTGGGAAACAACTGCCTCCGCGTCGTTCCCTTCCTAGGCCTCGCCGTCGTCCACCGCCCTGGTGCTCTCGGCGTGGCCTGGTCAACATGGACAACGACCGACATGCATCTGAAGTGGACTGTACATGGAGAGGCCGACAGCTGGGTCCACGGCCGCACGCAAGGAAATGCCTCCTTTTACAGCATAAAATAATGATTCCTCCACGACATCGAGGACCCACGAAAGGGCCTCTGTATTTCGCGAAAAAACGTTACCGCCGCTGACAGCTCGGACCCACCAGCTATATCTTCGCATGCAAGGAAGTGCCTCCTTATTACGCACAAAAAAATGAATACTCCCCTTGTTAGCTGGGACCTAGTATAGTGGCAGGCCGACTTGTGGGCCTACTAAGTTGACGGGGATGGAGGGCTTTGTCACCTTAGTCAATAATGCACGATTCTAGCTCCAGTGAACATACGATGTCCATCCAACGGCCGTAGTGCTTCTTCAACCTCTGGTCTTCTTGCTCCAGCCGCCCAAACCAGCGCCGGTCGTGCCTCGTGCTCCTACCTCTCGTGGCCGGCTGCGATGTGGCGGAGGCCTCACCGCCCCC
This sequence comes from Aegilops bicornis, assembly GCA_021605145.1. Lineage (NCBI taxonomy): Eukaryota > Viridiplantae > Streptophyta > Magnoliopsida > Poales > Poaceae > Aegilops > Aegilops bicornis. The sequence continues at coordinate 268,890,665 of CM038670.1, forward strand.
TACTACTCCCACAGCTGGCCAGGCCATCCCTCTACTCACCCACACCCCTGTTACTCTCTGGCGGCGGCAGCCTCACACCATGACAAACTAGTGCCCTCATACTCCTCTGGCGTGGGCATCCACTGCCGCGTCTTCCCGGCTCGCGTTGTCCCCTTCCTAGGCCTCGCCGTCATCCACCGCCTGATGCGCTCGGTAGCGTGGTCAACATGGTCGAGGAACGGCTTCCATCGGACGTGGGTATGCGTGGAGAGGTCGACAGTGGGTCCACGGCCGCAGCAAGGAAGTGCCTCCTTATTACGTGCAAAATAATTATTCCTCCACCTGACAGCAGGGACCCACCGGACGGGCCACCAGTATTTTGCGAAAAAAATCGTTTCCCCCTGACTGCTGGGACCCACCTTGGTGGGAGGCTGACTTGTGGGCCTACTAAGTTGACGGGGACGAAGGGCTTTGTCAACTTAGTCAATATGAACGATTCTAGCTCCAGTGACCGTACGATGTCCATCCAACGGGCGTAGTGCTTCTTCAACCTCTGGTCTTCTTGCTCCAGCTGCCCAAAGCAGCGCCGGTCGTCTCGCATGCTCCTGCCTCCCATGGCGGCTGTCTTTGCCACAGAGGCCTCACCGCCCACTACTATTCCCACATTGGCGAGCCCTGCGGCGGCGGCAACCTCACACCGCAGCCGAACCAGTGAACCCTCGTACTCCTCACCGCGCGTGTGGGGGCTTCCACTGTCGCGTCTTCCCCGGCTCCCCGTCGTCCCATTCCTAGGCCTCGCCGTCGTCCACCGCCCTGGTGCTCTCGGCGCGGCGTGGTCAACGTGGTCAAGGAACGACTTCCATCGGACGTGGACTATACGTGGAGAGGCGGCAGTGGGTCCACGACGCTGACAAGGAAGTGCCTCCTTATTACGTGAAAAATAATTATTCCTCCACTGACGGTGAGGGACCCATCGGACGGGCCACCGTATTTCGCCCCCCTGACTGCTGGGACCCACCAGCTACATCTTCGCACGCAAGGAAGTGCGTCCGAGTAAAAAAAAGAAAACCAAAACGATTCGCCCCCCTGACTGCTGGGACCCACCGCCCCCCCGACTGCTGGGACCCACCAGCTGCATCTTCGCAAGCAAGGAAGTGCCTGACAGTCGGGACCCACCTGGTCGAAGCATACATAGCGTTGTCATTCTGGTCGCGAACGTGTATGTACATATATCTTTGGTGGATGTAGAGGCGCCGCGTGTCGTAGTAAGCGGCGGGGTGCAAGAAAGAAAATCTGACCACGTATGTGTACATCTGGGCGGGGTCTCGAACGCCTACTCGCGCATACGTCACGGTGAGGGCTCGTGTATATGGCTGGGTCGAGCGGAGAAAGCGTCGTCGTCGTGTTCATGGGAGAACAGAGAATGCGTCGTGTTCATCGGGAGGCAGCGGCTGGGTCGGAGCGGAATGCGTGGTCGTGTTCATCGGGAGGGCTTGGGCGGAAGAGGCGATGGAAGCGAGGCTGGCGTACCGCTAGCAGAGAAATGGACCTCCCTACGGTCGAAACGGGGTCTGTTGATCGGGAGGGTGTGGCGTACCGCAAAAGCGGAGAAGCGAACCTCCTAAGGTCGAAAAGGGGTCTGTTGATCGGGAGGGTGTGGAGTACCGCAAAAGCGGAGAAGCGGACTTGTGTTGGGCGCTTCACGGTCAAAGCAGGGGTCTGTTCATCGGAGGGTGTGGCGTCTTGCAAGCAGGACTCCACGGGATCTGTTCATCTCCATCGTCGACCCCTCCGGCCTCCACGAGCTCTTGTTCATCCACCGTCGACCACCTCCGGCCTCCACGGGCTCCTGTTCATCCAGCCTCCACCGCACGCTACTCAGCAGCTCTTGTTCAACCACCCCTCCACCGTCTCTGTTCATCCAGCCCTCCACACCACGGGGTCTGTTCAACCACCCCTCCACGGGCACCCCTCCACCGTCTCTCTGTTCATCCTGCCCTCCAAGGGTGGTCCTGTTCATCCAGCCCTCCACAGTCATGTTCATCCAGCCCCAACCGCTCGATCGATCGGGGTCTTGTTCATCCAGAGGCAACACCACGGGTCCTGTTCATCCACCCCCAGGAACTGTTCATCCAACCCCGGCAACGCTCACTTTGTTCATCTAGAGCGGCATCGATCGGCTTGATTAGCGGTAGCCAAGGAATCGCTCGATCGGGTTCGATTAACGACCATCGATCGATCGCTCGGGTTCGATAACACGTAACTGCGGTGCAATCGCTTCGTGTTGATTAGAGCCCAACGCCTCGCTTGGGTTCGATTAGAGCAAACGCCTACGCACACATGCGCGTCGTGTCTGAGAAAGCAGCGCATCGCTCGGCCCCGATCTCCCACCGTAAGGAACTCCCGAAATTTTCCTCCCCTCGCTTCTACCATGGTTTTTCCGTCATGGGCGGCCCAAAGAATGTCATGCAGCTGCGTCTCTGGCCCGCCCGGAGACGAAAAGCCCATTTTCTATCATGATTTTTTGTCATAGAAGTAGGAGCCCACCACATCTATGATGATACCGGGTTTTGTCACAATTATCGTCATAGAAGTGTCATATGTATGACAGAAAAAATTCGTTCGGCCCAAAATGTAACGGATGTGTCTTTTTTTTGTAGTGTGGGCGTTCACAGTAGCCACTCCCCATCTCTTCTGATTAATGGCACATAGACTCCAAGGGAGATGGAGGGCCGCTTGCTGAGGGTCGGCCTCCCCCGTGCCGACTAGTCAGGGCTCGACGCCTTCTGGCTTCTCACGGACAGGTAGGGCCCGCCGCCTGCGGGTCGTACCGACAGCCTGTAGTGGGAGCATGGCCTCCTCTGCCATGGGTGATGTCATGGGCTGCGTGGCAACAGTGTCGTCTTGCAGGCGAGGATGTCCGCCCGACACCTGCACTGGCCACGCTCCGCCATACGGATTCGGGGTGGCGATGCGTGCTATAGCCACGCCTCGTCTCGTCGTGATTATGTGGGTGCTGACTTCGAGGGAACAGAGGGGGCCGCCTGCTAGGAGTTGGCCCACCTCGTGGCCGTCATCTGGGTTTGCCGCCATCTAGCAGCCGGCCGCTTGGACCAGCCGGCCCTGAGAAGGAGGCTCTTCGTCTTTGAGGCTTGAGGGGCGCAGCTGGCCCCGGTGTCTTGAAATACCATGGGGAGCTGATGAGGCTACCCGTGGTCATTTACTCCAATAGTAGTCCCCGAAGCTGGTGGGGCGCCGCGGCTGAAAAGGCGAGGAGCTTCAGCAGCTTCCTACTCCGAGTGGTCTGGTTGCCGTGATTCGTCCGTCTTGGGAGGTGCCGACAGCTAGGAGTCGGCCATGACTAGGCAAGCCGCCTAGAAATTTCGAAACATTTAAGATGAGCCGGACGACATGCCAGCCGGATGATTGGCCTGCCACCCGTTGCTTTCGCCGCTTTGCACGTGGCGCCCGGCCAGACCAGACCTGCCCATTACCTTGCAGCGATGGGCGTCGCCGTGGTAGGGCCCGCCACCACAGGGCCTTGGCACACGTTTTCGTCTTGACTCTCCGGTAGAGAGATTGTGTGATGCATATCGTATAATCATACCCACGGATACTCGAGGTGACATTGGAGTATCTAGGTGACATTAGGGTTTTGGTTGATTTGTATCTTAAGGTGTTATTCTAGTACGAACTCTAGGATAGATCGAACGGGAAGAATAGCTTCATGTTATTTTACTACGGACTCTTGAATAGATCGATCAGAAAGAATAACTTTGAGGTGGTTTCGTAACCTACCATAATCTCTTCGTTTGTTCTCCGCTATTAGTGACTTTGGAGTGACTCTTTGTTGCATGTTGAGGGATAGTTATATGATCCAATTATGTTATTATTGTTGAGTGAACTTGCACTAGTGAAAGTATGAACCTTAGGCCTTGTTTCCTAGCATTGCAATACCGTCTGTGCTCACTTTTATCATTAGTTACCTTGCTGTTTTTATATTTTCAGATTACAAAAACCCATATCTATCATCCATATTGCACTTGTATCCCCATCTCTTCGCCGAACTAGTGCACCTATACAATTTACCATTGTATTGGGTGTGTTGGGGACACAAGAGACTCTTTGTTAATTGGTTGCAGGGTTGCTTGAGAGAGACCATCTTCATCTTACGCCTCCCACAGGTTGATAAACCTTAGGTCATCCACTTGAGGGAAATTTGCTACTGTCCTACAAACCTCTGCACTTGGAGGCCCAACAACGTCTACAAGAAGAAGGTTGCGTAGTAGACATCAAGCTCTCTTCTGGCGTCGTTGCTGTGGAGGTGAGTGCTTGAAGGTATATCTTTAGATCTTGCAATCAAATCTTTTACTTTCTTGTTTTATCACTAGTTTAGTTTATAAAACAAAATTACAAAAAATGGAATTGAGTTTGTCTCATACGCTTCATCTTTTAGTATCTTTCGTGAGTATGATGGAAAGGAAAATTGTGCCAAAGTGTTAGAAGAGGAATGCATTAAAATGTTTGGCACTAAATCTTTGAATGATGAGCATGATTGCAATGTTGCTAGTATGAACTCCTTGAATATCCATGGTACTAATGATGATTGCACTAGTCATGATGAAAATATCTCTTATAAGCATGTCGATTTTTGTGGAGTGCATAGAGTTTGCAAATACATACCAAAAAGGGAAGATAGATTTTGTAAGAGGCATAAGTACTTAAAAACTAGATGGTTGCAAGAAAGGCTAGATGTTTGTGCTGAAAATTTAAATTTTCTTAGCCGTACTTGTGAACTTTGCAATGAACGTGGTCATTTAACTATCCGTTGCAAATTGTTTCATGATCTAATCGTGTCGAAAAATTGTGATGACTTGATTTCCCTTTCACATCATAATGAACTTAGTTTGCTTATAGGCTATGAATAAATGAAATGTATAACTAACTATCTTCCAGAATTTGCTCGTTATAAACTTCTTGATTTTGATCTAGAGGAAATTTATATGTATTATGCGGTGAATTGCATTGAAAATCCTTATATTGCCAATTACATAAAGAAAAGAAAACAAATAGAAGGTGAAGAGAATACTAATGAAAGGGAAGAGACTTCGCAATATCCTCCTATTATTTCTTATGATGAATCAGGTAATGAGGAGGAGCTTTCTATTCAATCAATCTCATTAATAAGGAGCTCTAAAAAGAGGATTGAACCCACACATGATGTGAAGAAGAAAAAGAAAAGATGGAGAAGCAAAGGTAGAAAGGTATCTCCCCCAAATGATGTTGCTCCTACTACTCATTGTGATGATGATAATTGCTATACTATTGGTGCTATCCATACTATTAATAATGAGAGTGATTATGCTTATGATATGAAAAGGCCCAAGCTTGGGGATGCTATGTTTGATGAGGATGACACATTTGAGAATATATTTGCTGAAATTAATGTTTGTCCCAAGCTTGGGGATGCTACGTTTAATGAAGATGATATTTTTAGCCTCCCAAGTTTTGATATGCAAAGTTGTTATGATGATAGCATGCCTTCTACCTATGATGATTATATTGATGAAAGTGGGTTTGGAAGAGTGTCAACTTTAGGAAGTAATGATCCCACTGTTTTGGAGGATGTTGAATCTTATAATATTTATGAAAGTGAATTTGGAGAGGTCATGACTTTATTTAGTGATGAGTCCACTATCTTGGAAGAGGTTTCAATCGATTATGATGAGAACAAAGTTGCTACTTATGATGATTATTGTGATGAAACTTATGCTATAAAAAGTAGTGATGATTATATTTATAAAACTTGTCACGATTATGATTACCCTTTTTCTGAACATTACTCTTTTAATGTGGTAACAATTTATAGTATTCAAATCTCTTATGATACTCCCACTATTCCGAATGAGAAGAATTTTGCTTATGTAGAGAGTAGTAAAATTTCCGTGCAAGTAGATCATGAAAAGAATGCTTTAGGTGCTGGATATATTGTTGAATTCATTCATGATACTATTGAAATTATTATGAGGGAGGAATATATGCTTGTAGGAATGGCAATAATATCAAGTTTCCTCACTATGTGCTTAAAGTTTTGAAGTTATGCTTGTTTTGCCTTCCTATGCTAGTTGATTATTGTTCCCATAAGTTGTTCGCTCACAAAATCCATATACATAGGAAGTGGGTTAGACTTAAAATACTGATTCCAATTGCAATAGATCAATAAACAAATTATCTAGGTCGTCCTATTTTGGTAGATTTTTCTGAGTTCCTGACGTTTGCGTTGAATTCTGATTACTCTGATTATTACATTTTGATAGATTCTGTTTTTCGTGTGTTGTTTGCTTATTTTGATGAATCTATGGCTAGTAAAATAGTTTATAAACCATAGAGAAGTCGGAATACGGTACATTTAACACCAATACAAATAAAGAATGAGTTAATTACAGTACCTTGAAGTGGTGTTTTGTTTTCTTTAAGCTAACAGACTCACGAGATTTTCATTAAGTTTTGTGTTGTGAAGTTTTCAAGTTTTGGGTAAAGATTCGATGGACTATGGAATAAGGAGTGGTAGAGCCTAAGCTTGGGGATGCCCAAGGCACCCCAAGGTAATATTCAAGGACAACCAAGAGCCTAAGCTTGGGGATGCCCCGGTTGGCATCCCCTCTTTCACGTTCGTTCATCGGTAACTTTACTTGGAGCTATATTTTTATTCACCACATGATATGTGTTTTGCTTGGAGCGTCGTTTTATTTTATTTAGATTTGCTTGCTGTTTGAATAAAATACTGCTACCTCTTGAGCACTGCGTTGGTTTTCCCCGAAGAGGAGAGGATGATGCAGCAAAGTAGTGTAAGTATTTCCCTCAGTTTTTGAGAACCAAGGTATCAATCCAGTAGGAGGCCACGCTCGAGTCCCTCGTACCTACACAAAAACAAATAGCTCAACGCAACCAACGCGATTAGGCGTTGTTAATCCCTTCACGGATGATAGAGATGATAGATAATATTTTTGGTATTTTTGGTATAAAGATGCAAAGTAAAAAGTAAAATGCAAAGTAAAAGAGCAAAGCAATAATAAAGTGATGGAGATTGATATGATGAGAATAGACCCGGGGGCCATAGGTTTCACTAGTGGCTTTTCAAGAGCATAAGTATTCTACGGTGGGTGAACAAATTACTGTTGAGCAATTGATAGAATTGAGCATAGTTATGAGAATATCTAGGTATGATCATGTATATAGGCAACACGTCCGAGACAAGTAGACCGACTCCTGCCTGCATCTACTACTATTACTCCACTCATCGACCGCTATCCAGCATGCATCTAGAGTATTAAGTTAAAAACAGAGTAACACCTTAAGCAAGATGACATGATGTAGAGGGATAGTTTCATGCAATATGATAAAAACCCCATCTTGTTATCCTCAATGGCAACAATACAATACGTGCCTTGCTGCCCCTTCTGTCACTGGGAAAGGACACTGCAAGATTGAACCCAAAGCTAAGCACTTCTCCCATGGCAAGAAAAACCAATCTAGTAGGCCAAACCAAACTGATAATTCGAAGAGACTTGCAAAGATAACCAATCATACATAAAAGAATTCAGAGAAGATTCAAATATTATTCATAGATAGACTTGATCATAAACCCACAATTCATCGGTCTCAACAAACACACCGCAAAAAGAAGATTACATCAAATAGATCTCCACGAGAGAGGGGGAGAACATTGTTGAGATCCAAAAAGAGAGAAGAAGCCATCTAGCTACTAACTATGGACCCGAAGGTCTGAGGTAAACTACTCACACTTCATCGGAGAGGCTATGATGATGTAGAAGCCCTCTGTGATCGATGCCCCCTCGTGAACTAGAACAGGCCCCAAGATGGGATCTCGTGGATCTGAGAAAGTTGCGGCGGTGGAATTAGGTTTTGGCTCCGTCTACGATCGTTTGAAGTGCGCAGGTATATATAGGAGGAAGAAGTACGTCGGTGGAGCTTCGAGGGGCCTACGAGGCAGGGGGCGCGCCCTAGGGGGGGCGCCCTACACCCTCGTGACCGCCTCGTGGCTTTCTTGACGGAGGGTTCAAGTCTCATGGGTCTTACATGATGAGAAAATCACATTCCCGATGGTTTCATTCCGACCGTTTGATATTCTGTTTCTCCGAAATACTGAAATAGGCAAAAAACAGCAATTCTGGGCTGGGCCTCCGGTTAATAGGTTAGTCCCAAAAATGATATAAAAGTGGAAAATAAAGCCCAATATAGTCCAAAACAGTAGATAATATAGCATGGAGCAATTAAAAAATATAGATACGTTGGAGACGTATCAGGTGGTCCTTCAGCAGATCTTCCTCTCACTCCCAGGTGGCTTCATCCTCGGTGTGGTGGCTCCACTAAACTTTGAAAAACTTGATAACCTTGCTGCGGGTTACTCGGCTGGCATATTCGAGAATCTTGACTGGTTTCTCCTCATAAGTCAAATCACTGTCCAACTGAATCGCAATACTAACAATAAAATTCGAAAGATTCAAGGCAAAAGTTATATTGACATAAAAATAATAATACTTCAAGCATACTAACATAGCAATTATGTATTCTCAAAATAACATGGCCAAAGAAAGTTATCCCTACAAAATCATATAGTCTGGCTATGCTCTATCTTCACCACACAAAGTATTTAAATCATGCACAACCCGATGACAAGCCAAGCAATTGTTTCATACTTTAACATTTTCAAAACTTTTTCGATCTTCACGCAATACATGAGCGTGAGCCATGGATATATCACTATATGTGGAATAGAAGGGTGGTTGTGGAGAAGACAAAAAGAGGGGAAGATAGTTCACATCAACTAGGCGTATCAACGGGCTATGGAGATGCCCATCAATAGATATCAATGTGAGTGAGTAGGGATTGCCATGCAACGGATGCACTAGAGCTATAAGTATATGAAAGCTCAACAAAAGAAACTAAGTGGGTATGCATCCAACTCGCTTGCTCACGAAGACCTAGGGCATTTTGAGGAAGCCCATCATTGGAATATACAAGCCAAGTTCTATAATGAAAATTTCCCACTAGTATATGCAAGTGACAAAATGAGAGACTCTCTATCATGAAGATCATGGTGCTACTTTGAAGCACAAGTGTGGTAAAAGGATAGTATCATTGTCCCTTCTCTCTTTTTCTCTCATTTTTTTATTTGGACCTTTCCCCTTTTTTATGGCCTCTTATTTTATTTTATTTTTATTTTTCGTCCGGAGTCTCATCCCGACTTGTGGGGGAATCATAGTCTCCATCATCCATTCCTTACTTGGGACAATGCTCTAAAAATGATGATCATCACACTTTTTATTTTTCTTACAACTCAACAATTACAACTCAATACTTAGAACAAAATATGACTCTATATGAATGCCTCCAGCGGTGTACCGGGATATGCAATGAATCAAGACTAACATGTATGAAAGAATTATGAACAGTGGCTTTGCCACAAATACGAGGTCAACTACATGATCATGCTAGCAATATGACAATGATGGAGCGTGTCATAATAAACGGAACGGTGGAAAGTTGCATGGCAATATATCTCGGAATGTCTATGGAAATGCCATGATAGGGAGGTATGGTGGCTGTTTTGAGGGACGTATATGGTGGGTGTATGATACCGGCGAAAGGTGCGCGGTATTAGTAAGGCTAGCAATGGTGGAAGGAAGGAAAGTGCGTATAATCCATGGACTCAACATTAGTCATAAAGAACTCATATACTTATTGCAAAAATCTTTAAGTTATCAATGCAAAGTATTACGCGCATGCTCCTAGGGGGATAAATTTGTAGGAAAAGACCATCGCTCGTCCCCGACCGCCACTCATAAGGAAGACAATCAATAAATAAATCATGCTACGACTTCATCACATAACGGTTCACCATACGTGCATGCTACGGGAATCACAAACTTTAACACAAGTATTTATCAAATTCACAACTACTCAACTAGCATGACTCTAATATCACCATCTTCATATCTCAAAACGATTATCAAGCATCAATCTTTTCTTAGTATTCAACGCACTCAAAAGAAAGTTTTACAAATCTTGAATACCAAGCATATTATTATTAAGCAAATTACCATGCTATTAAAGACTCTCAAAATAATCTAAGTGAAGCATGAGAGATCAATACTTTCTATAAAACAAATCCACCACCGTGCTCTAAAAGATATAAGTGAAGCACATAGAGAAAAATTATAAAGCTCAAAAGATATAAGTGAAGCACTAGAGCAAAACTATATAGCTCAAAAGATATAAGTGAAGCACATAGAGTATTCTATCAAATTCCAAATCATGTTTGGCTCTCTCAAAAGGTGTGTACAGCAAGGATGATTGTGGCACACTAACAAACAAAGACACAAATAATACAAGACGCCCCAAGCAAAACACATATCATGTGGTAAATAAAAATATAGCTCCAAGTAAAATTACCGATGGAAGTAGACGAAAGAGGGGATGCCTTCTGGGGCATCCCCAAGCTTTGAATTTTTGGTGTCCTTGGATTATCTTGGGGTTGCCATGGGCATACACAATCTTAGGCTCTTACCACTCCTTGTTCCATAATCCATCAAAAGAATTTACCCAAAACTTGAAAACTTCACAACACAAAACTCAACAGAAATCTCGTGAGCTCCATTAGCGAAAGAAAACAAAAGACCACTTCAAGGTACTGTAATAAACTCATTCTTTATTTATATTGGTGTTAAACCTACTGTATTCCAACTTCTCTATGGATTATAAACTATTTTACTAGCCATAGATTCATCAAAATAAGCAAACAACACACAAAAAACAGAATCTGTCAAAAACAGAACAGTCTGTAGTAATCTGTAACTAACGCAAACTTCTGGAACTCCAATTTTTTTACCGAAATAGGAAGACCTAGACAATTTGTTTATTGATCAGCAGCAATTGGAATCAGTATTTTATCACGTTCTGGTGATTTTTAACAATTGTGTTCGTGAACAGAAAGTTTCTGGAAATTACAGCAAGATCAAATAACTATCATCCAAGAAGATCCTATAGGTCTAATTTGGCACAAACACTAATTAAAACATAAAACCACATCTAAAAAGAAGGTAGATGGATTATTTATTCCCTAACAGAAACAAAAGCAAAAAAAACTAAAAATAAAATTGGGTTGCCTCCCAACAAGCGCTATCGTTTAACGCCCCTAGCTAGGCATTGATAATTTTAACGATGCTCACATCAAAGACAAGAATTGAAGCACGAAGAGAGCATCATGAAACACGTGACAAACACATATAATTCTAACATACTTCCTATGCATAGGCATTTTATAAGCAAACAAATTATCAAGGCAAGCAAAAACTAGCATATGGAAGGAAGAAGAAAGAGACGATAGCAATCTCAACATGACGAGAGGTAATTTAGTAACATGAAAATTTCTACAACCATATTTTCATCTCTCATAATAATTACATGTAGAATCATAAGAAAATTCAACAATATAGCTATCATATAAAATATTTTCAACACGATCCACATGCATGCAAAGTTGACACTCTTCCAAAATAGTGGGATTAACATTAACTAAAGTCATGACCTCTCCAAACCCACTTTTATTAAAAATTTCATAAGATTGAATATTCTCCAAATATGTGGGATCTAAAGTTGACACTCTTCCAAACCCACCTTCAATATTATTGCAAACAATATTATCAATCTCATATTCATCATGGGGATTAAATAAATTTTCAAGATCATAAGAAGAATCACCCCAATCATGATCATTGCAACAAGTAGTAGACACAACAAAACTAGCATCCCCAAGCTTAGGGTTTTGCATATTATTAGCACAATTGACATCAAGAGAATTTATAGTAAAATCATGCTTTTCATTGACCAATTGCAAGGAGCAAAGGTATTTTCCAAGATCGATTTGCGATCAGGATACCACCAGTTGAAGATTCGAGAGCAGGACATACCTAAGATAGCTTTTACCACAAGGTATGGGCTGTATGAGTATACCGTTATGTCATTTGGTCTGACTAACGCACTTGCTTATTTTATGAACATGATGAACAAAGTGTTTATGGAGTTTTTGAATAAGTTCGTCGTACTGTTCATTGATGATATTCTGGTTTACTCGAAGAATGAAGAAGAACATAAAGAACATTTGCGTTTGGTACTTGGTAAGCTCAGAGGACATCAGTTACGCCAAGTTCAGCAAATGTGAGTTTTGGATGAAGGAAGTTGGATTCCTCGGACATGTTATATCCGGAGAAGGAATAGCAGTAGACCCCACCAAGGTTGTCACTGTGAAAAATTGGGAAGCCCCAACAACAGTTGGAGAGATCCGAAGTTTTCTTGGACTCGCAGGATACTACCGGAGATTCATTGAAAATTTCTCGAAGATTGCAAAACCTATGACAGAGTTGTTGAATAAGGATACCAAGTTCAAATGGACTGAGGAATGTGAGGCCAGTTTCCAGGAGTTGAAGAAATGTTTGGTTACCTCGGCAGTGTTGATTACGCGGATCGGTATAAGGATTATGAGGTATATTGCGACGCTTCACGCCGAGGACTTGGAGCAGTGCTTATGCAGGAGGGTAGAGTTGTTTCATATGCCTCACGACAGCTTAAGCCCCATGAGTTGAATTATGCTACTCACGACTTGGAGTTAGCAGCCGTAGTGCACGCTTTGAAGACGTGGAGACATTTTCTCATCGGAAACCATTGTGAGGTGTACACGAATCACAAGAGTTTGAAGTACATCTTCACGCAGAAGGAGTTGAATCTCAGGCAAAGTAGATGGTTAGAGCTCATCAAGGATTATGATATGAGATTGCATTATCATCCGGAAGGCTAACGTAGTGGTGATGCATTGAGCCGCAAGAGCCATGTCAACACACTAATGACCGGAGAGTTACGGAGGAGTTAGTCGAGGATCTTCGTGAGATATGTTTGGAGATAGTTCCGAGAGGCTATGTAGCAGCATTGGAGATTCAGTCTACTCTGATGGATAAGATTAGAGAAGCTCAGAAGACCGACAAGGAGATTGCCATCATAAAGGAAAAGGTGGGCAAGGGAAAAGTTAAAGGATTTCGTGAGGATGAACACGATACCTTATGGTTTGAGGACCGCGTTTATGTGCCTAATAATCCGGAGACCAGGAAGTTGATTTTGCAAGAGGCCCATGATTCACCGTACTTGATTCACCCAGGAAACACCAAGATGTATTTGGATTTGAAAGACACTTTCTGGTGGACCGGAATGAAGAAGGATATTGCGGAGTATGTAGCAGTTTGTGATGTATGTCAGAGAGTAAAGGCAGAGCATCAGAAGCCAGTAGGATTGCTACAGCCATTGCCGATACCGAATGGAAGTGGGATAAGCTAGGCATGGATTTTATCACGGGATTACCGGGACCCGTTCGGCTATGACTCGATATGGGTTATAGTCGATCGCAACGAAGGTAGCTCATTTCATCGGTGAAGACCACTTACACCGGTGCTAAGTTGGCAAAGATATACATGACCAGGATCGTATGTCTACATGGGGTTCCGAGGAGCATTGTATCGAGATAGAGGAACCCGGTTTACCTCAAAGTTACGGAATCGATTACACGAAACTTTGGGTACCGGACTAGAGTTGATCTGACTTTTCATCCATGACCGACGGACAGACCGAGAGAGTCAATTAGATTTTGGAGGATATGTTGAGAGCTTGTGCGCTAGATTATGGATCTAGTTGGGATGACAACTTGCCATATGCAGAGTTCTCTTACAACAATAGTTATCAATCCAGTTTGAAGATGGTCCCTTTTGAAGCCTTGTACGGAAGAAGGTGCAGAACACCATTGTCGTGGGACGAAGTTGGAGATCACCAGTTGTTTGGACCCGATTTGATTAAGGAGTCTGAATAGAAGGTGAAGTTGATTCGCGATAGGCTCAAGATAGCCCAGTCCAGGAAGAAGAGCTATGCAGATTCTGAATGCAAGGAGACAATTTATGAAGCCCGAGATAGAGTTTATCTTCGTGTATCTCCACTTCGAGGAGTTAAGCGCTTTGGAGTTAAGGGAAAGTTAGCGCCACGTTTTGTGGGACCATACAAAGTTTTGGAACGCATGGGAGAAGTTTCTTATAAATTGGAATTGCCTGAGGTATTGTTGGGAGTTCACGACGTGTTCCACGTTCCCGATTGAAGAAGTGCCACCTTGAGAGATGGCGGATATACTGAGAGATCTGATGCGGCTGGAAGCGATTCAGTTGGACAGTGAATTGACTTATGAGGAGAAACCAGTCAAGATTCTCGAATATGCCAGCCGAGTAACCCGCAGCAAGGTTATCAAGTTTTGCAAAGTTCAGTGGAGCCACCACACCGAGGATGAAGCCACCTGGGAGCGAGAGGAAGATCTGCTGAAGGACCACCTGATACGTCTCCAACGTATCTATAATTTTTAATTGCTCCATGCTATATTATCTACTGTTTTGGACTATATTGGGCTTTATTTTCCACTTTTATATTATTTTTGGGACTAACCTATTAACCGAAGGCCCAGCCCAGAATTGTTGTTTGTTGCCTATTTCAGTATTTTGGAGAAACAGAATATCAAACGGAGTCCAAACAGAATGAAACCTCCGGGAACGTGATTTTCTCATCAGATAAGACCCGGGAGACTTGGACCCTCCGTCAAGAAAGCCACGAGGCGGTCACGAGGGTGGAGGGCGCCCCCCTAGGGCGCGCCCCCAGCCTCATGGGCCCCTCAAAGCTCCATCAACGTACTTCTTCCTCATATATATACCTACGTACCCCCAAACGATCAGAGACGGAGCCAAAAACAAAATTCCACCGCCGCAACTTTCTGTATCCATGAGATCCCATCTTGGGGCCTGTTCTGGAGCTCTGCCGGAGGGGGCATCGATCACGGAGGGCTTCTACATCATCATAGCCTCTCCGATGAAGTGTGAGTAGTTTACCTCATACCTTCGGGCCCATAGTTAGTAGTTAGATGGCTTCTTCTCTCTTTTTGGATCTCAATACAATGTTCTCCCCCTCTCTCGTGGAGATCTATTTGATGTAATCTTCTTTTTGCGGTGTGTTTGTTGAGACCGATGAATTGTGGGTTTATGATCAAGTCTATCTATGAATAATATTTGAATCTTCTCTGAATTCTTTTATGTATGATTGGTTATCTTTGCAAGTCTCTTCGAATTATCAGTTTGGTTTGGCCTACTAGATTAGTTTTTCTTGCCACGGGAGAAGTGCTTAGCTTTGGGTTCAATCTTGCGGTGTCCTTTCCCAGTGACAGAAGGGGCAGCAAGGCACGTATTGTATTGTTGCCATCAAGGATAACAAGATGGGTTTTTTTTATCATATTGCATGAAACTATCCCTCTACATCATGTCATCTTGCTTAAGGCGTTACTCTGTTTTTAACTTAATACTCTAGATGCATCTTTGGATAGCGGTCGATGAGTGGAGTAATAGTAGTAGATGCGAGGCGGGAGTAGGCCTACTTGTCTCGGACGTGTTGCCTATATACATGATCATACCTAGATATTCTCATAACTATGCTCAATTACATCAATTGCTCAACAGTAATTTGTTCACCAAGTAGAATACTTATGCTCTTGAGAGAAGCCACTAGTGAAACCTATGGCCCCAGGGTCTATTCTCATCATATCAATCTCCATCACTTTATTATTGCTTTGCTTTTTTACTTTGCCTTTTACTTTTTACTTTGCATCTCTATACAAAAAATACCAAAAATATTATCTATCATCTCTATCAGATCTCACTTCCGTAAGTGACCGTGAAGGGATTGACAACCCCTAATCGCGTTGGTTGCGTTGAGCTATTGTTTTTGTGTAGGTACGAGGGACCCAAGCGTGGCCTCCTACTGGATTGATACCTTGGTTCTCAAAAACTGAGGGAAATACTTACGCTACTTTGCTGCATCATCCTCTCCTCTTCGGGGAAAACCAACGCAGTGCTCAAGAGGTAGCACCACCCTCACCTATTTTCTAGCCAACCTGAATCTCGAGGGCGAGATTCATCTTAGGGGCGGGGTGTAGGTTTGTAACATCCCAAATTTTTAATTTGGAATGTTATACATTAGATCATCATTGCATATCATATTTTATTGCATTTTGGCTAGATCCTAGAAATCCTACGCAACTCAAGGACCCATGGAGAGAGTTGGGGATTTCGTTATTTTCATATTTGGGTTTTCTCAAATTTTGAAAATAGGATCATTTGGTTTTATTTATTTTATCTTCAATTATTTCAATTATAAAAATAAGAGAGAGGGAATAAAATTACTTTCCCAAAATAAAGAAATATTGAGGATTTAATTAAAAAATCAAATAAGATTTTATTTCGGAGTTTTCTCGCTATTTTATTTGAATTAGGAAAAAATACGCGTTTTTCAAAATTGCATTTAGGCCCCAAATAAATGTTCATCTTGTCCGGCTTGATTTTAGAAGTTGGCGAAAATTTATTTCGGGATTTTTGGAGTCCATTATTATTTCTTTTATTTGTTTTTCTGTGCAAAATTATTTTAAAAAACAAACCGACCTAACCGGGCCGTGTCCGACTAGGACTCTCGCCCGGCCGGCCCTTATAAGCCGGGGAGGCCGACCCATGACCTAGCCGAGCCGCCTGGCCGACCCAAACCCTAGCGACGCCACGCCGAACACCGCCGCCCGGCCGAGGTTGACCGCATGGCCGGTTTCCTCGAGAAAACCGCCCGGTTTTCGTTCGTTTTAAAAAAAAACCTAGATCTGTTTTTTTATATAGATCAATTTTTTCTGTTTAGTCTATTTAGCGAACTCCCGTTCGTTCGTTCGTTTTAACGAACGATTTTCGCCGAAGTTAGCGAACGTTTGTTCGTTAGCCTGTTCGTCCGTTTTCTTTTTCTCAGATTTTCCGCGATTATTTCTGATCGTGATTTCTGGTCCGATTTTCGTTTTAGTATAACTTTTCGATCGTTTATCGGAATAAGGCGATTCAAGCGCCTAGAGTTTCGTATCGAAACCCTCTTTCCGTTTAACCAACTCAAACAAGTTTTTGCTTCTGTAAAATTTGACTTAGGTCCAGATTAGTAAAGGAAGCTTGTTTCTTTCGCCGTTTGACTTTCGTTGTTTCGTTCGATTTGTTTCTTTTTGCAAACCAGAGTTCTTAAGTTGAACTTTCTGGTTAGATCTCTTATTTGAGTTTTACCTGTGCATTAGATGAGTGCTTTGTGTGCTTGTTTGTTTGCGATAGAGTACCCGGAGTGCGCCGCTTGTTACTTCGAATCTCTCGGTTTCACGGATCATCAGCAAGGCAAGTAACACTTTGATCATACCTTTTACTACCCAGTTTTATTGCATTAGATCAATCCTCAAACCATTGCATGAATAGGATCTGATTAATATGTGGGTTTTGGGAAGTAGATGAGGTAGTACCTATTACTGTTTTATTATCAAACCACAGGAGTTACTTCTACGTTATGCTTATCTTTGCTATGCTATGCTCATAGACGTGGATTGGGTTTGAGTGTATTCATGACGGATGTGAGATTGTTAATTAATGGTTCAACTTAAGGTGGCAACTTAAATATACATCTGGGTGGATTGAGGCACCTGGGTATTCCAGCGATTGCCTATTTTTCTTTATGGACCGCCACCCAGGCTCAAAGGGATCATGAGAATATTCATACTAGAAACTTCCGTGTGCAGCCACAAGCTACTATGGGCTCTAGCATAGTTGATTAAGTCGTCACGAACTCTTACGGTGGTAGACTAGCGGATGTAGGGGAAAGTAGGTGTAACGGTCTACCCGATCGTAAGGTGCTAAGCGCTTACGAAAGACTATGTCTCGGTCATCCGTTTCTCAAACACCATGTAGTGCGAGAATCCCAACGGAGGAGATCGAGTCTTGTGGGGAAAAGTGTGCAAACCTCTGCAGAGTGTATAAACTAATCATGGTTAGCCGTGTCCCCGGTTATGGACAGTCTTGAGTATCTAGTACTTGGATTATCATGTGAATCTCATCATGTGACTTTAATTAATTTTGTTGGGTTTTAATGATGATGTTTAATTGGGATTGAGAGGGTGTCTACGCTCTCAATGTTTAACAACCACCATGATAGTTAAATAAAATTTATTCCTTTGCAGTAGGGAAAAACTGGCTTTACGCAAAACTGTAACCATAGAGCTTTCCAACAACCATATATGCATTAGTATAGCCTATTAATGTTCACCACTCTCTATGTGTTACATTCCCAGCATATTCCATGTGCTGACCCGTTTTCGGGCTGCAACGTTCATGTTGCAGACTTTTCAGACGACGAATAAGGAGCCTTAGGTCGTGGTTCTATACTCAGTGATGCCATTGGAGTTGATGGACTCACTTATCTTCCAAGCCTTCATTTATTATCGTTATTAGATGGCCTTAAGCCATATTATTTGTAATAAGTTCTCTTTTGAGACATCAATGTAATAAGTGTGTGATTGCTACTCTGTTATAAATCCTTCAAATCTTGCGTGTCAAGACATTCTTGATCGAGGATGACATTGAAGCACAGAGATCAGACTGTTTGAGGTCTGGTCGCTACATAGTAGGATTCGGCCCCACCCTTTTTTCCTTCTACCGGAAGGGGAAAAGGGGAAGGAGAGGGAGTAGGAGAAGGAAAGGGGGGTGGTGTCCCCTTCCCAAGTCCAATTCGGCCTCCTCCCTTGCGGGGGGCGCACCTGCCCTTGTCGGCTGATTAGCCTCCCTCCTATGGCTCATAAGGCCCATATCTTTCCCTGGGGGGTTCCCGTACTCCGGTATGTACCCGATACACTCAAGAACCCTTCCGGTGTCCGAATACTACCTTCCAATATATCAATCTATACCTCTCGACCATTTCGAGACTCCTTGTCATGTCCGTGATCTCATCCGGGACTCCGAACAAACTTCGGACATCAAATCACATAACTCATAATACAAATCGTCATCGAACGTTAAGCGTGCAGACCCTACGGGTTTGAGAACTATGTAGACATGACCGAGACACATCTCCGGCCAATAACCAATAGCGGAACCTGGATGCTCATATTGCTTCCTACATATTCTACGAAGAACTTTATCGGTCAAACCGCATAACAACATATGTTGTTCCCTTTGTCATCGGTATGTTACTTGCCCGAGATTCGATCGTCGGTATCATCATACCTAGTTCAATATCATTACCGGCAAGTCTCTTTACTCATTCCGTAATGCATCATCCCGCAACTAACTCATTAGTCATATTGCTTGCAAGGCTTATAGTGATGAGCATTACTGAGAGGGCCCTCTCCAATACACAGAGTGACAAATCCTAATCTCGATCTATTCCAACTCAACAAACACCATCGGAGACACCTGTAGAGCATCTTTATAATCACCCAGTTATGTTGTGACGTTTGATAGCACACAAGGTGTTCCCGCGGTATTCAGGAGTTGCATAATCTCATAGTCAGAGGAACATGTATAAGTCAAGATAAAAGCAGTAGAAATAAAACCAAACGATCATTATGCTAAGCTAACGGATGGGTCTTGTCCATCACATCATTCTCTAATGATGTGATCCCGTTGATCAAATGACAACACATGTCTATGGTCAGGAAACTTAACCATGTTTGATTAACAAGCTAGTCTAATAGAGGCATACTAGGGACACTCTGTTTGTCTATGTATTCACACATGTACTAAGTTTACGGTTAATACAATTCTAGCATGAATAATAAACATTTATCATGATATAAGGAAATATAAATAACAACTTTATTATTGCCTCTAGGGCATATTTCCTTCACCCGGTGGGTCCTGTCGGCTGTCTTGTACTTCCCCGACAGGCCGCGCCCGCCGCTTGCGGGTCCTGCCGGCTGCTAAGTACTGTGGCCGCGCCACTGATGATGCATGCTTTGTCGGGGAGGGCATGGCTACAGTGCCGCCGCCTGGTGGGCAGTCACTGTAGCTACTCCCTGTCTCTCCTGATTAATGGCGCGTAGACTTCGAGGGAGGGGGAGGGCCGCCTGCTGGGGGTCGGCCTCCCCCGTGCCGACTGGTCAGGGCTCGCCACCTTCTGGCTTCTCACGGACAGGTAGGGCCCGCCGCCTGCGGGCCGTACCAACAACCCGTACTGGGAGCATGACCTCCTCTGCCATGGGTGATGTCATGGGGTGCTGTATCCACGCCCCGTCTCGTCGTGATTATGTGGGTGCTGACTTCAAGGGAATGGAGGGGGCCGCCTGCTAGGAGCCGGCCTCTCTGGAGGTCGCCTGCTAGGAGTCGGCCCACCTCGTGGCCGTCATCTAGGGTTGCCGCCATCTAGCAGCCGCTTGGACCAGCCGCCCCGAGAAGGCGTCTCTTCGTCTTTGAGGCTTGAGGGCAACTGGCCCTGATGTCTTGAAATACCATGGGGAGCTGATGAGGCTACCCGTGGTCATTTACTCTGACAATGGTGCTCTACGATGAGCTAGTGATCGTATAATCACCGCAAAACTATATATAGTGACCGTAAAGAGCGTATTGCTACATACGTTGACCGCCAGTGTATTTTTCTTGTTTCAAATTAAGCCATATTAACCGAAAAGGACTAGTACTAGTACTGCTTTGTTGTGTCCCATCAACTCACCGAACGAGGAGAAGCTTGCTTACTACGCCTCTCCCTCGCCCACGCGCGCGGTGGCTCGCAGGACGAAGAGAGGGTTTTGACTATAGCACCCTCTTCCTCTCCCTCTCGCTCGCCCTCGCCCTCGCGGTGGACGTGTAGTAGTTCAATCGGTGTCAGATTGCCAGATGCATATTATACTATAGTATCATCATTGTTGGACCTTCCGAAAGGTGAAGAGCCAAGTGCAAGGTTCACACGAGTACGAACTATTGAACCTCCCAAAGAGGCAAAGAGCCAAGTGCAAGGTTTTATAGGAGTTCTCGTCCTAGTAGGAGTATTACAACTATAGCGAACGATGCTACTGTATGATGCCGCCACGTCACCTATATCCAAAGTTGTGCCACCTTTTTTTTTCTCAAAGAGCATGTTGGAGCCCGTGCAACAACCACACAAGTTGCACGTACACATAACACATTTACTAGTAATAAATTCTAAAGGACAAATGCCAGTATGCCACACAGGTTCATCTCCAATTCATGTGATAAATTTGTGCACGACTAGTCTACATATATTCATAGCGCCACCGTTCACAATTTACCATACCCCACTTACACGTTATAGATGGGCTACATGTCCTCCTCCAGGTTCCAGTCCCAGGTGTTCTTCATGGATGGCACGATCCATAGTGGTGGGCAACGGGAATCATTGTCGCAGATTTCTAGTCCGGTTCCACATGATAGAGACTCATCCAAGCTGAAGCGGCATAAATCAGGGATAGCGTGTCCCAACATGTCGTTCATCCAAACTGCGCTCTAAAGAGACAACCATGCTTCATGAACTATAGGCCTTCGGTGTCGTGCACGGAAGGTGGCATCCGCTTCATAATGGGGTAGCTGTCCCCAATGAAAAGCGAGTACTCTCCAAGAGTGTTCCTCGGCACCCACGTAGCATCACGGGGGTCGAACTCGGCGCCGTTCATCTGGTACACGCGGCATCTCAGATCTGGACACATGGTGTCAGACACAGTCAAGGTCCATGCATAATAATATTGTGCGCAAATATGGCGGTCAGTAATACTGTGCAGCAAATAGTACTACTCAGGTATAGAGGAAGTAAAATAACCTACTTATTATATATAGCCACTCTTGGCTACATGGATGAGATAGTAAGACATGGAAAAACAAAAATGGTGGCAGCTAGTGGGTTCAAGTCTTCAAGGGCCTAGCTAGCTATACGCGTCCTCCAAGGTAAAAAAGTACTCCTACTAGTACTAGTAAGTAGTACAACAACGAAAGAGAAGGCGAGAGTGTTAAAAAATATAATACTAAATGGAATACCTGGGTAGATGGTGACGGTCCGATCTGGTAGATTATGTGACCATGTTGCACATCAGTGGTACCATCGGTAACGGCTGCTAAGATAGTTGATCCCAATATGCCAAAGTCAGCTACAAGGTTCCAGGTTAGACCGAATCGCGGATGCAAATGCACATCCTGGATCGGCGATCTTATTTTGATCGGGGATGGTGGTCCTGCAAAATAATGGAGTACCGTTAGGGATGCAAATGATGGTTTGTGCATTCCGTTTGTAATCTCCCCGCATCGTAGGATGTCAACTAGATGGAACAAGTTCCACGGCTTGTCACCGCGAAGATGCGGCCTAGATGGCGCACGCACGTCTTCGAACGTGTAGGGGTACAAATCTGCCGCCGCCAACATGCGCCCGACCGCCAAGCATCGCCTCCTGCATTGATGGCAATCCTTACGTCGAACACCGCGATGAGATAGTAATCGTAAATGGCCAGGTCGCTTTGTCGTGCGGTCCGCAATTGCTATCTTCTTCAATCTCATGTAGGCATCATCATACGTACTCAAGCCCAGCCAGTCCAGAGGGCCGATCCCAATGGTTAAATGGGTGTCTACGGGAACGGCCGCACTGTTGTGGATGTTGTGCAAAATGATGGTGGTATTCAGCTGGGGGTATGCAAGCCAATCTTTGTTGGCACCGACCCAGACCTATATATAAGACGATGGGCAGCGGAGAAATTACGGGATGGAAATAGAATAACTAAGTACTACATGATCAAACTCCATGACTGACCTGCTCATCAGACAAAATCCGACTACCTCTCAATGTCGGCAACTCTAGCGGAGTCAATGTGCAACCATGGCCAGGGAGCGGTTGACTATTCGAAGGATTGTCCCATAGAAGAACCTTCTCCTTGAGGACGCATGGAAGACCAACAAGCATGGCCTTTTCCCAAGCCTGTTTAAGCACCGTCTTGAAAAAGTTGGTGCAGGAAGCACCGAGTCTTGCGGCGGTGAGGACGTCGGAGCGGCGTGCGATTTCTCCCAGAGGATCATCGTCCAAGGTCTTCCAGCCCCGACGAAGAGGAGAACCGCCTGGCGAATCCATCGGAGCACCGACGAACTGCCTTCTCTTCGGGGGGAGGGGAACTGGCGAGGAGGAGATAAGAGCGTAGTAACCGCAGGGCCACGTCCCTTCCAACTGTAGCTCCTCGATTGTTCCTTAGCGAAGGGGTGAGGCTATTATTTACTACGTACTCGTACTGTAGCAGTACTAGTACTACTTTCTCAACTAGTAATGTGATGTACTGTACTTCTAGTCTACTAGTATAGTGCACCAGTTTTGAACTCTTAATCTCAGGGCCAAGGAGCTACAGTTCGAAGTGGAGGGTAGTACTGTTCTCTAGAACCATCGATGTACTAGAAATGGAGGGAAAGTACACCTGCGTAGTTGGTACTCTCTGTGCTCTATTCAAGCGCGTAGCTGGCCTACTCAGCCGCTCCTCTCATGCACACACTAGCAGCCTGTTTATCAGCGACGGTTACTGCGGGGGTAGAATAATTGAGTTATTTGATACAACAAGACTAGGCTTTTCGCTTCCATTTGTGGAGGTGTAATGGATCTCGTCAAACTTTGTTAGTAGTTCCTTCTTTATGAATGAGATGAGGCAAAGCTTTTGCCTCCATTTCAAAACAAAAAAATCACGTCAAGAGGAATTTCTTTTATAGAGCCGATAATGGAGTGAAGTCACAGAGTAGTAGAGCACTAGCACTTTACGTACACAACCATATTGCACAGTTCCCAATACCGCGCCAGGCTTTTCCGGCTCCTCGGGCTTAATTGGGAGGCACTATATGCTACTAGCTAATGAGGAAGTTGCAAGCGAGGTGCGGCTAGGCCGAGCATGCGAGCCACGAGATGATGGGAAGGAAAACCCGTTCACGTGGTTTGGCTATGCAGCGCACCCAGATTGTGGTGCTACACGTCCGTTCGACTTCAAAACTCAAAGTACCCGTGTACAATATTGGCTCGCAGCGAAGTTACTATTTAAAAAAAGGCCGCCGTACGTTCGGCCGGGATCGAACCCACAAAACGAGGTATACACTCCCCTGACCACTAGTAGTACTCGTTGGAGTACAACGCAACCTAGAATCGCCTTTTGTCGCTAGTAGTACATTGTTCCTTACAAGAAACCACTAATAATGCCAAGAAACCACTAATAATGCCAAGAAACTACTACCACTTGCATATGTGGCAGACTTAAGATAAGACTACTTTATCAACCATTGTACATGCCCTTACCAACCAGCCCTACCAAGAAATGACTACTCTACAAAGTGCTGTTTTAGGCACGTTTCAACCCATGTCTCCCCTTAAGTCAACGCCTTCTATTCGACCGGCAAGTTAGGCGTTATGACTTGTGGGACCTACATGTCAGTCTGCACAAAAAATCCCCGTCTGACCTCCTACCTCCAGCCCGTCCACCTAATCATGCTCGGCCATGGGACGCAGCTACTGTCGCCGGTAGAAGGCGAGGTCAAAACCACCGGCGGTGCGGAGCCCATCTTACGGCAGCCTGGATGCTAGCCCCGTCTGGCACTCGCGGCCGCTAGCTAGCCAAGATAGCTCCGTCCAGCTGCTTTTCTGCAAGGTTTGCTAGCTAGATTGGCACGGCGGCGCGGCGGCTTGCTTTCAAGGCATCAGCTTAAGGCCGACCATCCGCTCGAGCAAAGGCCAGCACGGCGGCTTGCTCGCGTGATTCATGCTCGGGCCAGCCTGCCAACCCGTGCAGAGGCCAGCGCAGCGTCCGGCCCGTCCGGCGGAGCGGCGACCAACTCCCTCATCACCGGCAGCACCGACAAACACGCATCAGTACTGTTTGAAGTAATGTTCAGGAAATATAATGATTTGAGGGGGAATATAACATGATAGAAGATCATATGTGGGTCCCTTGGGTCAACGGTCAAACAAAATGTGTTGGTTTAAGTTGCCTCGTCAAGACGCAGACGTGTGGGCCAACCCTGTCATAAATGGGTTTAAACGAGCCTAATCGGCACTAGGTAGTAGTTTTTGACATGGATTAAGAAATTTTGGGTATGTTTTTGCTATTTTTTGTACAATAGTTTCTTCCTAGGGCTGGTTGAAAGTGGTAGTTTTTTGTTAAATACTCTACATATTGTAAGTAGGAGTGAAAGTTAAGCTTTGGAAGCCAACAAGCAAGGCTAGTTACATAGTGCATATGTGTACGTGATTGAAAGTAAATATCAACCATGCGTGACTAATATCTTGATGGAAAACTCAAAACTATGGAAATACTAGCAATTTTTTGGAATGGTTGAAATACTAGCAATGTTCACGTGCGTTGCAACGGATCATAATTAGATTAATACTTATTCACAAACTTGATACAAAAAACTCTAATTTTGATATACATATATCACTAGAGATATATTATGTTTCAATCAGAAAATATTCCTTGGGCTGTTTTGGTGAGATGAGGGAGGGGTGTGGTTGGTTAAGATACTAATTATGGGTTTTTTCTACAAATTGGTAGAGAAGTGGGATGTTGGTGAGAAAAGGCAACAACTTACCTCACAGTCGTTAGATGTAGATCTAATGGTCAGAAATGATGGATGGCAGACACACCATCATCACCAACTTAGTCTTCTGTAGGAGTACTAGCAAGATGTCCGTGCATTGCATGGAACATCAAGATGCATATTTTTATAAAACACATGTTGTGATTGACCCATGCAGGAGTAATCCCATGTGTAAAAACTAATGATATCTTGAGAAAGAGGAGATAAGGTGAAGAAGAGTGGGGCATGGTGGTGATTGGTGGTCGGACTGAGCGGAGGCAAGGGGATGGACAACGCCGGCAGCGGCCACCAGGACAGTTTGTTCTAGAGGCTTCCTTTTTTAATTGCTCAACAATGAGGTTGTTGGAGATAAGGATGAACGAGGGAAGGCCTTGTCTGCAAATGTGGAGAGAGGTGCGGGTATCGTTTAGATTAATTTCCATCCGTCAGATATAGATCGGACGGTCTATTGCAAGATGGCACGCATACCATCATCACTAACTCGGTTTTTTTATAAGAGAAGAAATATAAATATGGAGATACAAACGTATTATCGATACTTGTTTCCGTAAACTAGGATCTACATTCTATTCAACGGCTCAGCATGTGGGGCCTTAGCACAATGACTTCTCGACTGTGTAAAACAAAGGTTTTCCCGTCGCCGATAAGGAGGGGGTGACGGCGGCGCGCTTTCGGCTTGCTCTAGTCCTAGTAGTCATACTAGGTGGTCTACACACGTGTATATTTATTCTTTTTCACGTCTCGTGTTCGCCGTACTGCCACGAGTGTTGATGAATAGACGGTAAGTTATTCACGGGGAAACCCTTGTTGAGTGTGTTTGCGAGAGAGAGAGAGAGAGAGAGAGAGAGAGAGAGTGTGCGTGTGTGATATGTCTAGAGACTGAGGCAATGATAAGAGATTCTTTGTGTCTATGTGTGTGGAGGATAGAGAGAGACATGTACATGGGGCTTTGTGTTGTGTAACGTGGAGACACATAGACATAATCAGAGAGTGAGCGTGTGAGATACACATGCGAACATGGGGAGAGATGTGTGAGTTAGAGAGATGGAGAATTTTAGTGTGCATCTAAGCTAGAGAGGGGGTATATACATATCTAGAGCTGTAGAGAATATGCACGGGTGTGTGTCTTAAAAGAAGGATCCAGATAGCTAGATGGGTGTTTGTGTGTGTTTGTGTGTGTTTGTGCACGCGTTTGTGTGTGAGAGGGAGTGTGTGTATGTGGAGTAGAGAGACCACTAATGATGTAAACCTAGTATAAGGGAAGGGGGAATGGTGTGACATGTGTGTCAAAGAGAGATAAAGGCTTGTGTAGTAGCGGGATAGCATGGGTGCGGGTGGGGAGCAGACTATTTGGAAGAGACATCGAGTGTGTGTGGGAGAGGGGTGTGAGAGCGAGAGAGAGAGAGCTAGCGACGGAGAGAGTGAGAGAGGAAAAGAGGGGGGAGAGAGGGGTCGTTTGTGTCCATAAGTGGCGTATAGATAGGGAGCCAATGTTGATGTTGTTCGAAATTGGCCTATGTACGGAGACACAAGGGAAGCGAGTCATCGTGTGTGTGATAGGGACTTCATGAGAGATCTAGAATAGATGATGTAGAGAACAACATGCGAGATTGAGAACGACGATACATTAGGGAGCTATGGAAAGAGTCATAGCATATATGTATACAGGGAAGGATCCGGGGCGGGTCCGCATGTGGGAGAGATAGAAAGAGGAGAGTGGTGCACGAGGAGACAAAGTGTGCTTGTTTGCAGTGGGGGTGGTGTGTGAGGTGAGTGTGCGAGAACCACATAACTAGGGAGATAGACGTTTGGCTGACGTTTGTGTGTATGGGAAAGATACACTCTACATAGTGCGTGTGCTTGGGAAAGAGAGATCTTTGGGAGACACGGAGAGTGGGGGAAGAGATGTGTGCATTCAGAGAGAGAAAGTGATAAGAGACCTATATTGGGGTCCGGACTTTAGAAGAGAGGGGGTGTTAATGTGCTCGTGTGTTCGTATGCAGGGGAGAGAACGACGTGTGTGGGGAAGCTGACGGAGGGGTGGGGGTGGGGGGCTTGGCTTCAAATAATGTGTTAGGTGTCTATATTTGAGGGACTTTAGTGTAATTGAGATATATATGGTCAATAGTGTGTGCACTCATGGTTGATCAATTTGTTTCACAGCTTTGGACTATGAAATAACGATACTTTTGAACATGCGTGATATACCTTGATGTACCAATTACAAACCTAAGATTGGAATTTTGGAATTCGACTCCACCATTAGCTTTTGTAATTCATTTAAATGGAGGTACATTTTTTAAGCCGAGATTTCATGATTTCAAATTCATATATCAAACCTAGAGATATACACATACGAGCATGTTCAAACTTTATAATCATCCACTTTATTCATACACATACACATTTTTGCTTTTGTCATCATATTTAGGATAAACACATTTGGAATTTCATTTGAATTGGACCGTATGATGGAATTTGTTTGTACTAGCTCAATGATCCATATTTGAATTGAATGGACAATCTAAGTTTCGAGTTGGAGACATTGATTTTCAAAACTTGCACTTTTTTGCGTGCAAAACAAACAAATTCTCGGCCATGATATCATAGTCGGCCGCATAAGAGCACAACACTTATAATTTCAGCGCCAAAAGCTTTCAAACTTCCCGCTCACATCGAAATATCTCGCGTCCGAAAGTTCAGCCCTGCGATATTCCTGTTTTACCCCTGCCACATGAACGGAAAAGGGTTGCTTTGGTAACTCCATTGTTTTCCCCTCTTTGCCCCCAACATTCTTCCCCAGAGTCCCTCCCCTTCCCCTCCCCGACCCCCCCCCAACCATGGCAAGCTGCCGAATCTAGTCCTCCGCTGCAGCAGTGGACCTCACACCCCGCCGGATCTACCTTCCACACCTTGGAACCCCCAACTTCCAACTCACCACTTCACCGGAGCCGCTTCACCGACTGGTTTGTCCACCGCTCAAGATCTCCTTGACCGCCATCATGGTCCACCGCACCGGATCTTCTTAACCGGTGCCCTCGTCCACCACAGTGTAGGACCTTCACTGACTCCCTCATCCGCCCCATCGCTGGCCCTTCATACAAGCCCTCGTCCGCCGCAACAGATCCGTCTCACCGAAAGTACTGTACACCGCGCCCGCCGAAGCCTTCGTCCACTGCACCGGACCCGCTCCATGGACGCCATATTCAACTCCATCGGCCCTGCTTTACTAACGCCGCAGCCTCATCAGGTTATTTCGATTTGTACTCCTCCGGTTTTTCTCTTGTTTATCGTGCAACTATTCACTTACCACAGATGAGCTTTCTTGTATAAATGACAGCGCCGCAATCAAGCACGGAGCCGCTTCAATGACGGGCGATACCAAAGACAAACTCAACCGCAACACGAGCACCATCGACGATCCTTAGCTATCAAGTATGACAACGATACCTATACGCCGCCGAGAATCAGGTACTATTATCCAACGGTCGGCGCCTACGTTCACTTTCTTAGCATAAGCGCCGCACCTTTGAATTTCATCAGGGCATCATTCAATTTTTCATGAGACGCGTTATACTGCTTGCACCTGTAGGGCCATACTTCTGGCAGTGAACATGTTACATGTGCTAAATTACATACCAGTGCACATATAGTTAATATGCTTTAGTTTTGTCCTAAGTATTACTGTACTTCCTAGATATCACTGCCTACTATTTTACTTCTTGCATGCTATATTTATGATAACTAGTAGGGTGACCCGCGCATTTGCGCGACTAGATCTGTTACCATTTTCTTTATTTCTGTAATTATCATTTTAGTTTTAAATGTTTTAGATAATACATGCTTTGAACCGCTAATGTATCTTTTGGTGTAAGACATCTAATTTTACTAAAACTCTTGGCCGAAATACAACATGCAACACCTTATCAGGTATTTCTTTACTTTTCATTTTTTTCTTGCCAAAAATTGGTACTCCCTTGTATCCATATTACTTGTCACAACTTTACTATGGTGTAGCTGATTTCATATGCTACAACATTAGTATTTTACATATCATTGAAAAAGTAAATAAAAACGTCAAGCATGCATGTCTAAAGAAAACATGTTTGAGACTTCGGTTAATGTCCCATTTAGTAAAGGTTATGCGAATTCCACGTAAGTACTACCACCACTGACGATTTCCCTCACTTCTAGATGCCTTCCGATGCAAGTGAGGTTGGGAAAAGCCCGATTTGGATTTGACCATGATTAGATCATCAGATCCTAGCTTTGCTTGCGCCTGGTCTTGGTGTCTAATTAACCTGCCGCAGCGAGGCGATGGCATCATTGGCGATGTTGAATAAGTTCTCCCATCATGTTCTCGTTCCGACAATGCTTATGGGAGTCAGTGGAGCGAGTGTGGGGCTTCGGTTAGGGCAAAATCATGGGTCCCATTTTTGTTTATGTTTCGTCTAGGTGATCTTAGATGGCATCGTTCATTGGAGTGGCCTGATACGTCCATTTTGCATCATGCTTTTATATCGATATTTATTGCATTATGGGCTGTTATTTCACTTTATGTCATAATACTTATGGCTATTCTCTCTTATTTTACAAGGTTTACATAAAGAGGGAGAATGCCGGCAGCTGGAATTCTGGGCCGGAAAAGGAGCAAATATTAGAGACCTATTCTGTGCAACTCCAAAAGTCCTGAAACTCCATGGAACATCTTAAAATAAATAAAGAAAAATCCTCGCCAAAGATGAAGTCCAGGGGGCCCACACCCTGCTCACGAGGGTGGGGGGCGCGCCCCCCTCCTAGGGCGCGCCCCCTACCTCGTGGGCCCCCTAGTGGGTCTCCGACGTACATCTTCTGCTATATGAAGTCTTTCGATGAGAAAAAATTAGAGGGAACCTTTCGGGATGAGACTCTGCCGCCACGAGGCGGAACCTTGGCGGAACCAATCTAGAGCTCCGGCAGAGCTGTTCTGCCGGGGATACTTCCCTCCGGGAGGGGGAAATCATGACCATCGTCATCACCAACGCTCGTCTCATCGGAAGAGGGCAATCTCCATCAACATCTTCACCAGCACCGTCTCATCTTCAAACCCTAGTTCATCTCTTGTATCCAATTCTTGTCTCAAAGCCCGGGATTGGTGCTAGTAGGTTGCTAGTAGTGTTGATTACTCTTTGTAGTTGATGCTAGTTGGTTTATTTGGTGGAAGATCATATGTTCAGATCCTTTATGCATATTAATACCCCTCTGATTATGAACATGAATGTGCTTTGTGAGTAATTACGTTTGTTCCTGAGGACAAGGGGGAAGTCTTGCTATTAGTAGTCATGTGAATTTGGTATTCGTTTGATATTTTGATAAGATGTATGTTGTCTAGCCTCTAGTGATGTTATGTGAACGTCGACTACATAACACTTCACCATTATTTGGGCCTAGAGGAAGGCATTGGGAAGTAATAAGTAGATGATGGGTTGCTAGAGTGATGTAAGCTTAAACCCTAGTTTATGCGTTGCTTCGTAAGGGGCTGGTTTGGATCCATATGTTTCATGCTATGGTTAGGTTTACCTTAATACTTTTGTTGTAGTTGCGGATGCTTGCAATAGAGGTTAATCATAAGTGGGATGCTTGTTCAAGTAAGAACAGCACCCAAGCACCGGTCCACCCACATATCAAATTATCAAAGTACCGAACGCGAATCATATGAACGTGATGAAAACTAGCTTGACGATATTCACATGTGTCCTCGGGAGCGCTTTTTCTATTATAAGAGTTTGTTCCGGCTTGTCCTTTGCTACAAAAAGGATTGGGCCACCTTGCTGCACTTTATTTACTTTTGTTACTTGTTGCTCGTTACAATTTATCTTGTCACAAAACTATCTGTTACCACTTATTTCAGTACTTGCAGAGAATACCTTGCTGAAAACCGCTTATCATTTCCTTCTGCTCCTCGTTGGGTTTGACACTCTTACTTATCGAAAGGACTACGATAGATCCCCTATACTTGTGGGTCATCATGACCAATCACGGTTCATGTTTTGTTGTTCTGACTTTTTGTCCAACTGGCAATGCATGGCCAACACTGGCTTCGTCGATAATGTAGAGAGGTTTAGGCCTCCCTAGTTATGTCTGGCTGAATCTAGGATGTTTGTCCATCACCTTACGTCACTGTCTTCTCTCGAATGATGATCTGATCGTATGGTCGCTATCATCAGCTTCTTCTTGCTTTGAGCAGTGACTTTCCAATGTTGTGTCAACAACGCAACACATGCTCTGAGGATGTTCGAAAGGTCCATATTGCTCATGGGGCGCCACCACAAGTGCATGAGGACGATGGCGTTGATACACTGTTGGACCCGTGTTTATTATTTGATTTTGAATTATAGGCTATTTTTACACAATATACACTTTTTACAAAGTTTGGTTTACTATTATTCCTAGATATATTACTTGTGATCATTGGTTCATGCATATGCCCCAAGTCCTCTGTATGTCACTGATCCTATAAATCTACACATGCTTGTCAAATTTCTCTACTATTAGAACAGATGGATATACATCTAACATCCAAGATATTTAACATCAATATTTAAATTTTTGTTCCGCATTCCAAGGTTAGGTTAAATATGCCAACATGCCAAATGCAAATTTTTTCCCGTGCTATAAATCTCTCTGATCTTGTTGCGTAAACCTTGCTGCCATATTTCTTGCCATAATTATGAATTTTTAATGTTAAATATGTTGTTATGGGTCATTGTTCCTTTGCTTTGGCGACTCAGTAGATATCAAGGTGGTACTGACTATTTTTTTTGTCCATGTAGCAGGTGCCAATACTAAATGTTTTTTTTGCAGGAACTGATACTAAATGTTTATTCCAGACTAAAATTTTCAAGCATAAATCAAACAACTATTTTTTTCACTACGTAGTGTATTTGCTAGCATGAGTTAATGTCAATTTGTCACATGGAATTGGAATGAAGCAATAAAAATTTATTTATTTGATGCATTGCTGATGTCACTACTAAGGTAATCACCTGAATAGACCCCTTTTACGTATTGGATTGGTACTCCACACCTAGTTGGATTTTAACATAAGCTAATATAAATTTGTCACATGGAATTAGAGCGAAGCAATGAAAAAAATATTGATTTGATACATACGTTTTTTGACGGGTCGTTCATTTACTCTTTTTTTATAATGCATGGCCTATGTTATACGTTCTTTTAACCTGGATCCATGCACATTTTTCTTTTCTCTCTACATGCATGTACTGCCCTATTACATATGAGTCCAGCACGGAAGGTTTCCTGGTATATATATTTGCTTTTTCTTGAAACCGTCATGCATGTATTGGCTTGGTGCATGTTTGTGTTTTCATCGACTCATAATAACTGTCGGTCAGACCAAGCTGGATTTTGCCTCTCTTTGTTTTTCCTTTTTGGGGAGTAGGATTTTGCCTTCCTAATTGTGGACGTGACCGACTTGTACATAGATGTATCAGGCCTTTCCCTGTGCTCCACCGTGGACAGGTGCTAAGCATGCCACATAAGCAAAAAAGTGACATGGCACAACATTTAAAGAGGGAAGAGAGTACTTTGGTGACCCAGGAAGAACCAATGCCAAGCGCGAGAACCTAGGCAAACCACTTAAATGAAACAATTTGGCCAATGCATGAAAGACTTTAGGTGCTAACTCATTAAATAAAATGTGCTTAGCAACAACAAGTTAAGCATCTATGCATTGGGGACTTGAGTTGCTAAGGTATTTAATGCACTTAGCACCGCATCTAAGCACTTTGCATTGGGAGAGGTCTCAAGGTTTGATTCTGGTATTACGTGGGCGGTCAAAAAAAATATTCTACTTCGTGGGATGTGCCTTATATGTTATTAAATCTAAGCCGTTCAAATACCATAACTCTAAGGTGATAAATATTCACCGTTCATTTTCTACCGTCTTAATAATATAATAACAGATAGAAGATTTTTTTCTTTCTAGATGTAAGGTGACCTAAGCCTTCTGATTAGCTATCATGTAGCCGTGCATAAGTGCGAGTCTGTCCGTGAAATTGTTGCTTTTTTTTTGCAAGTCATAAAATTGTTGGTTTTGTGATCAGCCGATGCAAGGGACGAAAAGTATCATGATGCGTGCTATTCTTTCCATGTATACGTTTGCTTGAGGAATCCTTATTTTGCACAGTGCATGCATGTATGTACTTTCTCTTTTAGATTTATATAATCTGTCTTTTCCCTTAAGAGTTCGGATGTGCCTAGTACTCTTTTTTTTCTAGTATGTGAACATGTTTATACATGTCTTATGGTCTGGACGTGGCTCCCTAAAAAAAGGGAAAACATTTGGAGACGGTGCGCCGGCCGAATCTTCGGCCGGTCGCGTCCCACGCGCGAACGCTGCAACCAATTCAGACGAGACACGTAGGCTGCATGGGGCCACCACTTCCCTCGTCCTGTTTTTCTTTTCCACTCATCCTGTTTTCTCCCTTATCCTCTCGCCCGAGTCCACCTCCTGCTGTGCTGCAGCTTTTTATCGCCGCAACCTCCTCGACCAGGCCCGGCAGCATCTCGCCGGAGAAGAGTTGCCAGTGGAGATGGCCGCCAACATCTCCCCCCACCCCTCGACGAGCTATTTCTTCCTTCACGCGGGCGCCTCCCCCATCCACGTTGTTCCCCTGCAAAAGACAGCGATGACGGAGGCACGGGCCCTGCGATGAGTTGCGACGGCGGCGCATGGCGACTGCGAGGACCTCGACGACGACGATGGTTTTTTGCTACGCCGGCGCGACAGGTGATGTTGCAACCGTTGGCGCAAGTTGCTGGAACCAGACGACAAAGGAGCTGCGACCGGCGGCGGAATTTGCTACAACCATTATGCGCCTGTGGTGCGACCACGATGACCGTGATAACGCTTTTTGTTGCAACCGCGTAGTGTTTTTGCTACTACCAGAGATGTAATTTGCTACTACCAGCGATGACTTTTGTTACATTCATTTGTGAAGACGATGCGACCCAGGCGACGGTGACATTTTTTTGCTGCAACCGAACAATTTTTTGCTACTACCGACTACACAATTTGCTACAT
The DNA here is from genome assembly GCA_021605145.1 of Aegilops bicornis. Taxonomy (NCBI): domain Eukaryota; kingdom Viridiplantae; phylum Streptophyta; class Magnoliopsida; order Poales; family Poaceae; genus Aegilops; species Aegilops bicornis. Next base: position 268,925,270 of record CM038670.1, read on the forward strand.
CAAAATCCTAGTCATCGTGGTCACCACTGCACGCCGGTTTCACCACCTCACACCGGTTGCAGCAAATTTGCTCGCCGGTGGTAGCTTTCCCGCAGCCGGTTGCAACAAATTCGCAACCCGTCGTCGCCGGCCACACTTCTCGTCTTCCTGGTTGTAGCAAAAACAACCACTGTTTGTAGCTTTTCTCGTGCCGTTCGCAGCAAAAATTGTGGATAAAAGCTTAACCACGAAAAACACCTTCGAGCGGCATGGGAAAAGCTTCAACCGATGTGTGAAAAAGCTTCAATAATGTGTGAAAAGCTTCAACCTTGAAAAAAAAGCTTCAATGGCCATGGAAAAACAGCTTCAACCCAGCATGGCCGTTGATGGCATGACGGTGCTGCATCGCCACCGAGCTATGGCCATCACTACGTGGAGCTGCAACCAGAGGAGGCAGCTGCTACATGTGTGGAGCCGGGGGCGAGGAGATGCAGATGGCAACCGGCGACGAGGACGGCCAGCGAGGGTCCCGACCGGCGACGAGGATGCCGCGGTGGAGCTTCAAGCTCCGTTTTTCTCGCGGAGGTATGGTGGAGGTGTCGGCGGAGCTCGAGGCCGTTGCAATTTTTATCCAGGAGGGGAGGGGAGTGGAGGGGAGGGTGGGTGTGGGGAACGACTGTGAGGAGGACGAAGCGGGGGTTCAAATCTGACGGCCTTAATTGCTATATCGGGCGGCTGGGGCTTAACCGGCCCAACGGTTGGGCCGGTGCGCCGGCGCCCATCAGTCCCCTAAAAAAAGAGTCCGGATGAGGCTAGTAGTACTTTTTTTGGACGTGGCTAGTAGTATCTTTTTTTTCTCTCTAGTACAGATCCTACACGTGATGGTTCACTATGTTGATAAATCAATAATAGCATGTTATGTAAAATCTTTTAAATCTCAGCCATTGTTATTCTAATCAAACGGTGAGAATAATATTAGTACATGTGGACGAACGTGATCGCTTATTTGTCTTCTGTCTTATATGTATATAATAGATGGTGTTGTCCGGATGCCACATGTTGGTTTCATCAGACTGCTTCATGTTCTCTATGCTTAATTATACATCAGCAAACTAGCATGTGGTTCCACTGCTTTTGTTCGTTTTACCCTACATTTTCTGATGCTAGCTATTACATCACTGCTCCGAGCCTTTGTTCATTACTTTTTGTGTGTTCTTGATCTTCCCAAGTTGCATGACTAATTTGATGCTTCTATTAATTATGGAGCTGCCAACCCCATGAAGCAAAATATTTGTTCTTTTGGGGCTGGCACCTCAAACAAGCATAAAAATAGAGTGAAGCAGATATATTGTCGTGTAAGCACACATCCTTCTTTCATTAGTTTAGATGAACCATTGATGATCAATTCGAACCAGTGCATGCGATTAAAGTTAATTTTACCTAAATAGAGGGTGCAGAATAAACTACAACAACTAGATTTTGCAACCACGGGTGTCGATTTATATCTTCAAAGAACATTGCAACAGCAGCGAGGCTTCACAACAACATATGGTAAGCCAGTGTGTTTTAGTACATGTGAAATGTAATGCGTGTGGGCTGCTTTCTTGGCTTGTGCCCTCAACCTGTAATCCTACAGAATTACAAATAGTTCAGTTGTCTGCTTTGTTGTATTGCTTGATTCGAATGCTTGTTTGTTGGTTGTTAGGCTATACCTGAGTTGGCCAATATGTCAGCAGTGCCTGTTGTACTATCATAAAGAAATGCATGCCTAGTTCATTTGAGTCCTTAACTTTTCCTCTAAACTTCATCACAAGACTGTCTTCGTAGTTTATATGAGGCCACACTGTTAAGTGCTTTCTCAGATTATTTGAACTGCTTAGATGCCTTAGCAACTTAAATATAGCGGTGGTACACTCCCTTTCAACTAGGGATGTCAACTGGGTCCCATTTAATCCCGATTAAAGTCCACTAGTGGTATGATAGTTCAAAAGAGTTTTTGGTTTTTGAGGAAAATGAACTAGGGAGATAGCAAAAACTAACTAGATGGGACTGGCGGATGTCGTTTATTTGCCACTTACATCCGTAGTTTCATCTTACCATTTTAATTTATTTTCGGCTGATGCTGCTTTGAACCATTTAAATATAGCTTGCCATGCTCGGCAATAATTCGTATGTAGTTTACCATGTAAGCTTACTGCTTGGATCATGCGATAACTATCTCTTACTTATGTCCAGTGGAAACCTTTCAGGATGCCGTTCACACTAGGACACAATGCACAGCCCCAGAATCTATTTGTGGAAGCAGTGCGCCATCCATGTTACCAGATGGTAGCAGTTGAGAGGCAACACCGCCGGAGAGCATTCTGAGCACATTTATTATAGTTCTTGAGGCTCTACTTGAGGCAGAAAGAGATGGTGTGGCTGCCATGAATGAGGTAATCTTGATCTTGAGGCTGGAAATTATGCAATTAGCTGCACACATTATGAAAGCAACCCAAGAATTGGAGGAAGTAAGAATGCTGCATTTGAAGACGGAGGAGGTCCTGTTGTTTCTGCTATCTGAAGACCAGGGTAATCCCGGTTCTTCTTTAGATACCAGTTGAAATTGTCAATAGATTATTGTACTTGCATGTTGTGTCATTTCTCTGGATGGATTATGTTGTAAGACCCCCCTATGTTGTCCATGTGTTGTAATGATCTGAATTTTTTAGGCGAGGTAATCCTCAGTACTTGTATGATTGACATAAGGTGAACTATTTTTCGTGTGAGCATATTGTATTGGATGGAATAACTGTTTGACTCAAAGTGTATCCATGTTGGTGTGGAACGACACCTATGGGATCACAAGAATCCCTACTACGGTTGCCGGGGCACAGGGTTGCAAGGAGAGCAGGGCTAGTAGACAGCACAAGGATCGTTTACCCAGGTTCGGGCCGCGAGAATGCGTAAAACCCTAGTCCTGCTTTGGTGGGTGTATTTCTGAGGGTTCTTGAGCTCTCCAACTAGCTGTGGTCAGCGCGTGGTTCGAAAGAGCAGAATCCTTCTCCAGTATGCCATGGGCCTCCTTTTATAGTTTAAAGGGGCTGCCACAGTGACACACAGGAGGTGGAAAGGCGTACAGTGCCCTGAGCTTATCGCTCATATTATAGGACAAGACGCATTCAATGCGTAGCTTAGGTGTCCCCTTGCTTTATTGGGGTGTCAGTGTGAGGCCCGTCCCATCCGTCGCCGCTCCTCCTCGTCTTGACACGCGCCCTAGCCGGTGAGGTACGTGGCGCCATGTAGGCAGTCAGGCAGCTGAGGTGGCGTAGTGGCGGGGCCTCCACGAAGATCTGCATGCCGCCACGCATGCGCTCTATGAGTTGGCCTGGGAGCTGCATGTTGCCACGCACATGCCTGCCCAGCTGGTTGGGCTGGCAGCTGTATGTGAACGGTAGTGGAAGCTTGATCGGCGCGGGTTTGGCGGTGGCCTCCCTGGCGTCCTTGGCGAGGGCCTTGCCGGGTGGCACGACAAGGGTCTTGCCGTGGCGTGCTGTCGTCCCCGGCAAGGATCTTGCCGGGGGTCTGGTGTCCTCCCTCGGCAAGGATCTTGCCAAGAATCTTCGTCTTCTAATCCTCATATGATCTTGAATATGTCTTCACAAAGATCTGCATGCCACCATAGAGGTGCCATTCCGAGCCTGGCCCCACGCTGATTGTGGCGCTGGGGGCCGTGGGCTCAAGGGTGGCTCGCTCTGTTGGTGCGGGGCGAGCTGTCCAGGCAAGGGTCTTGCCGGAGCCGCTGAGGCCGCCCGGCGAGGGTCTTGCCGGGGGAACCTGCTTCATCCCTCTGCTCTTCGTGGTCTTGGCCTTGGCGTTGCTTTGATTGTCTTGGGCTTCGTTCTTACCTTGGCTCACCTCCCTTGTTCTGCTTGGTGTGGCCGTGGGCGCGACTCTGACTGCCCGTGCACAGGTAAAGGAGTACAAAAAACGTGCCCCTATTTTTGTACACCGACAATCCAACCTTCTGAATTCAAAGATCACGACATTTCTAAATCATAATCATATATAAAGGTGGAATAAATCTTTGTTGTGGTTTTGAAGAAATAAATAACAAAACATAGAATTATCGGTGGATATTCGTAATCGAATACAAATTGGATTTGAATTTAGTTGCCAGGGCCCAGGGCAAACGTGAATGCTAATTCTCCCAAGTTTTGAACGAAGCGGCTAAACACCCACTATCATTTGTGGGCTGCCCAAAGCAAGTGTTTGCGAGATGGAAATTACTGTCTACCCCTGACACTTTGATATCCTTATCGGCCGGATTTACACTGCTGTCGATAGGGGTAGACTAGAAACTTCAATCAGACGTGACACGACCGCCTCTGGGCCCATTCAGACACAGTGGGCGCCAAACGTGGGCGGCAGAACACATTTGATTCAAGCTCGTCCAAAAGACATGTGTCTCTCCCTCCATTCCCCCATTCATACACGGTGGGTGGCAAAACAAACTCTCCTGGCCCGAAATCGATGTAGGCAAATATTATAAATAGGGGCAGATGTGTAACTTCCCTCAGACGTGACACAATCGCCCTACCTGTCAGCCCGTTCATACACCGTGGGCGCCAACCGTGGTGACAAAACACCCTCTCCTCGCCTCAAATCGCTACTGCAAATATTTGGGAGATGCGAGATTACCGTCCTATCCCCAACCGACGTGATGTCCAAACTTTTAAATGGGGGTTAAGTTTGTAACTTTCCCACATTTCAGACAAGCGTGTCCCAAAGTTTGAGATCCCCCTCCCCCTCCATTTCCCCATTCATACACTGTCGGCGCCACAACAACCTCCCCACTGCGGCCAGCCTCCTCTGTCCGCCACCCCATCCTCCACCTTGCCGGAGCCGCTACCCCATCATCCACTGCAAGAGATGGACGTCTCTCATCCACGGCGCCGGACCAGGATCCTTTCATCGTGTCCTCTCGCTTCATCGGCGCCGTCTTCCACCTTGCCGTTGCCGCTCCTACGACCGCCTCGTCCACGGCAACATGATTTATTCTCGCCCGGTTCGCTGCCTAAAGTCTTCTTCCCCGCCGCCGACAGCCATCGCACCCGTAGCACCCTCAACATATCAGCAGGGGCCTACACGGCGTCGCAAGAGAGGTGGTACTCTTCCATATGTGCTTAAGTAATTGATCTCACCCGGAAAATAGATCATAAATTTTTTACTGTACTTTTCTTGTCCATACCAAATCGTAGTGGCTAGTTGAAAGCAAACATTGGTTGTGAAGTAGCTTTGTCCGGTTTGCACCTTCAGATCTGCCATGGCACGGTCACTATACTCGTAAAACTTATGGTTTTCCCCCTTTATATTCACTACCATCATCGTAAGTGCTTTGTGTCGTGCTAGCACTGCTCCTCAAGACCTCAACCCATCAAGCGAAATAACATGCCAGTCATAATTCCAAAGCTTAGGTGTTGAAATACGAATCTGATATGATGCTCATATTACAGAAAAAGAGAACGTTTAATGTTCCTATATTTGTTCCGAAAAGCATGTGCGCCACCCACTGGTCCAGCTAGTTCCAGTTTCCTGATTTTTTCCTTGATGCTTAGGGTTTTCCCCTTTTATGTACTCTACTATGATCTACGTAGGTGCTTTGTGTCGTACTAGCATTATTCCACCCTTCAAGCTAAAAAACACAACACTCAAAATTCCAAAGCTTAGTTGTTCAAATATGATTGTGATATGACACTGATATTAGTTAATGACACATTTAATTGGTTAGCTAAAGGTCCCACTTGAGTTTTGGTTAGCTAAAGGTCCCACTTGAGTTTCCAAATGCATGTCGCGACATATAGAGAGGCGGCAGAATTGCATTTCTTTGTCACTTGTTGATTGTACTTTCTTGTCCATACCAAATCTTAGTTGTTATTTCAAAGCAAAGATCGGTTGCTAACTACCCTTTGCGCGGTTCGCAGCTTCGGATCTGCCATCCCACTACCATGATCAACACTATACTCATATGCTTACGGTTTCCCCATTTTATGATAACCACGATCAACCTACGTGGTTCGTGTCATAATAGCACTTCTCCACCCATCGAGCTAAACAAGCTTAGTTGTACAAATTCAAATCTGATATTATGCTGACATTAGTAAAACTGAGAGATGTTTAATTGGTCAGATAAATGTTCCTACTTCAGTTTCAAAATGCATGTGAGCCACATATGGAGAGACCGAAAGGAATACTATTTTTCTGTGCGCTCTGGTTCATCATGGGTGGGCAACCGAGATTGTATAGAAAGACTTGTTATATCTTCAATATGCTTGCTCTTCTGCTCTTCTTTAAGATGATCCTCTTCTCTTCTTTAATAAGTATGTTCCTTGTTGGGAAGAGTAGCAGGGACATTTGTGGTCGACTTGTTAGGTCGAGTTGTTCTCCCTTAGTATATTTTCAATCTGTCAGGTCAGGTCGACTTGGTCTTCTTTACTATATGTTGAAGTTGTCATCTGCGAAGTATCATCACTTCTGGAGCTCTCATATTTTGAGTAGTAGGCCACATTATATTAATGCACACACCAAGTTACAAAGATGCATGGTATCTCTCAGAATAATTGCAGAGATAGCACAACGGGGTTTACAGGGAGGCGGTATTGGATTAGAATCACTTCTGCATTACAAAGATAATTTCACTTGTTTTATGTTTTCATGCATGTCAGGTACTGAACATTATCAAAATGAAGATGAGAATGGGCGCATGAGAGGAATATTGCAGAACAATCCACTGGCTAACAAACTTGGCATGGTGGAGGATGGCCTATCTTATTCACCCATCAAGGTGCTTGCTCTAACTTGGCAAGGTTGTATTGGTCACACATATTTTGCATCTGACCTCTTGCATTACTTCTACTTTGTTACACCATCTGCTTAGTTTAAGCATCATATATGAGTATATGCCATACCTATCCATTTTATGTACCTATTCCATGTGTCGTCATACTATGTTTTTCCAGTCAAATGTTGTTCTTTCATAATAGATGTCCAAAAGGAAGAGGGTGAGTGCAGATCCTCAAGGAGTACAAACTAGGTATCTGGAACAGACGGTGGTGTACATCCATTTGATCGACAAGTAATAGCGGACTATGGTGGTATTACTGTACTTGCATTACGAGATAGTTGATTGTCTAGCATTACTCTGCATCTTATCTGACCTGCCCTCCACTTTATCCAAATTATCATATCTACATTTACTCTTACCAAAATGTTGAATAAAGCCAATGCCACTTCACACGTTGATGTTTGCATTCCTCTTGTCAGTACCTTTTGCCTTGTAACCCTGTACTTAATTAATTTCTATTTGATTATGTATCCTCAGTCTGCACCTGAGCTTCATTATCCTCTGTTTCTTTCAAAATTATTTGATCTATATTTACTCTTTGCAAAATGTAGAAAAATGGCAATGCTTATAAAGAATTTTCTTTGGGGAATTTATCGAATTATCCTTCCATCAACATGGAGATGGGCTTTGTGATTATGAGATTATGCAACTCCCGTTTACCGGAGGAACACTTTGGGTACTACCAAACGTCACAACGTAACTGGGTGATTATAAAGGAGTACTACAGGTGTCTCCAAAGGTACTTGTTGGGTTGGCGTATTTCGAGATTAGGTTTTGTCACTCCGATTGTTGGAGAGGTATCTCTGGGCCTTCTCGGTAATACACATCACATAAGCCTTGCAAGCATCGCAACTAATGAGTTAGTTGTGAGATGATGTATTACGGAACGAGTAAAGAGACTTACCGGTAACGAGATTGAACTAGGTATTGGATACCGACGATCGAATCTCGGCAAGTAACATACCGATGACAAAGGGAACAACGTATGTTGTTATGCGGTTTGACCGATAAAGATCTTCAGAGAATATGTAGGAGCCAATATGGGCATCCAGGTTCCGCTATTGGTTATTGACCAAGAATAGTTCTAGGTCATGTCTACATAGTTCTCGAACCCGTAGGGTCCGCACGCTTAAGGTTTCGATGACATTTATATTATGAGTTTGTGTATTTTGATGTAACGAAGGTTGTTCGGAGTCCCGGATATGATCACGGACATGACGAGGAGTCTCGAAATGGTCGAGACATAAAGATTAATATATTGGACGGATATATTTGGACACCGGAAAGGTTCCGGAGAAGTTTGGAGCTCCGGAGGTTACCGAACCCCCGGGAGGTATATGGGCCTTATTGGGCCCATATAGGAATAAGGGAGAAGGAACAGGAGGGGCGCCCCCAAGCCCAATCCGAATTGGGAGGGGGCCGCCCCCTTTCCTTTTCTCCTTCCCCTCTTCCTATTCCTACTACTAGTACTTATTCCTAAATGCTAGTACTCCTTCCTTCCCTCCAAGTGAAATAAGGAAGAGAGGGAAACCTACTTGGAGTAGGTTTCCCCTCCCATGGTGCGCCCCTTGGTGGTCGGCCACCTCCTCCCTCCCTCCTTTATATACGGGGAGGGCACCTAGGACACACAAGTTGATCTACGGATCGTTCCTTAGCTGCAGGCGGTGCCCCCTCCACCATATTCCACCTCGGTCATATCGTTGCGGAGCTTAGGCGAAGCCTGCGCGGTGAAGTCATATCGTCATGAGCTTAGGCGAAGCCTCGCGCCGGTGAAGTCATATCGTCGCGGAGCTTAGGCGAAGCCTCGCGCCGGTGGAGCATCATCATCGCCACCACGCCGTCGCGTCGACGGAACTCATCCCGACACTTTGCCGGATCGGAGTCCGAGGATCGCCATCGAGCTGAACGTGTGCGTAACTCGGAGGTGCCGTCGCTCGGTACTTGGATCGGTCGGATCGTGAAGACGCACGACTACATCAACCGCGTTGTTATAACGCCCGCCACGGTCTCACGAGTGCGTGGACATACACTCTCCCTCTCGTTGCTATGCCATCACCATGGTCCCGTAATGCGTAGGAAAATTTTTGAAATTACTGCGTTCCCCAACGGTGGCATCCGAGCCTGGTTTTATGCGTTGATGTCATATGCACGAGTAGAACACAAGTGAGTTGTGGGCGATACAAGTCATACCGCCTACCAAAGCATGTCATACTTTGGTTCAGCGGTATTGTGAGATGAAGCGGCCTGACCGACATTACGCCAGACGCTTACGCGAGACTGGTTTCACTGCTACGAGCACTCGTGCTTAAAGGTGGCTGGCGGGTGTCTGCCTCTCTCACTTTAGTTGAACTGAAAAGGCATACGCCCGGTCCTTGAGAAGGTTAAACGGAGTCTATTTGACGAAGTATCGTTGTGGTTTTAATGCGTAGGTAAGAACGGTTCTTGCTCAGCCCGTAGCAGCCACGTAAAACTTGCAACAACAAAGTAGAGGACGTCTAACTTGTTTTTGCAGGGCATGTTGTGATGTGATATGGTCAAGACGTGATGCTATATTTTATTGTATGAGATGATCATGTTTTGTAACCGAAGTTATCGGCAATCGGCAGGAGCCATATGGTTGTCGCTTATTGTATGAAATGCAACGCCTGTAATTGCTTTACTTTATCACTAAGCGGTAGCGATAGTCGAGAAGCAATAGATGGCGTAAACGACAACGATGCTACGATGGAGATCAAGGTGTCGCTACCGGTGACGATGGTGATCACGACGGTGCCGGAGATGGAGATCACAAGCACAAGATAATGATGGCCATATCATATCACTTATATTGATTGCATGTGATGTTTATCCTTTATGCATCTTATTTTGCTTTGATTGACGGTAGCATTTTAAGATGATCTCTCACTAAAATTATCAAGTAGTGTTCTCCTGAGTATGCACCGTTGCCAAAGTTCGTCGTGTCGAGACACCACGTGATGATCGGGTGTGATAAGCTCCACGTCCATCTACAACGGGTGCAAGCCAGTTTTGCACGCGCAAAATACTCAGGTTATACTTGACGAGCCTAGCATATGCAGATATGGCCTCGGAACACGGAGGCCGAAAGGTCGAGCGTGAATCATATAGTAGATATGATCAACATAAGATGTTCACCATTGAAAACTACTCCATCTCACGTGATGATCGGTTATGGTTTAGTTGATTTGGATCACGTGATCACTTAGATGACTAGAGAGATGTCTATCTAAGTGGGAGTTCTTAAGTAATATGATTAATTGAACTTTAATTTATCATGAACTTAGTCCAGGTAGTATTTTGCAAATTATGTTGTAGATCAATAGCTCGCGTTGTTGCTTCCCTATGTTTTTATATGTGTTCCTAGAGAAAATTGTGTTGAAAAATGTTAGTAGCAATGATGCGGATTGGATCCGCGATCCGAGGTTTATCCTCAATGCTGCATGTAAGAATTATGTCCTTAATGCACCGCTAGGTGACGGACCTATTGCAGGAGCGGATGCGGGCGTTATGAACGTTTGGCTAGCTCAATATGATGACTACTTGATAGTTTAGTGCACCATACTTAACGGCTTAGAATCGGGACTTCAAAGACGTTTTGAACGCGTCATGGACCATATGAGATGTTCCAGGAATTGAAGTTAATATTTCAAGAAAATACCCGAGTTGAGAGATATGAAGTCTCCAACAAGTTCTATAGCTAAAAGATGGAGGAGAATCGCTCAACTAGTGAGCATGTGCTCAGATTGTCCGAATACTTCAATCGCTTGAATCAAGTGGGAGTTAATCTTCCAGATAAGATAGTGATTGACAGAATTCTCTAGTCACCATCACTAAGTTACTAGAACTTCGTGATGAACTATAGTATGCAAGGGATGACGAAAACGATTCCCGAGCTCTTCGTGATGTTGAAATCAACGAAGGTAGAAATCAAGAAAGAGCATCAAGTGTTGATGATTGACCAGACCACTAGTCTCAAGGAAAAGGACAAAGGGAAGAAGGGGAACTTCAAGAAGAACGGCAAGCACGTTGTCGCTCGAGTGAAGAAGCCCAAGTCTGGACCTAAGCACGAGACTAAGTGCTTTTGCTGCAATGGAACTGGTCACTAGAAGCGGAACTACCCCAAGTATTTGGCGGATAAGAAGGATGGCAAAGTGAACAAAGGTATATTTGATATACGGATCATTGACGTGTATTTCACTAGTGTTCGTAGTAACCCCTCGGTATTTGATAATCGGGTTCAGTTGCTAAGAGTAGTAACTTGAAACGGAGTTGCAGAATGAATGTAAACTAGTTGAAGGAAGTGACGATGAGTGTTGGAAGTAGTTCCAAGATTGATTTGATCATCATCACACACTCCCTATACTTTCGGGATTAGTGTGGAACCTAAATAAGTGTTATTTGGTGTTGAGCATAAATATGATTTGATCATGTTTATTGCAATACGGTTATTCATTTAAGTAAGAGAATAAATTGTTGTTCGCTTACATGAATAAAACCTTATATGGTTACACACCCAACGAAAATGGTTCATTGGATCTCGATCATAGTGATACACATATTCATAATATTGAAACCAAAAGATGCAAAGTTAATAATGATAGTGCAACTTATTTGTAGCACTGCCGTTTAGGTCATATTGGTGTAAAGCGCATGAAGAAAACTCTATGCTGATGGACTTTCGGAATCACTTGGTTATGAATCATTTGATGCTTGCGAACCGTGCCGTTTGGGCAAGATGACTAAAACTCCGTTCTCGGAACAATGGAACAAGCTCTTGACTAATTGGAAATAATACATACCGATGTATGCGATCCAATGAGTGTTGATGCTCGTGGCAAGTATCGTTATTTTCCGACTTTCACAAGATGATTTGAGCAGATATGGGTATATCTACTTGATGAAACATAAGTCCGAAATAGTTGAAAGGTTCAAAGAATTTCAGAGTGAAGTGGAAAAATCATCGTAACAAGAAAATAAAGAATCTGCGATCTGATCGAAGACGAATAATTGAGTTACGAGTTTGGTCTTCAATTAAAATAATGTGGAATAGTTTCACAGCTCACGCCACCGGAACACCACAATGTTATGGTGTGTCCGAACGTCAGAATCGCACTTTATTGGATATGGTGCGATCTATGATGTCTCTTATCGGTTTACCACTATCATTTTGGGGTTATGCATTAGAGACAGCCGCATTCACGTTTAATAGGGCACCATCTAAAATCTGTTGAGACGACACCATATGAACTATGGTTTAACAAAGAAACCTAAGTCGTCGTTTCTTAAAAGTTTGGGGTTGTGATGCTTATGTGAAAAAGTTTTCACCGATAAGCTCAAACCCGAATCGGAGAAGTGCGTCTTCATAGAATACCCAAAGGTAACTATTGGGTACACCTTATATCACAGATCCGAAGGCAAGTTTTTCGTTGTTAAGATGGATCCTTTCTAGAGAAGAAGTTTCTCTCGAAAGAAGTGAGTGGGAGGAAAGTAGAAACTTGATGAGGTAATTGTACCTTCTCCCTTATTGGAAAGTAGTTCATCACAGAAATCAGTTCTAGTGATTCCTACACCAATTAGTGAGGAAGTTAATGATGATGATCATGAAACTTCAGATCAAGTTGCTACCAAACCTCGTAGGTCTTCCAGAGTAAGATCCGCACTGTAGTGGTACGGTAATCATGTTCGGAAGTCATGTTACTAGACCATGATGAACCTACGAACTATGAGGAAGCGATGATGAGCCCAGATTCCGCGAAATGGCTTGAGGCCATGAAATCTGAGATAGGATCCATGTATGAGAACAAAGTATGGACTTTGATTGACTTGCTCGATGATCGCAAGCCATGTTAAATAAATGGATCTTCAAGAGGAAGACGGACACTGATAGTAGTGTTACTATCTACAAAGCTCGACTTGTCACAAAAAGGTTTTCGACAAGTTCAAGGTGTTGACTACAATGAGATTTTCTCAACCGTAGCGATGCTTAAGTCTGTCCGAATCATGTTAGCAATTGCCACATTTTATGAAATCTGGCAAATGGATGTCAAAACTACATTCTTTAATGGATTTATTAAAGAAGAGTTGTATATGATGCAACCAGAAGGTTTTTTCAATCCTAAAGGAACTAACAAAATGTGCAAGCTCCAAATGATCCAACTATGGACTGGTGCAAGCATCTCAGAGTTGGAATAAACGCTTTGATAGTGTGATCAAAGCATATGGTTTTATACAGACTTTTGGAGAAGCCTGTATTTACAAGCAAGTGAGTGGGAGCACTACAAAGATTTCCGATAAGTATATGTGAATGACATATTGTTGATCTGTAATAATGTAGAATTATTCTGCAAAGCATAAAGGAGTATTTGAAAGGAGTTTTTCAAAGAAGGACCTCGGTGAAGCTGCGTACAAATTGAGCATCAAGATCTATTGAGATATATGAAAAACGCTTGATAAAGTTTTCAATAAGTACATACCTTGTCAAGATTTTGAAGAAGTTCAAAATGGAATACCAAAGAAAAGTTCTTGCTGTGTTGCAAAGGTGTGAAATTGAGTAAGACTCAAATCCCGACCACAGCAGAAAATAGAAAAGAGAATGAAAGTCATTCCCTATGCCTCACCATAGGTTCTATAAAGTATGCTATGCTATGTACGGCACCTATTGTATACCTTGCTCTGAATTTGGCAAGGGAGTACAATAGTGATCTAAGAGTAGATCACTGGACATTGGTCAAGAACATCCTTAGTAAGGAATAAGGAAATATTTCTCGATTTTGGAGGTGATAAAAGAGCCCGTCGTAAAGAGTTACATCGATGCAAGCTTTTTACATAGATCCAGATGACTCTAAGTCTCAATCTGGATACATATTGTAAGTGGGAGCAATTAGCTAGAGTAGCCCCGTGCAGAGCATTGTAGACATAGAATATTTGCAAAATACATACGGCTCGAATGTGACAGACCCGTTGACTAAAATTATCTCACAAGCAAAACATGATCACACCTTAGTACTCTTTGGGTGTTAATCACATAGCGATGTGAACTAGATTCTTGACTCTAGTAAACCCTTTGGGTGTTGGTCACATGTCGATGTGAACTATGGGTGTTAACCACATATAGATGTGAACTATTGATGTTAAATCACATGGCGATGTGAACTAGATTATTGACTCTAGTGCAAGTGGGAGACTGAAGGAAATATGCCCTAGAGGCAATAATAAAGTTATTATTTATTTCCTTATATCATGATAAATGTTTATTATTCATGCTAGAATTGTATTAACCGGAAACATAATACATGTGTGAATACATAGACAAACAGAGTGTCACTAGTATGCCTCTACTTGACTAGCTCGTTAATCAAAGATGGTTATGTTTCCTAACCATAGACATGAGTTGTCATTTGATTAACGGGATCACATCATTAGGAGAATGATCTGATTGACATGACCCATTCCGTTAGCCTAGCACTTGATCGCTTTAGTATGTTGCTATTGCTTTCTTCATGACTTATACATGTTCCTATAACTATGAGATTATGCAACTCCCGTTTACGGAGGAACACTTTGGGTACTACCAAACGCCACAACGAATCGGGTGATTATAAAGGAGTACTACAGGTGTCTCCAAAGGTACTTGTTGGGTTGGCGTATTTCGAGATTAGGTTTTGTCACTCCGATTGCTCGGAGAGGTATCTCTGGGCCTTCTCGGTAATACACATCACATAAGCCTTGCAAGCATCGCAACTAATGAGTTAGTTGTGAGATGATGTATTACTGAACGAGTAAAGAGACTTACCGTAACGAGATTGAACTAGGTATTGGATACCGACGATCGAATCTCGGCAAGTAACATACCGATGACAAAGGGAACAACGTATGTTGTTATGCGGTTTGGCCGATAAAGATCTTCAGAGAATATGTAGGAGCCAATATGGGCATCCGTGTTCCGCTTATTGGTTATTGACCAAGAATAGTTCTAGGTCATGTCTACATAGTTCTCGAACCCGTAGGGTCCGCACGCTTAAGGTTTCGGCGATGCTTATATTATGAGTTTGTGTATTTTGATGTACCAAGGTTGTTCGGAGTCCGGATATGATCACGGACATGACGAGGAGTCTCGAAATGGTCGAGACATAAAGATTAATATATTGGACGGATATATTTGGACTCCGAAAGGTTCCGGAGAAGTTTGGAGCTCCGGAGGTTACGGAACCCCTGGGAGGTATATGGGCCTTATTGGGCCCATATAGGAATAAGGGAGAAGGAACAAGGAGGGGGCGCTTCCCCAAGCCCAATCCGATTGGGGAGGGGCCGCCCCCTTTCCTTTTCTCCTTCCCCTCTTCCTATTCCTACTACTAGTACTTATTCCTAAATGCTAGTACTCCTTCCTTCCCCTCCAAGTGAAATAAGGAAGAGAGGGAAACCTACTTGGAGTAGGTTTCCTCCCATGGTGCGCCCCTTGGTGGCCGGCCACCTCCTCCTCCCTCCTTATATACGGGGGAGGGGGCACCCTAGGACACACAAGTTGATCTACGGATCGTTCCTTAGCCGTGTGCGGTGCCCCCTCCACCATATTCCACCTCGGTCATATCGTTGCGAGCTTAGGCGAAGCCTGCGCCCGATGAAGTCATATCGTCATGAGCTTAGGCGAAGCCTGCGCCGGTGAAGTCATATCGTCGCGGAGCTTAGGCGAAGCCTGCGTCCGGTGGAGCATCATCATCGCCACCACGCCGTCAGGCCGACGGAACTCATCCCCGACACTTTGCTGGATCGGAGTCCGAGGATCGCCATCGAGCTGAACGTGTGCGTAACTCGGAGGTGCCGTGACGTTCGGTACTTGGATCGGTCGGATCGTGAAGACGCACGACTACATCAACCGCGTTGTTATAACGCTCGCCACGGTCTACGAGGGTACGTGGACATACACTCTCCCCTCTCGTTGCTATGCCATCACCATGGTCCTGTGTGTGCGTAGGAAATTTTTTGAAATTACTGCGTTCCCCAACAACAGCTAGGGATGAAGCATCTATCATTGACACAACTGAGGTCTCATCAGCTTGTTCGGCTGCTTGCGGGGCCCGGCCTGGCCAGGCCTAGTGCCTTCTGAAGTGCTCTCAGTTTTGTATATTCTTTTGTCAGCGTGTCTATATGCACTGGTGGCGACCTTTGATGCTTAGGGTATGTAATCTGCGGTCACGTTGCACTTTATTATCACTGGTAGCGAACTTTGATTCCCAGTGGCGGTAATATGCTATAATTTCTTTATTGTATAGTCTAGGTTTATTCTTTGGTCGGTATGCTGTAATTTAGGCCAGAAAGTTCAGTGGATCTCAGTGTTGTCAGTCTTTAGGCCGGCCCGTTACTCAGATGGGCCAAAATGTGGCCTATAATCATCTTGGGCCATTAGCAGGTCTAAACCTATAGTAGTTTCCCGCCTTTAATAGGCCGAGTAAAGTTCTAGCCAGTTGGGCCAGAGAATACCATGCGCTTTTAACATTCTAAAACCTAGATTGGGCGGCGTTGGGCGAAAAATTCACAGTGCCAACACAGCCGAATCGCGAAGGCCCATGTTTAGCCCAAATAGGACGAGCGATTAACGAGCCAAAATATATCTCGGGCGATTTGGCCTAATAAAATTATGGGCTTTAAGCAGGCGGTATCGAGCGGGCCATAGGCCCAAAAAGTGTCACTGTGCCATTATCGTGTGGATCAGAAGGTGCCCGATTCAACGCGGGTTGTAATTAGGCCAGACTGTTCCACGGGCCATTAACATGCTGATAGGCCTGTTGGGCTGAAATTTGTCCACAAAGACTACGGGTTGTTAAGAGGCCTAAAGTTACTTCGGACAAGAAATAGCCCAGTTTCTACATGGGCCGTTAAAGGGCCTAAAGTTAAACCGGGCCGACAACGTCCCAAATGCACCACGTGCCGCTAACAGTCAAACTATTATCGGGTCGAACTAGTTTAACGGGCATTTAACAGGCTGAAATACAAACATGTCTTAGAATGGGCCCAAAAGAACAGTGGCCTGTTAACGGGCCTGATCCGATTGGGCCGTAGTTTGGCCCAAAACACGGCAGGCTGTGAACGGGCCTGATCTGCTATGGGCCTCAATTTGGCCCAAAACATGGCAGGTTGTTAACGGGCCAGCCCACTAGTGTCTGAAAAAACATGGTGGGCCTTTAGTTGGGCCGGCCTATTCACCGGAATGGGCCTCTGTTGGGTTGTGCCACGTGTCAACGTATCATAGGCGCCTCCTGTCCAATGAGTGGATGACATCTGTCCCAACGGTGAGCAAACACGTGTTTCCTCTGGCCAATGAGAATTTTGCACGTGGAAAATCCCCATTGGTCTGGGCTGTTAACGGGTTATCAAATCCAAAATCAGACACGATAGCTTAACAGCGACCCGTTACGGTCGATGCCACGTGTCGGTCACCCTTGACGAAAGCACTTCTATGACGCAGGGTTTATCTTCATGGAAGTGGACACTTTCGTGATGATAATTTTGGTAATGTCATGGAACACTTCTACGACAGCACATGTATGACTATCTTGGTTCTGTCATAAAATCGTCATGGATGTACATGCATGACAGAAAACGTGACCTACTGTGACAAACACGTATCATCACGGAAGTGTATTTTTTTGTAGTGAGGATCATGTGCATACAAGTCTTTTATGTGCTCAAAGCCAATGACTTTTAATTCAAGTGTAGTAGCAAGCATGCATTTGCGGGAAAGCGCATCTGCCACAACATTTTCCTTACCTTTGATGTATTTGATGACATAAGGAAATGACTCTATGAACTCACTCCACTTAGCATGACGCTTGTTCAACTTAGTTTGACCCTTAAGTACTTAAGCGTTTCATGGTCGGTATGAATGACAAATTCATGAGGGCGAAGATAATGTTCCCACTCACGCAAAACTCGCACTAAAGCATATAGATCTTTGTCATAGATGGGATAATTGAGTTGCGCTCCGGAAAGTTTTCACTAAAGTAAGCTATGGGGCGCTTCTCTTGCGTTAACACACCTCCTATGCCATTACCACTAGCATTGCAATGAACTTCAAAATTTTTGTCAATATTTGGTAATGCAAGCACGGGAGCATGAGTAAGCAAATTTTTAAGTTCGTTAAATGCATTATCTTGGGATGGTCCCCAATTAAATGGTGCATTCTTCTTACTCAAAGCATGTAAAGGGGATACAATGGTGCTAAAATTCTTAACAAATCTACGATAGAAATCGGCTAAACCAAGAAAACTATGCACTTGTTGCAAGTTGGTTGGTTGAGGCCAAGTTTTAATAGCATGGATCTTAGATTCATCTACATGAACACCCTTAGAAGACACAACTAAACCCAAGAAATAAGCTTATCAACACCAAAAAGGCATTTATCCATATTAGCATAAAGGCACTCTTTTCTAAGAGTTTGCAAAACGGTTCTAAGATGGGTGACATGATCTTTGAGAGATTTGCTAAAGACAAGAATATCGTCGAAATATACCACAACAAATACGCCAATGTAGGGGCGAAGAACAAAATGCATGACTCGCATGAAAGTACCAGGTGCTTCGGATAAACCCATTGGCATAACAAGCCATTCATATAAGCCAAATTTGGTCTCAATGCGGTTTTCCATTCATCACCTTCTTGGATGTGTACTTGATAGTAGCCACTTTTAAGATCAATTTTAGAGAAAATTGTGGCTCCGCTAAGCTCATCTAGCATATCATCAAGGCGTGGAATAGGATATCTATAGCGAACGGTGATAGCATTCGTAGGACAACAATCGGAACACATGCAATATGTACCATCTTTCTTGGGAACAAGGATTACCGGGACGGCACAAGGGCTTAAGCTTTCACATACATGGTCGTTGTCGATGAGTTGTTCTACATGCCGTTGGATCTCCTTGGTTTCCTCAGGGTTGACGCGGTAGGGAGCCTCGTTAGGAAGAGGTGCTCCGGGGATGAGGTCGATGCGGTGTTCGATGCCTCGAAGGGGAGGTAGACCCAGAGGTAGCTCGTCAGGGAAAATGTCTTGGAATTCCTGCAATAGAGAAGATAACACGAAAGGTAGATTGTGAGAGGTGTTAGTTTTTGGTGCCTCGTCCTTGCACAAAAGGACATAGTGCCTAACACTTGATGGGTTCTCACACACTTCTCTCATCTCACCTTTGGTGGCAAATAGTACTAGGTTTTTCTTGTCGCTCATCGTGGAGGCGCTCATTTTGGGCTTGTGGCTCTCAATCCCTTTTGGGTGGCTCGCTCTCTCACTATTCTCTCCATGATTGGTGGCTTGCTTTTCGGTGGTCACTTGGCTTGGAGATATAGGTCATAGCACATACTCCTTTCCCTTCATTTTGAAGCTATAGTGATTGGTACGCCCTTGTGGATGACGCCTCGATCAAATTGCCATGGTCGTCCAAGAAGAAGGTGGCAAACGGACATCAGAACAACATCGCACTCGAAAGTGTCTTCGTATGCTCCAATTTTGAAGGAGCCTTGCACCATGTGCTCCACTTGAATAGTGCCGGAGTCGCTTAACCATTGAACTTTGTAGGGATGCGGGTGCTTCATCTTGACCAACTGGAGCTTGGAGCATAGTTCTTCACTCACAAAGTTATGGCAACTACCTCCGTCGATCATGACCTTCACGGAACGACCTTTGATGCCTGCCTTGGTGTGGAAGATATGACATCTTTGGTATTCGTCTTGTTGGTGTTGAAGAGTCAAGACCTTGGAGACAACGAGAGCGGGGCTCGAATCTTCGTCACAAAAGACTTGATCATCTTCATCTTCATTCACTTGTTGGTGCATAGCCACATTATCAATGGAGTCCATTTCTCCTTCACTCATGGAGTCGTATGTACTGTCGTCGTTGAGAATCATGGTGCGCTTGTTGGTACATTCGAAGGACTTGTGGCCTTGTCCGCCGCATGTGAAGCATTTTATGGAACTTGTCTTGATGGTCTCATCCGGTGGAGTTGTAGATCATGAAGCTCTCGGCTTCAAGTTGCTTGTAGTAGGAGGACGACTTAAGGATGTCGAAGTTTTCTTGTAACTTGACTTGTCGCCGTTGCTTGGAGAAGGTTTGGTTGAGGTAGACGGTGTTTTAGTTGTTGAAGCTTGGGCATTGGAGAAGCCATAGGACTTGGAAGAGAACATGGCATACTTGAAGTCATCTTGCACTTGTCGCTCCGCCTTGGTGGCTTGGTGCACTAGCTCGATGAGGTTGGAGTAAGGTTGGGAGTCAGCGATCTTCTTGATAGGATGATTGAGTCCATTCAAGAAACGTTCCATAGTGTGCTCAACATCTTCCTTGACATTAGCTCGTATCATGGCAATCTCCATTTCCTTGTAGTACTCTTCAACGCCCTTTGTTCCTTGCTTGAGGAGTTGTAGTCGCTTGATGAAGGATTGTCTCCCTCAACTTGCTATTGGCGTGGAGGATTTCCATTGTGTTGTTGCTCTTGGCGAACTTGTGCTTCTTGTCGAGCTTGTGGTTCTTGAGGAGCTTGTTGTTCTTGTCTAGCTTGTGGAGGAGCTTGAGGAACTTGACGATGCACTCGTGCTTGATATCTTTTTCTTGAACTTCGCCGAAGTGCTTCTTCTTCTTGACGTGTATGGCGGTTCCGCTGGCAACGGCACGATTCGTATGTCGGAGGGCACGTAGCGCCTCAACTGCTTGAGCTTCACGCCGTTCTTGTTGTTGATGTAGCGTGATGGCGTCTTGCTCATCTTGATGTTGGCTTTGCCGTTCTTGCATTAGCTCTTGTTGGCGTCATTGTTCCTGTGCTTCCACTTGTTGGCATTGACGTTGCCTTTCTTGTGCTTGCGCAAATGTAGCTTGATTTTGACGATGTCGATATTCTTGCTTGTCAAGTTTCTATTGTGGTCCATTGCCGTGTAGGGGATTGCAGCTTGCGTGAAGGTCTTGTCACGCGGCTCGTCGAAGAGTGTTCGATGTCGGTGTACTTGAGCCAGAGATGGTGTCATCGGAGTGTCGACTCGAGCGGCTCCGTCCTAAATAGGAGGAAGTGGTAGAAGAGCGGCTAGCAAAAAAATGCACGAATCTCGTCCATTCTTGCATTGTTCTCTTGTTTTTCTTCGTCGAGCTTGTTGTCGAAGTAGTCTCTTGTACGTTTCTCGGAGAGTTGCAAGTCGGTGGTGAGGTTGTCGATGCCGTCGCTCATTGCTTGTTGTTCTTGATGCAAAGCTCGTTGTGCACCGACGAGGTGGTTCTTGGTGATGTAGGTTGTCGAGTCGTCGTCTTGTTCGATGAAGAGTGGGTTGGTAGAAGAACTTGGCCTATCCATCATTCCAAGCAAATATGTGAGTGAGAGAAAAAGAAGAACTTATACCAAATGTACCTTGACCGATGTTGAGGGTGGATCAAAGATCACTCAGTGATGTAACAAGGAAATAGCACAATTGGTACCGTATCTCATCAATCTCTCACACCTACACAAAGAAAGCTTATGGTGGAGCTCGGTTAGGATGGTGGCACAAAATTTATGCAATTGTTAGTGAGACTCAATGATGTTGAAAAAGATTCGCAAATTTGCAAATGCAACAAGTAGACCGATAGCAAGTAGTGGTACACGGAAACACACATGCAAATAGATAAATGGGGTTGTGCAAACCAAAAATGAGCTCAAAATATGGAATCCACAGAAAATGTTCTTGTGCACAACCCTAGAGAGACGCTAGCATGATTGTGCAATAGGCGGATACGAGACTTGTGCACAACCTACTAAGCAAAAATGCAACGACTTCTATCCCAAGTATGCTATATGTATGGTGTTCCTATGATATGATCCAAGATGATCGAGTATGACAATCTTAATGTAGTATGATGCTATGGTTCTTGCTTAAAAGCTCTTTGTTTATCTTTTCCTTTTGCTTAAAAGCTTGTTTGACTCTTTCTGTTTTGAGCAATTTTTTGGCCTCTTATGCAAAACTTCACGAACCAAGATAGCAATTGTGTATATGCGATGACAACCTTGTGACACAAGAGATGATATCAAGATATAGATACCAAGATGATATGAGATATGCAATGAGATGATGATCACTAATGTGCACAAGTAATGTTGCCGGCAATACTCAAAGGCTAGTCTCGATGGGTAAGTGACGCAAAAGCAAGGCTATGGGGTTATCAATGCAATGGCAAGGAGTAGACAAAGATGTCGTCGAAGTTACCATCGAGGGTTACTCGTTTGTAAGCAAGGACGAATGACGGTGAAGTGGTCGTTGGCGATGTCGTAGTGCACGGTCTTCAGTACATTGGTGAAGATGCCGCTGCACCTTAGTCGAAGTTGGTGAAGTAGAGGAAGTAGTCGAGGATGCGCAAGTTTTCTGTCTAGGCCGGACGTTCCGGGGAAGCCGGAAGTTCCGGGGAGGCTGGAAGGTCTGGTGGCCGAAAGGTCCGGGCAGGGCCAGAAGTTCCGGGGGTCACGGATCTGCCAAGACCAGGAAACTTGGGGATCATGGATTTGGCGGAAAAACTTCGGGAAAACCCCAAATTCAAGGGGGGGATTTTGGGTGGAAGGAAGGGTGGGAAAGCTAGATCTATGGGTCACATGCGAAATCCACGAACCAAATCCAACAAAACTTCATCAAACCAACAAATTAAAAAAAATTGGGAGGGCTATTTTTGTGGAAGTTTTCAAAATTGGGACGAATCACAACAAAATTAGGCTAGAAAACAACGAGGGAGGCTCTGAAATCATGATCAACGTGGCTCATGGTACCAAGATGATGTAGGGTAGAACCCTAGATGCCCGATCTTTCACGATTGGAGCGTTTCCCGCGATGAACACGAAGAACACGAGGGGAAACACAAGAGAAATCACTCAAACCAACGAGATTCGATTATACATGTGCTAGATCCTTGAAACACAAGGAGATACACGATCCACGATCAACAAAGGATGATACAAGTTGCAAGTTCTTCTCGTGGAGGAGGTCTTGAGGGTCTTCCCGTTAGGGTTCTTGAATCCAAGATGGATCTTCTCCGTAGAGGTCGCGGTCTCTCTCGGTGGAGTGGATCTGGATGGATGAGCAAGGCTCTATCTCACAAATGAGCTATCACAATGCTAACCCTAAAATGTAGGTAGAAGAAGAGTATTTTTAGTCTAGGGGCCTCGGCCCGAGTCACCGCGCGCAGGCAGGGCCGAAAATTCCGGGGGCCGGAGGTTCCGGGCCAAGGTCCGGGAAGGGTCCTCCTTAACTAGAGAGTTGGCACGGAGAAAGCTGGGCTGGAGTCCGGGGGCCGGAAGGTCCGGGCAGGACGAAGGTTCGGGGGCCAGAAGGTCTGGGCTAGGTTCCAGGCTGTTTCCGGGCTAACCAGAAAGTTGGCACGCCCGGGCTCGCCTGGGTCGTCGGGGACCGGAAGTTACAGGTTGGCTGGAGGTTCCGGGATGAGCAGAGAGTTGTCGCCAGTTCTTTCTTCTGCAGCTCTCGGCTCCATGGCTTGTGCGTAGTACCTAATTACACATAGTGTTTCTGACTTAGGTAGTAGCCATGTCTCACTTCAATGTAAGGGAAGCTCAAGTAGGAGAGATGTCACCTCAGATTGAATAACACGTGCTCGAGCTCTTGTCATGGGTCCACTTGGAGCTTGGATAGTTGAGGTAGTGTCCATGGGGATGACCGTTGGATGCTCCGCATCATCCTCTCATACAAGAATACAAGGGCAAACTAATATTTTCATAATTTTGTCACCAAGACATAAGCATGTGCGTGAGACAACCCTTGCCTAACCCTTTTCCTAAGTGTAGTCACCACCAAGTCTCCCTCTCCACGCCATTGTCCTTGGTCCTGCTCGTATCTCCTGTCCGGTGATTCATTGATGACGTAGAGACCCATCCCTATTATTATTTTTCTTGTTAAGACGACAAGAGCTCCAAACATGGCTAGAGTTCAAGTTGATCTCATATCTTGGCGAAACCCTACGGCCACTCATGTACGCCATGCGGATTAGATATTTCCCACAACAAATAAACGTAAAAAAAAAGTTCAGAAGAAATGCAATAAATAAACAAATTTTCAAGCAGTCAATGCATGACACCTGGCAGCATTATAGTGTTCCTCTGCTATTCTTGGATGAAACAAAAGTAACCTGCTAGGTACCTTCTGACTAGTCAGTGGAATTTCCTATTCCACACTCGTCACTTGGAATAGTACTTTTTTGGTAGGAAACATGAACCTCGCGAACAACTTGGGCCAACACATTACGGCTGACTTTTTGCATGTCCACCGGTTTTTGTGATGTGTTCCTCGTTCCTGTTTTTGCACCAGTTTTCTGATTATTTTTTCTTTTTCTCAATTTTCAAAAAACATAGGGACAGAGAACGATGTTACTCATTGTTATTTTGGTCAAAACTATGTTTCTTTTTGAGAAAATATTTTTATCCTTATTCTTATTCTTATTATTTTTTCAATTTTCTGGCTTTATATTCTATTCTATTATTTAAATTTTTATTATATGAAACTTTTCAGACTCATATTTTTTTAAATCGTGAATATTTTATAAATTCATGATGATTTATAAATATATGAACATTTTTATACATTCCCGGACATTTGTATATAATTCACAAAAAATAAAAAAATCAGTGTTTTCCTTAAAAATTACATTTTACTTAAATATTATTTGAAAGTTAATGAATATTTCTAAAATGCATGAATATATTTTTAAACCCGAACACTTTTGAAAATACATTAAAATATTTTAATATACGTATTTTTTTCTATTAATATCTTTTTTCACTTATTTTTAAATGCGTGAAGATTTTGTCAAAATTAATATACACTAATTGAAATTCTTGAATGTTTTTAGAATATTACTCACAATTTATTTTGCAATAATAAGTTTTCGTGATCTATAAAAAAGAATAGTCACTTTTTCTTAGAACCAAGAGCTACTAGGTCTGAGCGAGCGAGCGGACAGGGTCGCTACTGGGTCGACCCAACGCGTAACGCATAAAATAGGAGTTAGCCTACGTTTGGGCAGATCATATTTAGCGCTGCAGGCGACCGTTATAGCATTTTTTATAACGGGCGCCTGCAGCACACCCTGCTCGCTGCGCTCTGGGCCGGCCCACATATCCCTTCTTTCTTTTTTGCAGTTTAAAAGAAAAAAGGTCCGACAGTCACGATCCAACCGGCAATCTCTCTGTTCAAAGGTCCAACAGTAACCACTAGGCTACGTCACCCACTCGAGTAGAATATTCTTTTATTTGTTCTTTTAGTTCGCGGTTTTTTTTTCCAGGTTCACTTGTCATTTTCCAGACATTTTTTTCTTTATTTTTCCTTTTCTGTCTTCTTAAATAATTCTTTTTCTAATTTGCAAAGTTTCTTTTCCAAATCAATGAACCTTTTCCCAAATTGCATGAACAATTTTTCAAAATGATGAACTTTTTTGAATTTGATGAACTTTTTCTAAAACTTGATGAACTTCTTTGATTTTGGTGAACTTTTTCTAAAGATTGATGAACATTTCATGGGTTTTTGTGAATATTTTTCAAATTTGAAGAACATTTTCTCAATAAGATAAAATATTTTTCAAAATCAATGATCATTTTTCAAAATCGTTGAACTTAGCTTCAAATTGGACGAACTTTTTTCAGTTCAATGAACATTTTTTTCAAACTCCATGAACTTTTTCTTCAAATTTGATAAATATTTAATAAACTTATGAACTTTTTTTTTCAAATTCATGAATTTGTTTTCAAAATCGAGGAACACTTATTAAATTTGTGAACTTCTCGAGATGATGAACATTTTTTCAAATCGATGAACTTACTTTCAAATTGGATGAACTTTTATCAATTCGATGAACTTTTTTTCAAAATCGATGAACTTTTAAAATTTTGATATATGTTTTTTCAAATTTGATGAACTTTTTCAAATTTGTGAATTTGTTTTCAAATTGATGAAATTTTTTGAAATTTGTGAACTTTTTCTTGAGATGATGACCTTTTTTTTTAATCGATGAACTCTTTTCAAAATGGATGAACTTATTTTCAAATTGGATGACCTTTTTTCAATTTGTTAAACTTTTTTTGCAAATTCGATGAAGGTTTTCTTCAAATTTGATAAACCTTTTTAGGATTTTGATGAAGTTTTTTTCAAATTTGATGAATTCGTTTTCAAAATCAATGAACTTTTTTTAAATTTGTGAACTTTTTCTCGAGATGTTGAACTTTATTCATTTCTACGAATTCTTTGAATTTCTATGAACGTTATTTTCAAATTCGTACCTGATTTCTATATTTTTAAGAATTCTGTTTCGAATGTATTGGCCATATATACTCTCTTTGTTACAAAATAAGTGACCAAACTTTGTACTAACTTTTACAAAGTTAAGTCACTTATTTTGGGACGGAGGGAGTAATATATGTTAACTATAGGAAGGGTCAAATATAACTTTTTCCTAGTTGTGATCAATGGAATGACCTCGCCCTGGTGGTTACGAGCGACAACTCTCGGTGCTCTCGCTCAGAGTTCAAATTCCGGTATTCGCGAATAGCAACGGGAAGAAGCCTATGATTATTTGTTTCTATGTTTGAGAATAAATTGTTAGCGATGTTTTAATGGGCCGCGACCCGCTGCTGGTCGTTGTAGGCGTCGCTTCTCCAACGGGCGCCTACAGCGCCAACTAGGAGCTCCCCTGCATTTGCCCTATTAAAGATAGTTTTAAGGTAGATGGGGTATTAGTAAAGCTAGCTTGTCAGTTTTTCCTAACAAAGTGAAAGTTTGGCGCACAAGGCCTAGTCTTTAGCCTAACTCGAAACTTCCAATTATGCGACATTAAAAAAACCCTAAAGACAGGGCACATTAAAAAAGTAGAAAATAAACTAAAGTTGCATCCTTTTTCTAGAGGAATTAAGGAGTTTCAGAGCATCTACAACCAGCATACCAAATATGGCACCTTATACATCCACGGACGCTTAAGCAGACAGTGACCGGCCATTTCTTAAATTGCCGTGTCCAAAGTCGTATACCTCATATCCGGTACTCTAAATCCATACTACGCATGCAACATGAAACTAAACTACGTATATCATCAACGAAACAAAATGAACATTGAACAAACAGACATAGAATTCGACAACAAATGGACATAGAAATCTGTATATTTGAACATAGACCAAAAGAGCACCACGGTTTTAATCTAAATTTACTGACATTTAGAAATAAAGATGGGAAGTTCTTCACCACTTCCTCATCGACCCTTTGTCCTTCCGGTCACCAACGTTGTTGTAGGCGGCGTCGGCATGAGGTGGGTTGTCGGAGTCGTTAGTGACGTTGGAGGAGGATGAGGAGTCGATGAAGCCGGCCATGCTCCGGACGGCAAAGTCTTGCTGCCTTTTGAGCTTCGACGCCTCCGCGGCCTCTCCGCCGCTCCCGCATGAACTGCTCCACACCTAGAGGGAGGACCTTTGCATTTTTTGTTGGGGAACGTAGCATGCAATTTCAAAAAAAAAATCCTACGCTCGCGCAAGATCTATCTAGGAGATGCATAGCAACGAGGGGGGAAGAGTGTGTCCACGCATTCAGATACCGAAGCGGAAGCGTTTGACAACGGGGTTGATGTAGTCTAACTTCTTCTCGTTTCGACCGATCAAGCACCGAACGTATGTCACCTCCGAGTTCTGCACACGTTCAGCTTGATGACGTCCCTTGTGTTGGGGAACGTAGTATTTCAAATTTTTCCTATGATCACGCAAAATCTATCTAGGAGAAGCATAACAATGAGAGGGGAGAGTGTGTCTACGTACCCTGTAGACCGAAAGCGGAAGCATTTAGTAACGCGGTTGATGTAGTCGAACATCTTCGCGATCCAACCGATCCAAGCACCGAACGTACGGCACCTCCATGTTCGGCACACGTTCAACTCGATGACATCCCTCGAGCTCTTGATCTAGTTGAGGACGAGGGGGAGTTCCGTCAGCATGACGGCGTGGTGACTGTGATGATGAAGTTACCAGCGCAGGGCTTTGCCTAAGCACTATGACGATATGACCGAGGTGTGTAACTGTGAAGGGGGCACCGCACACGGCTAAGAGAAGACTTGGTCTCTCTATGGGGTGCCCCCCTCCCCGTATATAAAGGAGGGGAGGAGGAGGCGGCCGACCTAGGGGGCGCGCCATAGAGGGGAGTTCAACTAGGATTCCCAATCCTAGTTGGACTCCCTTCCTTTCCCGGAGAGGGGAAAGACTAAGGGAGAGGAAGAGGAGAAGGAAAGGGTGGCACACCCCTCCCTAGTTCAATTCGGACTCCCTATAGGGAGGGGGCGCGGCTGCCCCTTGTGGGTTGCCTCCCCTCTTCCCTATGGCCCATGAAGGCCCAATCTTCCCCCGGGGGGGGGGGGGTCCGGTAACCTCCCGGTACTCCAGAAAAATGCTCGAATCACTCGGAACCATTCCGATGTCCGAATGCAACCTTCCAATATATGAATCTTTACCTCTGGACCATTTCGAGACTCCTAGTCATGCCCATGATCTCATCCGGGACTCCGAACAAACTTCGGTCATCAAATCACATAACTCATAATTCAAATCGTCATCGAACGTTAAGCGTGCGGACCCTACGGGTTCGAGAACTATGTAGACATGACCGAGACACATCTCCAGTCAATAATCAATAGCGGAACCTGGATGCTCATATTTGCTCCTACATATTCTATGAAGATCTTTATCGGTCAAACCGCATAACAACTTACGTTGTTCCCTTTGTCATCGGTATGTTAATTGCCTGAGATTCGATCGTTGGTATCACCATACCTAGTTCAATCTCGTTACCGGAAAGTCTCTTTACTCGTTCCGTAATGCATCATCCCGCAAATAACTCATTAGTCACATTGCTTGCAAGGCTTATAGTGATGTGCATTACCGAGAGGGCCCAGAGATACCTCTTCGATACACGGAGTGACAAATCCTAATCTTCATCTATGCCAACCCAAAAAACACCTTTGGAGACACATGTAGAGCATCTTTATAATCACCCAGTTACGTTGTGACGTTTGATAGCACACAAGGTGTTCCTCCGGTATTCGGGAGTTGTATAATCTCATAGTCACAGGAACATGTATAAGTCATGAAGAAAGTAATAGCAATAAAACTAAACGATCATTATGCTAAGCTAATGGATGGGTCTTGTCCATCACACCATTCTCTAATGATGTGATCAAGTTCATCAAATGACAACACATGTCTATGGTTAGGAAACTTAACCATCTTTGATTAACGAGCTAGTCAAGTAGAGGCATACTAGGGACAGTCTGTTTGTCTATGTATTCACACATGTACTAAGTTTCCGGTTAATACAATTCTAGCATGAATGATAAACATTTATCATGATATAAGTAAATATAAACAACAACTTTATTATTGCCTCTAGGGCATATTTCCTTTAGTCTCCCACTTGGACTAGAGTCAATAATCTAGTTCACATCGGCAGGTGATTTAACACCAATTGTTCACATCTTTATGTGATTAATACCCATAGTTCACATCGCTATGTGACCAACACACAAAGGGTTTACTAGAGTCAATAATCTAGTTCACATCGCTATGTGATTAACACCCAAGAGTACTAAGGTGTGATCATGTTTTGCTTGTGAGAGAAGTTTAGTCAATGAGTCTACCGCATTCAGATTCGTATGTATTTTGCAAATTTCTATGTCTACAATGCTCTGCACGGAGCTACTCTAGCTAATTGTTCCCACTTTCAATATGTATCCAGATTGAGACTTAGAGTCATCTGGATCAGTGTCAAAGTTTGCATCAACGTGACCCTTTACGACAAACTTTTTGTCACCTCCATAACCGAGAAACATATCCTTATTCCATTAAGGATAATTTTGACTGCTGTACACAGCATAGCATACTTTATTGTAGGATTATTTTCGATCAACAATATGTCATTCACATATACTAATCAGAAATGTTGTAGTGCTCCACTCACTTTCTTGTAAATACAGACTTCACCGCAAGTCTGTATAAAACTATATACTTTGATTAACTCATCAAAGCGTATATTCAAACTCCGAGATACTTGCATCAGTCCAAAGATGGATCGCTGGAGCTTGCACACTTTTTTAGCACCTTTAGGATTGACCAAACCTTCTTGTTGCATTGTATACAACTCTTCTTTAAGAAATCCATTAAGGAATGTAGTTTTGACATCCATTTGCCGTGTTTCATAAAATGTGGCAATTGCTAACATGATTCGGACAGACTTGAGCATCGCTACGAGTGAGAAAATATCATCGTAGTCAACACCTTGAACTTGTCGAAAACCTTTTGCGACAATTCGAGCTTTGTAGATAGTAACACTACTATCAGCAGTCATCTTCCTCTTGAAGACCCATTTATTCTCAATGACTTGCCGATCATCGGGCAAGTCAACCAATGTCCACACTTTGTTCTCATACATGGATCCCATCTCAGATGTCATGGCCTCAAGCCATTTTGCGGAATCTGGGCTCATCATCGTTTCCTCATAGTTCGTAGGGTTCGCCATGGTCAAGTAACATGACCTCCAGAATAGGATTACCGTACCACTCAAAAGTGCAGATCTTACTCTGGTTGACCCACGAGGTTCGGTAGTAACTTGATGAAGTTTCATGATCATCGTCATTAGCTTCCTCACTAATTGGTGTAGGAATCACTGGAACTAATTTCTGTGATGAACTACTTTCCAATTCGGGAGAAGGTACAATTACCTCATCAAGTTCTACTTTCCTCCCACTCGCTTCTTTCGAGAGAAACTCCTTCTCTAGAAAGGATCCATTATTCGCAACGAATATCTTGCCTTCGGATCTGTGATAGAAGGTGTACCCAACAGTCTCCTTTGGGTATCCTATGAAGACACATTTTTCTAATTTGGGTTCGAGCTTATCAGGTTGAAGCTTTTTCACATAAGCATCGCAACCCCAAACTTTAAGAAACGACAACTTGGCTTTCTTGCCAAACCACAGTTCATATGGTGTCGTCTCAACAGATTTAGATGGTGCCCTATTTAACGTGAATGCAGCCGTCTCTAAAGCATAACCCCAAAACGATAGTGGTAAATCAGTAAGAGACATCATAGATCGCACCATATCTAAAAAAGTACGATTCCGACGTTCGGACACACCATTACGTTGTGGTGTTCTGTGGCGTGAGTTGCGAAACTATTCCACATTGTTTCAAATGAAGACCAAAAAATAGTAACTCAAATATTCACCTCCACGATTAGATCGTAGAAACTTTATTTCTTGTTACGATGATTTTCCACTTCACTCTGAAATTCTTTGAACTTTTCAAATGTTTCAGACTTAGGTTTCATCAAGTACATATACCCATATCACTCAAATCATCTGTGGAGGTCAGAAAATAACGATACCCGCCACGAACCTCAACACTCATTGGACCGCATACATGAGTATGTATTATTTCCAACAAGTTTGTTGCTCGCTCCATTGTTCCGGAGAACGGAGTCTTAGTCATCTTTCCCATGAGGCATGGTTGATGTCTACTACACAACCTTCTTCTTGTAGACGTTGTTGGGCCTCCAAGTGTAGAGGTTTGTAGGACAATAGCAAATTTCCCTCAAGTGGATGACCTAAGGTTTATCAATCCGTGGGATGCGTAGGATGAAGATGGTCTCTCTCAAACAACCCTGCAACCAAATAACAAAGAGTCTCTTGTGTCCCCAACACACCCAATACAATGGTAAATTGTATAGGTGCACTAGTTCGGGCAAAGAGATGGTGATACAAGTGCAATATGGATGGTAGATATAGGTTTTTGTAATCTGAAAATATAAAAACAGCAAGGTAACTAATGATAAAAGTGAGCGTAAACGGTATTGCAATGCTAGGAAACAAGGCCTAAGGTTCATACTTTCACTAGTGCAAGTTCTCTCAACAATAATAACATAATTGGATCATATAACTATCCCTCAACATGCAACAAAGAGTCACTCCAAAGTCACTAATAGCAGAGAACAAACGAAGAGATTATTTGGGGGTAGGAAACCACCTCAAAGTTGTTCTTTCTGATTGATCTATTCAAGATTCCGTAGTAAAATAACACGAAGCTATTCTTTCTGTTCGATCTGTCCTAGAGTTCGTACTAGAATAACACCTTAAGACACAAATCAACCGAAACCCTAATGTCACCTAGATACTCCAATGTCACCTCAAGTATCCGTGGGTATGATTATACGATATGCATCACACAATCTCAGATTCATCTATTCAACCAACACAAAGAACTTCAAAGAGTGCCCCAAAGTTTCTACCGGAGAGTCAAGACGAAACGCAGCCAACCCCTATGCATAGATTCCCAAGGTCACGGAACCCGCAAGTTGATCACCAAAACATACATCAAGTGAATCAATAGAATACCCCATTGTCACCACGGGTATCCCACGGAAGACATACATCAAGTGTTCTGAAATCCTTAAAGACTCAATCCGATAAGATAACTTCAAAGGGAAAACTCAATCCATTACAAGAGAGTAGAGGGGGAAAACATCATAAGATCCAACTATAATAGAAAAGCTCGCGATACATCAAGATCGTGCCATATCAAGAACACGACAGAGAGAGAGAGAGAGATCAAATACATAGCTACTGGTACATACCCTCAGCCCCGAGGGTGAACTACTCCTCCTCGTCATGGAGAGCGCGGCATGATGAAGATGGCCATCGGTGAGGGACCCCCCTCCCATAGGCGGTGAACAGGGTCCCTGATTGGTTTTTGGTGGCTACAGAGGCTTGCGGCAGAACTCCCGATCTAGGTTTCTTTTACGGGGTTTCTATATTTATATGGATTTTTGGCGCCGGAACAAGTCAAGGGGTCTCAAGGCGGCCACGAGGTAGGGGCGCGCCTAGGGGGGTAGGGCGCGCCTCCCACCCTCGTGGGTGCCTCGGGACTCTTCTGTTCAATCTCCGATACTCCGTGGGCTTCTTCTGGTCCAAAAATAATCTACGTGGAATTTCAGGTCAATTGGTCTCTGTTTGGTTTTCCTTTTCTGCGATACTCAAAAACAAGGAAAAGACAGAAACTGGCACTGGGCTCTGGGTTAATAGGTTAGTCCGAAAAATCATATAAATGCATATAAAACATCCATGATTGATAATATAATAGCATGGAACAATCAAAAGTTATAGATACGTTGGAGACGTATCAATGGTTCGCAAGCATCAAGTGATTCCAAAAACCCATCAACATGGAGTTTCTCCATGCGCTTTACACCAATATGACCTAAACGACAGTGCCAAATAAGTTGCATATCATTATTAACTTTGCATCTTTTGGCTTCATTATTATGAATATGTGTATCACTACGATCGAGATTCAATAAACCATTTACCTTGGGTGTATGACCATAGAAGGTTTTATTCATGTAAACAGAATAACAATTATTCTTTGACTTAAATGAATAATCGTATTGCAATAAACATGATCCAATCATATTATGCTCAACGCAAACACCAAATAACATTTATTTTAGGTTCAACACTAATCCCGAAGGTAAAGGGAGTGTGCGATGGTGATCTTATCAACCTTGGAATCACTTCCAACACACATCGTCACCTTGCCCTCAACTAGTCTCTGTTCATTTTGTAACTCCTATTTCAAGTTACTAATCATAGCAACTGAACCAGTATCAAATACACAAGGCCTACTATGAATACTAGTAAAGTACACATCAATAACATGTATATCATATATACTTTTGTTCACTTTGCCATCCTTCTTATCGCCAAGTATTTGGGGCAGTTCCGCTTCCAGTGATCATTCCATTTGCAGTAAAAGCACTCAGTATCAGGCTTGGGTCTAGCTATGGGCTTCTTCATGGGTGTGGAAACTTGCTTCTCATTATTACTGAAGTTCCCTTTCTTTCCCTTTCCCCTTTACTTGAAACTAGTGGTCTTGTCAACCATCAACACTTGATGCTTTTCTTGATTTCTACCTTCACCGATTTCAGCATCGCGAAGAGCTCGGGGAATTGTTTTCGTCATCCCTTGCATATTATAGTTCATCACGAAGTTCCAGTAACTTGGTGATAGTGACTAGAGAACTCTATCAATAACTATCTTATCTTGGAAGATTAACTCCCACTTGATTCAAGCGATTGTAATACTCATACATTCTGAGCACATGCTCACTGGTTGAGCTATTCTCCTCCATCTTGCAGGAAAAATACTTGTCAGAGGTCTCATACCTCTCGACTCGGGCATGAGTCTGAAATACCAATTTCAACTCTTGGAACATCTCATATTCTCCGTGACGTTTCAAAACATTTTGAAGTCCCGGTTCTAAACTGTAAAGCATGGTGCACTAAACTATCAGGTAGTCATCATACCGAGCTTGTCAAACGTTCATAACATATGCATCTGCTCCTGCAATAGTTCTGTCACCTAGCGGTGCATCAAGGACATAATTCTTCTGTGCAGCAATGAGGATAATCCTCAGATCACGGACCTAGTCCGCATCATTTCTACTATCATCTTTCAACTTAGTTTTCTCTAGGATCATATCATAAATAAAACGGGGAAGCTATACGCGTGCTATTGATTGATACGTCTCCAACGTATCTATAATTTTTTATTGTTCCATGCTATTATATTATCTATTTTGGATGTTTAATGGGCTTTACTATGCACTTTTATATTATTTTTGGGACTAACCTATTAACCGAAGGCCCAGTGCATATTGCTATTTTTTGCCTATTTCTGTGTTTCGCAGAAAAGGAATATCAAACGGAATCCAAACGGAATGAAACCTTCGGGAGAGTTATTTTTGGAACAAACTCAATCCAGCAGACTTGGAGTGGACGTCAAGGAAGCAACGAGGAAGCCACGAAGCAGGGAGGTGCGCCCACCACCCTCGTGGGCCCCTCGTGGCTCCATCGACCTACTTCTTTCGCCTATATATACTTACATACCCTAAAAACATCCGAGAGCACCACGAAACCCTATTTCCACCGCCGCAACCTTTTGTACCCGTGAGATCCCATCTTGGGGCCTTTTCCGGCGCTCCGCCGGAGGGGGAATCGATAATGGAGGGCTTCTACATCAACACCATAGCCTCTCCGATGATGTGTGAGTAGTTTACCATAGACCTTCGGGTCCATAGTTATTAGCTAGATGGCTTCTTCTCTCTCTTTGGATCTCAATACAAAGTTCTCCTCGATCTTCTTGGAGATCTATTCGATTTAATTCTTTTTTGCTGTTTATTTGTCGAGATCCGATGAATTGTGGGTTTATGATCAAGATTATCTATGAACAATATTTGATTCTTCTCTGAATTCTTTTATGCATGATTTAAATATCTTTGCAAGTCTCTTCGAATTATCAGTTTGGTTTGGTCTACTAGATTGATCTTTCTTGCAATGGGAGAAGTGCTTAGCTTTGGGTTCCATCTTGCGATGTCCTTTCCCAGTGGCAGCAGGGGCAGCAAGGCATGTATTGTATTGTTGCCATCGAGGATGAAAAGATGGGGTTTATATCATATTGCTTGAGTTTATCCCTCTACATCATGTCATCTTCCCTAATGCGTTACTCTGTTCTTATGAACTTAATACTCTAGATGCATGCTGGATAGCGGTCGATGTGTGGAGTAATAGTAGTAGATGCAGAATCGTTTCGGTCTACTTGTCGCGGATGTGATGCCTATATACATGATCATGCCTAGATATTCTCGTAACTATGCGCTTTTCTATCAATTGCTCGATAGTAATTCGTTCATCCATCGTACATTATGCTATCTTGAGAGAAGCCACTAGTGAAACCTATGGCCCCCGGGTCTATCTTCCATCATATTATTTTCCTATCAATTTATTATTTCTCCTGTCTTTTATTTTGCAATCTTTAATTTCCAATCTATATCATGAAAATACCAAAAATATTTATCTTATTATCTCTATCATATCTCACTTTTGCAAGTGGCCGTGAAGGGATTACAACCCCTTTATCACGTTGGTTGAAAGGTTCTTATTTGTTTGTGTAGGTACGAGGCGACTTGTGTGTAACCTCCTACTGGATTGATACCTTGGTTCTCAAAAACTGAGGGAAATACTTATGCTACTTTGTTGCATCACCCTTTCCTCTTCAAGGGAAAACCAACGCATGCTCAAGAGGTAGCAAGAAGGAGTTCTGCGCCGTTGCCGGGGAGGCTTACGCCATGTCAAGACATACCAAGTACCCATCAAAAATCTTATCCCTCGCATTACATTATTTGCCATTTGCCTCTCGTTTTCCTCTCCCCCACTTTACCCTTGCCATTTTATTCGCCCTCTTTTTCTGTTCGCCTCTTTCTGCTTGCTTCTTGTGTATCCGTGTGTTAGATCGTTTGCTTTGCTGTCATGGCTAGTCCTTTATCTGCTCCCTTGTCGCCCGAGTTTGAAGTTCTTCACTATAAACAAAGACAAGGAGAAAACTTAAAAGATGCTTGGTGTAGGATGATGGAATCTTATCGTAATTGCACATTAGAGGTGAATTTTATAATTTTACTTCGCAATTTTTATGTTGGACTAAATTTGTCCCATAGACAACTTCTGGATTGCGTTGCTAAAGGAAATTTTATCGAAATTGATCCTAGTATTGCGCATGAAATCATAGAGGGAATAGTGGGAACACTACCTCAACAAAAGGGACAACATCATACCTAGGAAGAGACACAAGTTTTTGAAAAGATTTGCGAAGTAACGAAATTTTTACAAAAGTCTCTTGAACCGCTTAAGAGTGTTAGCGGAAATCTTCACCGCATGAATATGTTGATTACCCTTTGCAACAAGCGGTTGGATTCTTTAGATCTAAAAATTTCTTAATATGAAGGGAAGCGCAAAGAACCTCCCGGATTCGAGCATGGCTCCATTAAAAAAATTAAAAACCAAAGATGGCAATACCTAGATCTATTCTCGCCTTTATGCCTAGCTAGGGGCGTTAAATGGTAGCGCTTGTTGGGAGGCAACCCAATTTTATTTTTGTTTCTTGCTTTTTGGTTATGTTTAGTAATAAATAATTCATCTAGCTTCTGTTAAGATGTGTTTTATGTTTTAATTAGTGTTTGTGCCAAGTAGAACCTTTGGGAAGACTTGGGTGAAGTCTTTATGATCTTGCTGTAAAAAACAGAAACTTTAGCGCTCACGAGATTAGCTGCCATTTTTTACTGGAGAGTACTATTAGGTTGATTCTTTTTGCAGATGTTTAATAGACAAATTCCTCACGTCCACCAATTTATTTCAGAATTTTTAGTGTTATATAAGTATACGTTTGATCCAGATTACTACAGACTCTTCTATTTTTGATAGATTCTGTTTTTCGTGTGTTGTTTGCTTATTTTGATGAATCTATGGCTAGTATCGGGGGGTATGAACCATAGAGAAGTTGGAATACAGTAGGTTTAACACCAATATAAATAAAGAGTGAGTTCATTACAGTACCTTAAAGTGGTGATTTGTTTTCTTATACTAACGGAGGTCATGAGATTTTCTGTTGAGTTTTGTGTTGTGAAGTTTTCAAGTTTTGGGTAAAGATTTGATGGATTATGGAATAAGGAGTGGCAAGAGCCTAAGATTGGGGATGACCAAGACACCCCAAGGTAAAATTAAAGGAAAACCAAAAGCCTAAGCTTGGGGATGCCGCGGAAGGCATCCCCTCTTTTGTCTTCATCCATCGGTAAATTTACTTGAGGCTATATTTTTATTCACCACATGATATGTGTTTTGGTTGGAGCGTCTTGTATAATTTGAGTCTTTGCTTTTTAGTTTAACACAATCATCCTTGTTGTACACACCTTTTGGAGAGACACACATTAATCAGAATTTATTAGAATACTCTATGTGCTTCACTTATATCTTTTTGAGCTAGATAATTTTGCTCTAGTGCTTCACTTATATCTTTTAGAGCACGGTGGTGGTTTTATTTTATAGAAATTATTGATCTCTCATGATTCACTTATATTACTTTGAGAGTCCTAATATGATAGGCATCCAAGTTGGGTATAATAAAAACTTTCATAAAAGTGCATTGAATACTATGAGAAGTTTGATACTTGATGATTGTTTTGAGATATGAACGTGGTAATATTAGAGTCATGCTAGTTGAGTAGTTGTGAAATTGAGAAATACTTGTGTTGAGGTTTGCAAGTCCCATAGCATGCACGTAGGTAACCGTTGTGTGACAAATTTGAAACATGAGGTGTTCTTTTATTGTCATCCTTATGAGTGGTGGTCGGGGACGAGCGATGGTATTTTCCTACCAATCTATCCCTCTAGGAGCATACGTGTAATGCTTGGTTTTTGATGACTTGTAGATTTTTGCAATAAGTATGTGAGTTCTTTATGACTAATGTTGAGTCCATGGATTATAAGCACTTTCACCTTTCCATCATTGCTAGCCTCTTCGGTACCATGCATTGCCCTTTTCTCACCTTGAGAGTTGGTGCAAACTTCGCCGGTGCATCCAATCCCCATGATATGATACGCTCTATCACACATAAACCTCCTTATATCTTCCTCAAAACAGCCACCATAGCTACCTATTATGGCATTTCCATAGCCATTCCGAGATATATTGCCATGCAACTTTCCACCGTTTCATTTATTATGACACGCCTCATCATTGTCATATTTCTTGCATGATCATGTAGTAGACATCGTATTTGTGGCAAAGCCACCATGCATAATTTCATACATGTCACTCTTGATTCATTGCTCATCCCGCACATCACGGAGGCATTCATATAGAGTCATATTTTGTTCTAGTATCGAGTTGTAATCATTGAGTTGTAAATAAATAGAAGTGTGATGATCATCGTTAATAGTGCATTGTCCCCAAATAAAAAAAGAAGAAAGGCCAAATAAAAAAAGGAAGGCCCAAAAAAAAGGGACAATGCTACTATCCTTCTTTTTTTTCCATTCTTGTGCTTCAAAGTAGCACCATGATCTTTATGATAGAGAGTCTCTTATTTTGTCACTTTCATATACTAGTGGGAATTTTTCATTATAGAACTTGGCTTGTATATCCCAACAATGGGCTTCCTCAAATGCCCTAGGTCTTCGTGGAGCAAGCAAGTTGGATGCACCCCCACTTAGTTTCTTTTGTTGAGATTTCATATATTTATAGCTCTAGTGCATCCGTTACATGGCAATCCCTACTCCTTGCATTGACATCAATTGATGGGCATCTCCCTAACCCGTTGATTAGCCGCGTCAATGTGAGACTTTCTCCTTTTTTGTCTTTTCCACACAACCTCCATCATTATATTCTATTCCACCCATAGTGCTATGTCCATGGCGCACACTCATGTATTGCGTGAAAGTTGAAAAAAGTTTGAGATTACTAAAGTATGAAACAATTGCTTGGCTTGTCATCAGGGTTGTGCATCATGAGAGCGTTTTGTGTGACAAAAATGAAGCATAACTAAACTATATGAATTTGTAGGGATAAGCATTCTTTGGGCATCTTATTTTTAGAAGACATAATTGCTTAGTTAGTATGCTTGAAGTATTATTATTTTATGTCAATATTAAACTTTTGTCTTGAATCTTTCGGATCTGAACATTCATGCCACAATAAAGAAAACTACATTAAGAATTATGCTAGGTAGCATTCCACATCAAAATTTCTGTTTTTATCATTTACCTACTCGAGGACGAGCAGGAATTAAGCTTGGGGATGCTTGATACATCTCCAACATATCTATAATTTTTTATTGTTCCATGCTACTATATTACCTGTTTTGGATGTTTAATGGGATTTACTATGCACTTTTATATTATTTTTGGGACTAACCTATTAACCGAAGGCCCAGTGCAAATTGCTGTTTTTTTGCCTATTTCAGTGTTTCGCGGAAAAGGAATATCAAACGGAATCCAAACGGAATGAAACCTTTGGGAGAGTTATTTTTGGAACAAACGCAATCTAGTAGACTTGGAGTGGACGTCAAGGAAGCAACAAGGAAGCCACGAGGCAGGGAGGCGCGCCCAGGGGGGTAGGCATGGCCCCCACCCTCGTGGGCCCCTCGTGACTCCACCGACCTATTTCTTTCGCCTATATATACTCATATACCCTGAAAACATCCGAGAGCACCACAAAACCCTATTTCCACCACCGCAACCTTCTGTACCCGTGAGATCCCATCTTGGGGCCTTTTCCGGCGCTCCACCGGAGGGGGAATCGATCATGGAGGGCTTCTACATCAACACCATAGCCTCTCCGATGATGTGTGAGTAGTTTACGACAGACCTTCGGGTCCATAGTTATTAGCTAGAT
This sequence comes from Aegilops bicornis, assembly GCA_021605145.1. Taxonomy (NCBI): domain Eukaryota; kingdom Viridiplantae; phylum Streptophyta; class Magnoliopsida; order Poales; family Poaceae; genus Aegilops; species Aegilops bicornis. The sequence continues at coordinate 268,965,438 of CM038670.1, forward strand.
GGCTTCTTCTCTCTCTTTGGATCTCACTACAAAGTTCTCCTCGATCTTCTTGGAGATCTATTCGACGTAATTCTTTTTGTGGTGTGTTTGTCGAGATCCGATGAATTGTGGGTTTATGATCAAGATTATCTATGAACAATATTTGATTCTTCTCTGAATTCTTTTATGCATGATTTAAATATCTTTGCAAGTCTCTTCGAATTATCAGTTTGGTTTGGCCTACTAGATTTATCTTTCTTGCAATGGGAGAAGTGCTTAGCTTTGGGTTCAATCTTGCGATGTCCTTTCCCAGTGATAGCAGGGGCAGCAAGGCACATATTGTCTTGTTGCCATCGAGGATAAAAAGATGGGGTTTATATCATATTGCTTGAGTTTATCCCTCTACATCATGGCATCTTGACTACCGTGTTACTCTATTCTTATGAACTTAATACTCTAGATGCATGACTTATAGCGGTCGATGTGTGGAGTAATAGTAGTAGATGCAGAATCGTTTCGGTCTACTTGTCGCGGACATGATTCCTACATACATGATCATGCCTAGATATTCTCATAACTATGCGCTTTTCTATCAATCGCCGACAAAGAATTGCTCACCCACCGTAAATTATGATATCTTGAGAGAAGCCACTAGTGAAACCTATGGCCCCCGGGTCTATCTTCCATCATATTATTTTCCTATCAGTTTACTGTTTCTACCGCCGTTTATTTTGCAATCTTTACTTTCAAGTCTATATCATAAAAATACCAAAATATTTATCTTATTATCTCTATTAGATCTCACTTTTGCAAGTGGCCGTGAAGGGATTGACAACCCCTTTATCGCGTTGGTTGCAAGGTTCTTATTTGTTTGTGTAGGTACGAGGTGACTTGCGTGTAACCTCCTACTGGATTGATACTTTCGTTTTAAAAAACTGAGGGAAATACTTACGCTACTTTGCTGCATCACCCTTTCCTCTTCAAGGGAAAACCAATGCATGCTCAAGAGGTAGCATTGATCTACAGCATAGATATGCAAATACTATCAAGACCAAGTTCATGGTAAATTAAATTTCAATGAATCATATTACTTAAAAACTCCCACTTAGATAGACATCTCTCTAGTCATCTAAATGATCACGTGATCCATATCAACTAAACCATGTGCGATCATCACGTGAGATGGAGTAGTTTTTAATGGTGAACATCACTATGTTGATCATATCTACTATATAATTCACGTTCGACCTTTCGGTCTCAGTGTTCCGAGGCCATATCTGCATGTGCTAGGCTCGTCAAGTTTAACTCGAGTATTCTGCGTGTGCAAAACTGGCTTGCACCCGTTGTATGTGAACGTAGAGCTTATCACACCCGATCATCACGTGGTGTCTCAAGACGCATTTAATCAGAAAGTAGCGGTGCATACTTAGGGAGAACACTTATACCTTGAAATTTAGTGAGATATTATCTTATAATGCTACCATCGTACTAAGCAAAATAAGAAGCATAAAAGATAAACATCACATGCAATCAAAATAAGTGATATGATATGGCCATCATCATCTTATGCCTTTGATCTCCATCTCCAAAGCACCGTCATGATCACCATCATCACCGGCTTGACACCTAGATCTCCATCATAACATCATTGTCGTCTCGCCAACTATTGCTTCTATGACTATCGCTACCGCTTAGTGATAAATTAAAGCAATTACATGGCAATTGCATTTCATACAATAAAGCGAAACCCATAAGGCTCCTGCCAATTCCCGACAACTTCTACAAAACATGATCATCTCATACAAGAATTTATATATCATCACGTCTTGACCATATCACATCACAACAAGCCCTGCAAAAACAAGTTAGATTTCCTCTACTTTGTTGTTGCAAGTTTTATGTGGCTGCTACGGGCTTCTAGCAAGAACCGTTCTTACCTACGCATCAAAACCACAACGATTTTTCATCAAGTGTGTTGTTTCAATCTTCAACAAGGACCGGGCGTAGTCAAACTCGATTCAACTAAAGTTGGAGAAACTGACACCCGCTAGCCACTTGTGTGCGAAGGACGTCGATAGAACCAGTCTCATGAACGCGGTCATGTAATGTCGGTCCGGGCCGCTTCATCCAACAATACCGTCGAATCAAAGTAAGACGTTGCTGGTAAGCAGTATGACTATTATCACCCACAACTCATTGTGTTCTACTCGTGCATATAACATCTACGCATAGACCTAGCTTGGATGCCACTGTTGGGGAACGTAGTATTTCAAAATTTTCCTATGATCACGCAAGATCTATCTAGGAGAAGCATATCAACGAGCGGGGAGAGTGTGTCTATGTACCCACGTAGACTGAAAGCGGAAGCATTTAGTAACGCGGTTGATGTAGTCGAACATCTTCGCGATCCAACCGATCCAAGCACCGAACGTACGACACCTCCGCGTTCAGCACACATTCAGCTCGATGACGTCCCACGAGCTCTTGATCTAGTTGAGGACGAGGGAGAGTTCCGTCAGCACGACGGCGCGGTGAAGGTGATGATGAAGTTACCGGCGCAGGGCTTCGCCTAAGCACTAGGATGATATGACCGAGGTGTGTAACTGTGGAGGGGGGCACCGCACACAGCTAAGAGAAGACTTGGTCTCTCTAAGGGGTGCCCCCTCCCCGTATATAAAGGAGGGGAGGAGGAGGCAGCTAGCCTAGGGGGCGCGCCATAGAGGGGAGTTCAACTAGGACTCCCAATCCTAGTTGGACTCCCTTTCCTTTTCCGGAGAGGGGGAAAGAGGGAAGGGAGAGGAAGAGGAGAAGGAAAGGGGGGCGCGCCTCCCTAGTACATTCGGACTCCTATAGGGAGGCGCGGCTGCCCCTTGTGGGCTGCCTCCCCTCTTCCCTATGGCCCATGAAGGCCCAATCTTCCCCCGGGGGTTCCGGTAACCTCCCGGTACTCCCGAAAAATGCCCAAATCACTCGGAACCATTCCGATGTCCGAATGCAACCTTCCAATATATGAATCTTTACCTCTCAACCATTTCGAGACTCCTCGTCATGTCCATGATCTCATCCGGGACTCCGAAAAAACTTCGTTCATCAAATCACATAACTCATAATACAAATCGTCATCGAACGTTAAGCGTGCGGACCCTACAGGTTCGAGAACTATGTAGACATGACCGAGACACATCTCCGGTCAATAACCAATAGCGGAACCTGGATGCTCATATTGGCTCCTACATATTCTACAAAGATCTTTATAGGTCAAACCGCATAACAACATACGTTGTTCCCTTTGTTATCGGTATGTTACTTGCCTGAGATTCGATCATTGGTATCATCATAACTAGTTCAATCTCGTTACCGGCAAGTCTCTTTACTCATTCCGGAATGCATCATCCCGCAACTAACTCATTAGTCACATTGCTTGCAAGGCTTATAGTGGTGTGCATTACCGAGAGGGCCCAGAGATACCTTTCCGATACACAGTGTGACAAATCCTAATCTTGATCTATGCCAACCCAAGAAACACCTTTGGAGACACCTGTAGAGCATCTTTATAATCACCCAGTTACATGTGACGTTTGATAGCACACAAGGTGTTCCTCCGGCATTCGGGAGTTGCATAATCTCATAGTCAGAGGAACATGTATAAGTCATGAAGAAAGCAATAGCAACAAAACTAAACGATCATTATGCTAAGCTAATGGACGGGTCTTATCCATCACATCATTCTCTAATGATGTGATCACGTTCATCAAATTACAAGACATGTCTATGGTTAGGAAACTTAACCATCTTTGATTAACGAGCTAGCTGTAGAGGCATACTAGGGACACTCTATTTGTCTATGTATTCACACATGTACTAAGTTTCCAGTTAATATAATTCTAGCATGAATAATAAACATTTATCATGATATAAGGAAATATAAACAACAATTTTATTATTGCCTCTAGGGCATATTTCCTTCACCTCGAACTCTTGATCCAACAAAGTGTCGAGGGAGAGTTTCTTTAGCACGACGGTGTGGTGACGGTGATGGTGAAGTGATCCGCGCAGGGCTTCGCCTAAGCAATACGACAGTATGACCGGAGGCGTAAACTGTGGACGAGGGCGCCACACACGGCTAACAGATGTTTGTGTGTCCTCTAGAGCGCCCCCCCCCACACACACACACACACACACACACATATATATATATATATATATATATATATATATATATATATATATATATATATATATAGGTTGGAGGGTGGGAGAGGGAGCTGAGGGAGTCCTGGATTAGGGGGTGTTCGGGTAGCCGGACTATACCTTCAGCCGGACTCCAGGACTATGAAGATACAAGATTGAAGACTTCGTCCCGTGTCCGGATGGGACTTTCCTTGGCGTGGAAGGCAAGCTTGGCGATGCGGATATTCAAGATCTCCTACCATTGTAACCGACTTAACCATATCCGGTGTCTATATAAATCGGAGGGTTCTAGTCCGTAGGACAACTTCATCATACAACAATCATACCATAGGCTAGCTTCTAGGGTTTAGCCTCCTTGATCTCGTGGTAGATCTACTCTTGTACTACCCATACCATCAATATTAATCAAGGTGAGTAGGGTTTTACCTCCATCGAGAGGGCCCGAACTCGGGTAAAACATCGTGTCCCTTGTCTCCTGTTACCATCCGCCTAGACGCACAGTTCGGGACCCCATACCCGAGATCCGCCGGTTTTGACACCGACATTGGTGCTTTCATTGAGAGTTCCTCTGTGTCGTCACTTTTGGGCTCGATGGCTCCTTCGATCATCTATAATGATGAAGTCCAGGGCGAAACTTTTCGCCCCGGACAGATCTTCATCTTCGGCGGCTTCGCACTGCGGGCCAATTCGCTTGGCCACCCGGAGCAGATCGAAAGCTACGCCTCTGGCCATCAGGTCTGGTTTGGAAGCTTAAACTACACGGCTGACATCCACGGGGATTTGATCTTCGATGGATTCGGGCCACAGCCGAGCGCGCCGCACTGTTTCGAGAGGCATGATCTAGCTCTGCCGCCGAACAGTGTCCTGGAGGCCGCACACGCACCGAGGGAGTCCTGGATTAGGGGGTGTTCAGGTAGCCGGATTATACCTTCGCCGGACTCCAGGACCATGAAGATACAAGATTGAAGACTCCGTCCCGTGTCCGGAAGGAACTTTCCTTGGCGTGGAAGGCAAGCTAGGCGATGCGGATACTCAAGATCTCCTACCATTGTAACCGACTCCATGTAACCCTAACCCTATCCGGTGTCTATATAAACCGGAGGGTTGTAGTCCGTAGGAGAACCATCATCATACACAATCATACCATAGGGTAGCTTCTAGGGTTTAGCCTCCTTGATCTCGTGGTAGATCTACTCTTGTACTACCCATATCTTCAATATTAATCAAGCAGGAGTAGGGTTTTACCTCCATCGAGAGGGCCCGAACCTGGGTAAACATTGTGTCCCTTATCTCCTGTTACCATCCGACCTTGACGCACAGTTCGGGACCCCCTACCCGAGATCCACCAGTTTTGATACCGACATTGGTGCTTTCATTAAGAGTTCCTCTGTGTCGTCGCCTTTAGGCCCGATGGCTCCTCCGATCATCAACAACGATGAGGTCCAGGGTGAGACTCTTCTCCCCGGACAGATCTTCGTCTTCGGCGGCTTCGCTCTGCGGGCCAATTCGCTTGGTCATCTGGAGCAGATCGAAAGCTATGCCCCTGGCCATCAAGTCAGGTTTGGAAGCTTAAACTACACGGCTGATATCCGCGGAGACTTGATCTTCGACGGGTTCGAGCCACAGCCAAGCGCGCCGCACTATCTCGAGGGGCATGATCTAGCTCGCCTAATAGTGCTCGAGGCCAGACGCACCGGTTCCGACCCTAGACTCGGAGCCTATTACACCTCGGGGGCTGCGATCTCAAAGGCAATCAAGCCGAACGCATGCCCCGCAGACTAAGATGACTCATGATTCGAGGGTCCGGACTCCTATTCGGACTCAACCCCCGTGCCCCGCCTAATCGAATCTGATTGGGCACCCATAATAGAGTTCACCGCCGCGGACATCTTTCAGCACTCGCCTCTTGGCGACATCTTGAACTCTCTCAAGTCTCTCTCTGTATCAGAAGAGCCCTGGCCGAGTTAAGGTCAGCGAGGATGGGATACGGACGATGAGGAGATTCAAACCCCGCCCACCACCCACTTTGTAGCCACCGTCGACAGCCTAAACGACGTGCTCAACTTCGACTCCGCAGACATCGACAGCATGGATGACGATGCAGGAGATACCGATGAACCAACGCTCATAGGGCACTGGAAATCCACCGCATCTCACGATGTGTACATGGTGGATACCCCTAAGGGAAACGATAACGAGGAAAAATGGGATGGAACGGGAGATAGGCCCCCGGAAAGCAATCAAAGCGTCGGCATAAATGCCGACCCAAGCCCTTCCTCGATAAAAACACAGCCATAGAGCAGGACAAGCCTGTAGGCGACGAGAAAGCCTTAGAGCAGCCGTCCGAACAGGGCAACACGGATAGAGAAACCGAAACTCCCTCCCCCGGCGAAATCGGCATTACGGACAACCTTACGCCGGATAAATCCATGGAGCAGAAAAGTCTCCACAAGAGGCTCGTTGCAACTGCACGAAGCCTGAAAAAGCAGAAGCGGAAGCTAAAGACAGCGGAAGATGCACTCCGTATTAAATGGAACAAAGTAATCAACATCAGAGATGACACGGCTGACGGCCGCCAGACTAAAAGCTATCCAAAGAGAAAGCTATCGCCTGATGATTTAAGAGGCCCTAGAGCCCTCGCACTCAAAAAATAAAAAAAGGCATACGGTCGGATAGACGACCCAATAAGGCGGCAAGTGGCATCGCACTCAAATCGGTATGCGACCCACCTAAGGAATCGCATCATGGCCCAGCCAGGTCCATTTATGGGCCAAGAAAGCAAGCTCTTGCAAGCAATGCAAAAAAGCCATCATCAGAATCCGGCACACCCAAATACAGGGGCGCCAAGACACCCCTATGCTTCACCGATGAGGTTACGGACTATGAATTTCGGAGGGATTCAAACCCACAACATAGAGGTGTATGATGGAACAACAGACTTTGAGTCCGGATCGAGGATTATATCCTCCACATACATATGGCTAGAGGAGATGATCTTCACGCCATCAAATATTTACCCTTAAGCTTAAAGGGCCAGCCCGACATCGGCTTAAAAGCCTTCCGAAAACACAATTGAAGTTGGGAAGAGCTCGAGGATGCTTTCCGAGCAAATTTGCAAGGACCTATGTCCGCCTTCTGATGCGCATTTACTCGGTCACATAACTCAACAGCCCGGAGAATCAGCTCGGCGATTCTCGGAATAGATTCCTTACTAAAAAGAATCAGATAGTGGATTGTCCGGACGCCGAAGCCTTAGCAGCTTTCAGGCATAATGTCCGAGACGAATGGCTCACCAGACACCTCGGCCAGGAAAAGCCAAGAACAATGGCCGCACTCACAAGCTTCATGACCCGCTATGCTAGAGAGAGGACAGCTGGTTGGCAAGATGCAGCCCCAGCGACCCAAGTACATCCGAAATCAGGGACGGAAAAGGAAAACCGCGACGCAACAAGGATCGTCGCCGAACTAAAGAAAGCAGTCCGAAGAGCACGGCAGTCAATGCCGGATTCAAAGGCTCGCGACAAAATCAGACAAAACCACCCCTCCAGGATAATAGGGATGTCCGTCCAACTTAAACAGAATCCTGGACAGGATATGTCAGATACACAGTACTCCTGGGAAGCCTGCTAACCATACCCACAGAGATTGTTGGGTTTTTAAACAATCCGGAAGACTCAACGCCGAACACAAGGGGCTCGACACACCAAGCGAAGACGAGGACGAACCCCGAAAGCAGAGCACCAGGAAACAAAAGAACTTCCCACAAGAAGTAAAAACAGTAAACTTACTTCACATAACAAAACATGCGGCGCCCATAAAGGTACGCACCACACGACCTATCCCAAAAGGGTGCCGCCACTGGTTGTCAAAACCAATCACCTTCGATCAGCTGGATTACTCTAGAAGTATCAGGAACGCAGGCTGGACTGCCTTGGTACTCGATCCAATAATTGGCGGACTCCAGTTTTCAAATGTCCTTATGGACGGCGGCAATGGACTAAACCTGATATATCAGGATACAATCCATCGCATGGGGATAAACGAAGCAAGAATCCGCCGCAGCAAAACCTCCTTTCAAGGGGTAGCACCTGGCCCGGACACCCATTGTATGGGTTTTCTCCGCTCGGTTATATTCGCTCGCCAATAACTTCCGTCGTGAAAAACTGACCTTCCATGTCGTCCCGTTTTCAAGTCGCTATCAAGCACTACTGGGACGCGGAGCTTTCGCTCGCTTTAACGCAATAACGCACTATGCGTCTCTCACGCTTAAGATGCCCGGTCCACGAGGCATCATCTCTTTGAAGGGGACGCACTAGAGTGCGCCTCCCCCAAACGGAGGATCAGGCGGCCGCTTAGACACCAAGACAATAAAATGGCCTCACCAGCCAAAAGACTTTTCGACATAGGTCATTAAAGGCCACGGACCCGGAATAGACGAGCTCGGCACAAGTCCATCATCAACGCAGGCTTAGAGGCCATATACCCCCGTACTAGGGGCTATACGCAGAGACAATAAAGCTCAAATTTACATTTTACCTCATACTTCATTTATTTTAAAACCTTTTGTTCTGCGACGACCCGCTTTTCAGCTTTAGTTCCTCTCTTTACAGATGAACGCCGTGTGGCGCCTGGCCCGTGATACGGCACAACGGAGACACAGCAGACGCGGTAGGGACCCGGCCCTAAAGGATTCTTTTCAGATTAAGACCTGCGTAAACCGCTTTTACTGCCTCTTGTTGCAATACATCCCCGGTTCTTTCCGACATAACCAAGGAGGAGGTGGCGCCTTGGCATGTGGCCACGCTGTAATTTTTTGCACGTACCTGGACACTAGGGGCTTTTTTTAGCAAAGAGTGTTGTTTAGCCCACACTCATAAAGACCGAACACCTTAGGGAGTGTTCGGCGTTGCGAGTTTTGGCATTATATGCATCAGCTCCGAATCATGTATTTGGTCAAATGTTGGGTTGCCCGGCTCCTGAGTTCGGCTACCTTACGTTCCGCTCTATCGGCTAAGGTAGCACCAGGAGAACTAATGCGATTGTGCCCCGGTTCGGCCGGGCGAGCACCTCAGTAGAGAAAGCCGAAAACTAACTGTCATGATGTAGCGTGAGACTGGTCAGCCACTCGATGACCTATTGGAATCTATCGGATTCCTCCGCGTTAACGAAGGGCCGCTTCGGTCAGTACATACGCTACGAACTCGCAAGCGGTCGCCACCAATGGGCTACCTAAATAGTCCCAATCACAAGCTCCTATGGCTAAGTGAAAGTGTTAAAGCATTATAGTCCGGTTGTTCGGCCCGCTGCGATATCACCTCCTTTGTAGTACCAAGACGTTGGGTTAAGTGTGAAATTGCGTCTTCTGCGAGCACCCCCGTACTATGTGCGTGGGGGTTGAAGCCAACGACTGCAATCTTTCAGATTTTATACATATATTTTAAACGGCCGCACAGGAGGTGTTCATAATACTTGAAGGCACAAGTATAAAAAGGCCACTACAGTTTATAAAAATATTACTTCATCATTACATATGCTATAATAACATAGCATCCTTCGAGCACTGCGACTCTATTACATGAGCGCCTTCAAGGACTTCCTGAAAATAGTGCTCGGAGGATACTCGGCTTTTCTCCGAATGTCGGGACGCAATAACGATGGTCTCCATCTCCGCCCAGTATGTCTTGACACGGGAAAGAGCCATCCTTGCACCCTCTATACACGCCGACCTCTTCATTGCATTAATGGGCGGCACTGCGTCAAGGAGCTGCTGCACCAAGCTAAAATAACTCTTCGGCTCCGACCTCCCCGGCCACAGATGACCCATGACATACTTCATGGCGAGCCCGGACAACCTGTTAAGTTCGGCCCATTGAGCCAAACGATCGTCCACTGCTAGGGGACGCTCCGGATTGTGAAATTGCGACCAGAACAGTTTTTCCACTTCACGATCTTCCAGATCTCGGAAGTGTTCGGTCGCATCAGCAGCACTCGCTGCTAAATCCAGATAGGTGTCCTCCACACTCCACATCCGGTCCAACGGAGCAAACTTCGGATCGCAAAATTTTCTCCGCAGCATGAAGGGCTTTCCAGCCGCAATCTGTTCGGCCTGACGCAGCTCCTCCTTCGCAGCTCTCATTGCAGAGCGCGCGTCCTTGGCATCAGCAACGGCCTTTTCTAGGACCGCCTGTCTCGCCTGGTCTTCTTTCTCAAGAAGTCTGCAACTGTCTGCAGTGCTCTTTAACTTTTTGGCCATAGTGGCCATCTCTTCCTTGCTTCGGCAATGAGCAGCTTGTTCGGCTCTCAGCTCTTCAAGGGCCTTCTTGGCAGCCGCATCACTTCTCCTGGCTTCATCTTTAGCTCGGGCAAGTTCTGCCCTAAGATTCTCCACGGCGGCCGCACCATCTGCGTCAAGCACACATATCGTAAGACGCTGGCATAAAACTCTTCTTACCTAATGCTGCCCGAGGAATCATATACCTTGAGCCTCATCCAGCCGCTTGTTGACAAGTGCGATGTCGGCATCTGCCACGCCCGCTTGCCGCTTTAGTTCGGCAACACCAGCAGTTCGGCTTGATTCCGGACACCCTGCAGCCTACATTAAAAGGTGACATTTTAGACCTGGGATTATGATCCTCCGCGTGCCGTCAGTTCTTGATGACATGCAGAGTCTCAGGGGCTACTATCTACATAGGGCGCATCTTATTTACGCGCAACTAACAGAAGTACACATTATCTAATGTACCTCAAAACCCGTCAATAAACTTTCGACGGCCTCACGCAGTTCGCTCTCTGCGGACGAAATCCTTTCAATCACCGTGCCCATTAATGCACGGTGCTCCTATGAAATAGAAGCTCGCCCTAGCAGAACCTTTAGCTCCTCCGGCCGAGCACCAGAAGGTGCCGGACTCGTCCCATGACCTCTTTCGAAGGCCGGACGCGGAGAACTTCGAGGGGCCCCATCGCTATATTCCACCCCTGCCGAACTCGGAAAAACACTCCGTGACGACACCTCAGGGTCGCCCGCCTCGCTAGGCGGCCCAGCAGAAGGAGGCGTCCCGCTCTCCATCATCTCCGGAAGAAGATCCCCCGAAGACGAGCTCTGCTGAGAAGGGCTGAGGTCCGAACTACAAGGTAAAAATTCAGTTAAAATTCTCAGATATAAATCATGGCTTTCTCTCATCCCTCGAAAGGAAAATCTTTCTCTACTTACGGCTCGCTGGAGGGCTGATCTCCTTGAGTACGCAGTCCGGCCGAGGAACTCCCCGGCGCCGGACCCTCTGACGAGGTTCTTTTCCCCCGCTTCGAGACCACGGTCTTCGGATCGTCAGAGGCGGCTCTCTTCTTTTCCCTAGGAGAGGAATCGTCGGTTCCTCCCTTCGGAACAGCCTCCTTCGAGGAGGTCGTGGTTTCCTTGTCCTCCCCCTTACTTCCCTCCAAAGCCACTACCTCCAACATCCTGACTAGCACGGGATCCGGCCTGGTTTCGGGAAGGGGAGCCGGACACCTGACCAGCTTCGCCTTCGCTATCCACTCCTGTTTAAAAGGAGAGCTCTGTTAAGGGCAAGTTAATTATGCGGATAGAAGGTCCGGGCACAAGGTTACTTACTCGAGTATCCGGGCGATTGCGGCTTAGGCCTGCGTCCTCGGTCAAATCCAGACACACTTCTTGTGATCCGAAGAACAGTTTATACATCTCCGCGGGCGTCGTGCTCACAATATCCCGGAGAGCTCGTGGTCCTTATGGATTGAACTCCCACAGGCGAAGGGGGCGACGTTTGCCGGGCAGTGTCCGGCGAATCAGCATGACCTGTGTCACCTTGACCAGGTTGAGGTCTCCTTCCAAGAGATCCTTAATGCGGCCCTGCAGCAAGGGTACGTCTTTGGGTAAGCCCCGATCTAACCCTATGTTGATCCACGACGCTAGTCGTGGTGGGGGACCCGAGCGAAAGGCAGGAGGCGCCACCCATGTGGTGCCCCGAGGAGCGGTGATATAAAACCACTCTCGTTGCCACAGGCCAAGCTCCTCTTGAAAAGAGCCCTCGGGCCATGGAGCATCGGCATTTCTTCTTATGACAGCGCCTCCGCACTCTGCGTGTCGCCCCTCGATCATCTTCTGCTCCACTTTGAAGGTCTTGAGCCATAATCCGAAGTGAGGGGTAACATGGAGGTACGCTTCACACACAACGATAAATGAGGAGATATGGAGGATGGACTCCGGAGCTAAGTCATGAAAATCCAGCCCGTAATAAAACAACAGTCCCCTCTCAAAGGGATCCATGGGGAAGCCTAACCCATGGAGGAAGTGAGACATGAACACCACGCTCTCGTCGGGCTGGGGACTGGGAATAACCTGTCCTTGAGCAGGCAACCTGTGCGAAATCTCGCCGGTCAGGAACTTAGCCTCCCTCAACCTTAATACGTCCTCCTCCATGACGGAAGAAGGCGTCCATCAGCCTTGAAGGTCGGAACCGGACATTGTCGAAAGTCCGAAGCGCCTGGAATCTGAAGCTTGGGGTGTTGGTACTCGAGGCGACAGGCGAACTCGTTTGAGATTAAGAAAAGGAGCGAGGCCTTGGTCTCTTTATAAGGGGCTGAATACCAAGAGCCCTCCCCGTAACCGTTTTGGACTCGCCTTTAATCGGAGCGTGCTAACGGGCACGATTGGGTTACCCACGACCGTATTGATGAGAATCTCGTAAAAATGGCACACGATCTCTGCTTTGACAAGACGTGCCAAGGAAACCGCCTCGCTAAACGCGCTGAGGTGGAAAAGTGAAAACAATTTGTATAAAGAGCTTGGCTGCAGTGTTATGACGCACTGCGGAATACGTCAGCAGATTTGATTTGTGTTAATGTTATTCTCTCTATGGCGATATGTGGAAACTTGTTTTGCAGAGCCGGACACTATTTTTGGTGTTTACAATCTTCTATGAAGGACTTGGAGGAGGAACCCGCCTTGCAATGCTGAAGACAATCAAGGCCGGACTCGTCGTCATTGAAGCCTGGTCTGGGGCTACCGAGGGAGTCTGGATTAGGGGTGTTCGGGTAGCCGAACTATACCTTCGCGGACTCTGTGACCATGAAGATACAAGATTGAAGACTCCGTCCCCGTGTCGGAAGGAACTTTCCTTGGCGTGGAAGGCAAGCTAGGCGATGTGGATACTCAAGATCTCCTACCATTGTAACCGACTCCATGTAACCCTAACCCTATCCGGTGTCTATATAAACTGGAGGGTTGTAGTCCGTAGGAGAACCATCATCATACACAATCATACCATAGGCTAGCTTCTAGGGTTTAGCCTCCTTGATCTAGTGGTAGATCTACTCTTGTACTACCCATATCTTCAATATTAATCAAGCAGGAGTAGGGTTTTACCTCCATCGAGAGGGCCCGAACCTGGGTAAACATCGTGTCCCTTATCTCCTGTTACCATCCGACCTTGACGCACAGTTCGGGACCCCCTACCCGAGATCCGCCGGTTTTGACACCGACACGCACCGGTACCTACCCTTAATTCGGAGCCTATTGCGCCAATCGAGGATGAGCGGTTGGACGTCACCTCGGGGGCTGCGGTCTCAAAGGCGATCGAGCCGAACGTCAGCCCCGCGTTCCGCATGGCCCGTGACTCCGAGGAGCCGGATTCCTCTTCGAACTCCGAATCCCCCGCGCCCCTACCGATCGAATCCGATTGGACGCCGATAATGGAGTTCACCACCGCGGACATCTTTCAGCACTCGCCCTTCGGCGACATCCTGAATTCTCTAAAGTCTCTCTCTTTATCAGGAGAGCCCTGGCCGGACTACGGTCAGCGAGGATGGGATACGGACGATGAAGAAATTCAAAGCCCACCCACCACACACTTGGTAGCCACTGTCGACAATTTAAACGACGTGCTCAACTTCGACTCCGCAGACATCGACAGCATGGACGACGATGCAGGAGATACAGATGAACCAACGCCCATAGGGCATTGGACAGCCACCTCATCTCACGATGTGTACATGGTGGATACCCCTAAAGGAAGCGACAACAAGGAAAAAGGGGATGGAACGGGGGATCGACCCCTCAAAAAGCAATCAAAGTTGCCACAGAACGCCGACCCAAGCCCCGCCTCGATAAAGACCCAGCCATAGAGCAGGATGAGCCGGTAGACGACGAGCAGGCCTTAGAGCAACCGTCCGAACAGGGCAACACGGATAGAGAAACCGAACATCCCTCCCCCGGCGAAAATGACAATCCGGCAGACTCAACGCCGAACACAAGGGGCTCGACACACCAAGCGAAGACGAGGACGAACCCCAAAAGCAGAGCACCAGGAAACAAAAGAACTTCCCACAAGAAGTAAAAACAGTAAACTTACTTCACATAACAAAACGTGCGGCGCCCATAAAGGTACGCACCACACGACCTATCCCAAAGGGGTCCCGCCACTGGTTGTCAAAACCAATCATCTTCGATCAGCTGGATTATTCTAGAAGTATTAGGAACGCAGGCTGGACTGCCTTGGTACTCGATCCAATAATTGGCGGACTCCAGTTTTCAAATGTCCTTATGGACGGCGGCAGTGGACTAAACCTGATATATCAGGATACAATCCATCGCATGGGGATAAACGAAGCAAGAATCCGCCGCAGCAAAACCTCCTTTCAAGGGGTAACGCCTGGTCCGGACACCCATTGCATGGGTTTTCTCCGGCTCGAAGTTATATTCGGCTCTACCGATAACTTCCGCCGCGAAAAGATGACTTTCCACATCATCCCATTCTCAAGTCGCTACCAAGCACTACTGGGACGAGAAACTTTCGCCCGCTTTAACGCAATACCGCATTATGCATCTCTAACGCTTAAGATGCCCGGTCCACGAGGCATCATCTCTTTGAAGGGGAAGCATTGAAGTGCGCCTCCCCCAAGCGGAGGACTGTGCGGCCGCTTTGACAGCCCCACAGTAAAATGGCTTCACCGGCCAAAAAACTTCGGAATAGGTCATTAAAGACCACGAACACGGTTAGACAAGTTCGGTACAAAATTATCATTGATGCAGGCTTAGTGGCCATATACCCCCGCACTAGGGGCTCCGTACATATACAATAAGAGACAATAAAGCTCAATTTTATATATTTTACTTTATACTTTGTTTATTTTAAACTTTTGTTCGGCACGACCCATTTTCAACTCAGTTCCTCTCTTTTACAGATGAACGTCAGGCGGCGCCGTCGAGATACTGCACAACGGAGACACGGGCGCAGACGCGTGCGAGGGACCCGTCCTAAGGATTCTTTTTAGATTAAGACCCTACGTAAACCTTTTTTACTGTCTCTTGTTGCTACATATCCCCTGGTTTTCTCTGATATAACCAAGGAGGAGGCTGGCGTCTTGGCATGTGGCCACGTCAGAATTTTTGCGCGTACCTGGACACTAGGGGCTTTTTATATAAAGAGTGTTGTTTCGCCCGCACTCATAAAGACTGAACACCTTAGGGAGTGTTCGGCGTCGCGAGTTTTGGCATTATATGCATCAGCTCCGATTCATGTCTTTGGTCAAATGTTGGGTTGCCCGGCTCCTGAGTCCGGCTACCTTACGTTCCGCTCTATCGGCTAAGGTAGCACCAGGAGAACTACTGCGTTTGTGCCCCGGTTAGGCCGGGCGAGCACCTCAGTAGAGAAAGCCGAAAACTGACTGTCATGATGTAGCGTGAGACTGGTCGGCCACTCGATGACCTATCGGAATCTATAGGATTCCTCCACTTTAACGAAGGGCCGTTTCCCGGCCAGGCACATACGCGCCCCGAACTCGGGCGAGCGCAATCGCCAACAAGGGGCTACCTAAATAGTCCCACTGTCAAGCTCCTATGGCTAAGTGAAAGTGTTAAAGCATTATAGTCCGGTTGCCTAGCCCACTGCGCTATCACCTCCTTTGTAGGACCAAGACGTTGGATTAAGTGTGAAATTGCGTCTTCTACGAGCACCCCCGCACTATGTGCGTGGGGGATGAAGCCAACGACAAACATCTTTCAGATTTTGTATATATATATATATATCTTAAAACGGCCGCACAGGAGGTGTTCCCAATACTTGAAGGCACAAGTATAAAAGGCCACTACAATCAAAATATTGCTTTATAATTACATATGCTATCATAAAATAGCATCCTTCGAGCACTATGTCTCTATTACACGAGCACCTTCAAGGACTTCCTAAAAATAGTGCTCGGAGGGTACTCGGCTTTTGTCCGAGTCTCGGGATGCAACAACGGTGGTCTCCATCTCTGCCCAGTATGTTTTGACACGGGCAAGAGCCATCCGTGCGCCCTCTATGCATGCTGCCTCTTCATCGCATTGATACGCGGCACCACATCAAGAAATTGTTGCACCAAGCTGAAATAACTCTTCGGCTCCGATCTCCCCGGCCACAGATGACCCATGACGTACTTCATGGCGAGTCCAGACAACCTATTCAGTTCGGCCCATTGAGCCAGGCGATCGTCCACTGCCAGTGGACACTCTGGATTGTGGAACTGCGACCAGAGAAGCTTTTCCACTTCGTGATCTTTTTTATCTCGAAAGTGTTCGGTCGCATCAGCAGCACTCGCTGCCAAATCCAGATAGGTGTCCTCCACACTCCACATCCGGTCCAACGGAGCAAACTTCGGATCGCAAAACTTCCTCCGCAGCATAAAGGGCTTTCCAGCCGCAATCTGTCCGGCTTGATGTAGCTCCTCCTTTACAGCTCTCATCGCAGAGCGAGCGTCCTTGGCATCAGCAACGGCCTTCTCTAAGTCCGTCTGCCTCACCCGGTCTTCTTCCTCAAGAAGCTTGCAACGGTCAGCAGCGCCCTTTAACTTCACGGCCATCTCGGCCATCTCCTCCTTGCTTCGGCAGTGAGCAGCCTGTTCGGCTCTCAGCTCTTCAAGGGCTTTCTCGGCAGCCTCATCGCTTTTTCTGGCTTGTTCCTTAGCTCGGGCAAGTTCTGACCTAAGACTCTCCACGGCGGCCGTACCATTTGCGTCAAGCACACACATTGTAAGATACTGGCATAAAGCTCCTCTTACCAGATGCCGCCCGATGAATTACATACCTTGAGCCTCATCAAGCCGCTTGTTGACAAGCGCGATGTCGGCATCTGCCACGTCAAGTTGCCGCTTTATTTCAGCAAAATCATCAATCCGGCTAGATTCCGGACAATTCGCCACCTATATACAAACGCGACATTTAAAGGCCTGGGATTATGATCCTCTACACGCCGTCAATTTTGACAACGCACAGAGTCTCAGGGGCTACTATCTACACATGGCGCATCTTACTTATGTGCAACTAGTGTACATTATCTAACGTACCTCAAAACCCGTCAGTAAACTTTTGACGGCCTCATGCAATCCGCTTTCTGCGGATGAAATCCTTTCAATCACCGTGCCCATCAATGCACGGTGCTCCTATGAGATAGAAGCTCGCCCCAACAAAATCTTTAGCTCCTCCGGCCGAGCACCAGACGGTGCCGGACTTGTCCTATGGCCTCTTTCGAAGGCCGGACGCGGAGAACCTTGGGGGGCCACATAGCTATCTTCCGCCCCCGCCGGATTCGGAGAAACCCTCCGCGACGACACCTCAGGGTCGCCCGCCTCGCTAGGTGGTACGGCAGTAGGAGGCGTCCCGCTCTCCATCATCTCCGGAAGAAGATCCCCCGAAGACGAGCTCTGCTGAGAAGGGCTGAGGTCCGAGCTACAAGGTAAAATTTCGGTTAATCTTCTCAGATTTTTATCAAGGATTTCTCTCATCCCTCAAAAGGAAAATCTTTCTCTACTTACGGCTCGCTGGAGCGCTGATCCCTTTGAGGGCGTAGTTCGGCCGAGGAACTCCCCGGCGTCGGACCCTCTGACGAGGATTTTCCCCCCACTTCGGGGCCATGGTCTCCGGGTCGTCAGAGGCGGCCCTCTTCTTCCCCTTAGGAGAGGAATTGTCGGTTCCTCCCTTCGGAGCAGCTTCCTTCGAGGAGGCCATAGTTTCCTTGTCCTCCCCCTTACTTCCCTCCAAAGGCATTATCTTCAACATCCTGACAAGCACGGGATCCGGCCTGGTTTCGGGAAGGGGAGCGGGACACCTGATCATCTTTGCCATCGCTATCCACTCCTGTTTAAAAGGACATCTCTTTTAGGGGCAAGTTTATGACAATTATACGGATAGCAGGTCCGGGCACAAGGTTAGTTACTTGAGTATCCGGGCGATTGCAGCTTAGGCCTGCGTCCTCGGTCAAATCCGGACACATCGCTTGTGATCCGAAGAATAGTTTTTACATCTCCGCGGGCGTTGCGCCCATGAAATTCTGGAGAGCCCGCGGTCCCTCTGGATTAAACTCCCACAGGCGAAGGGAGCGACGTTTGCCGGGCAATATTCGGCGAATCAGCATGACCTGCGTCACCTTGACCAGGCTGAGGTCTGCTTCTAAGAGATCCCTAATGTGGCCCTGCAACAAGGGCACGTCTTTGGGTAACCCCCAATCTAACCCTTTGTTGACCCATGACGCTAGCCGTGGTGGGTGACCTGAGCGAAAGGCGGGAGGCGCCGCCCACTTGGTGCCCCTGGGAGCGGTGATATAGAACCACTCTCGTTGCCACAAGCCAAGCTCCTCTTGAAAAGAGCCCTCGGGCCATGGAGCATCAGCATTTTAGCTTATAACAGCGCCTCCGCACTCTGTGTGCCGTCCCTCGATCATCTTCGGCTCCACTTTAAAAGTCTTGAGCCATAATCCGAAGTGAGGGGTACCACGGAGGAACACTTCACACACAACAATGAATGAGGAGATATGGAGAATGGACTCCGGAGCTAAGTCGTGGAATTCCAGCCCGTAATAAAATAGCAGCCCCCTCACAAAGGGATCCATTGGGAAGCCTAACCCTCGAAGGAAGTGAGACATGAACACCACGTTCTCACCGGGCTGGGGACTGGGAATGGCCTGCCCTTGAGCAGGCAACCTATGCGAAATTTCGCCAGTCAAGAACTTAGCCTCTCTCAGCTTTAGCACGTCCTCCTCCGTGACGGAGGAGGGCGTCCATCGGCCTTGAAGGTCAAAGCCGGACATTGTCGAAAGTCCGAAGCGCCTGGAATCTGGAGCCTAGGGTGTTGGAACTCGAGGCGACGGGCGAACTCGTTTGAGATTGGAAAAAGGAGTAAGGCCTTGGTCTCTTTATAAGAGGTTGAATACCAAGAGCCCTCCCCATAACCGTTTGGGACTCGCCTTTAATCGAGGAAACGTGCTAACGGGCACGATTGGGTTACCCACGTCCGTATTGATGAGAATCCCGTAAAAGGGGGACACGATCTCTGCTTTGACAAGACGTGCCAAGGAAACCGCCTCGCAAAAGCGGCCGAGGCGGAAAAGTAAAACGATTCGAGTAAAGGACTTGGCCGTAGTGTGATGTCAGTCATGGAATACGCCGCCAGATTAGATTTGTGTTAATATTATTCTCTCTATGGCAATATGTGGAAACTTATTTTGCAGAGCCGGACACCATCCTTGGTGTTTAGAATCTTCTTGAAGAACTTGGAGGAGGAACCCGCCTTGCAATGCCGAAGACAATCTGCGCGCCGGACTCGTCGTCATTGAAGCCTGGTTCAGGGGCTACTGAGGGAGTCCTGGATTAGGGGGTGTTCGGGTAGCCGGACTATACCTTCAGCCGGACTCCAGGACTATGAAGATACAAGATTGAAGACTTCGTCCCGTGTCCGGATGGGACTTTCCTTGGCGTGGAAGGCAAGCTTGGCGATGCGGATATTCAAGATCTCCTACCATTGTAACCGACTTAACCCTATCCGGTGTCTATATAAACCGGAGGGTTCTAGTCCGTAGGACAACTTCATCATACAACAATCATACCATAGGCTAGCTTCTAGGGTTTAGCCTCCTTGATCTCGTGGTAGATCTACTCTTGTACTACCCATACCATCAATATTAATCAAGCAGGAGTAGGGTTTTACCTCCATCGAGAGGGCCCGAACACAGGTAAAAACATCGTGTCCCTTGTCTCCTGTTACCATCCGCCTAGACGCACAGTTCGGGACCCCCTACCCGAGATCCGCCGATTTTGACACCGATAGGAGCCAAGGGGGCGCCCCAAGTAGGAGGAATCCTACTTGGGCGCCCCCCGATTCGGTCTCCCCCTTCCATATTCATCCGGAGGGGGGAGGAAGGAGGAAGGAGAGAAGGAAGGTGGAGGCCGAATCCCTTCCCTTCATTTCTCTCATCCCCTCTTTCCTTCCCCTTTATTTTGGCCTACATGGGGCGCACCAGTCCCCTAGGGGCTGCTATGTCCCCTTCTTGGGCCATTAGGCCCACACTACTAGGGAAAACCCTAGTAGTAGCGCGGGTTTTGAGGCTATTAGCAGCGCGGGCAGCCGCGCTACCAATAAGGCGCTGCAGCTAACTGTTATTAGTAGCGCGGTCTGTTCCTGCGCTACTACTATCGACTATATCAGCAGCGCTTTTCCGGAACGCGCTACTATTAGTTAGCTATAGCAATTTCCTATCCCCGCACTACTGTTATATCTTTCATCATTTCCACCCCGTTTTAGCTTCAATAAACTGCAATTTCCATATACTAGGTACTACTAGATATCAATTTCATAAAGCATTATAGGTACTAGGTAGTATTCCCTCGGTTCCAAATTACTCGTCGTGGTTTTAGTTCAATTTGAACTAAAACCACGACGAGTAATTTGGAACCGAGGGAGTACTAGATAACAATTTCATATATACTCAACATGCATCCTCAAGCAGTAGTAGGTGATATCAACGACGATCATCATATGTAGCTCTAGATGATATCGACGACGATCATCACATGTAGTTCTACATGATATCGACGACAATCATCATATGTAGTTCTAGATGATATAGCTGCACACACATATGTAGTTCTAGATGATATCGACGACGATCATCATCCTCAAGCCTGGGCAGTGGGTGTTCCTGATAGTAATTAGGATGGCATGTCCAACACGAAGATTCTTGCCAACGAGGAATCTCTTCCACCTAACCGAGCTTAAGTGTAAAGCACCGTCTGTGTCCATGTGGTAAGTACAGGTGGTGACGGAGTTCTTGCGGTAAGGCGTAGTCCAAATTGAGCCTTCTTCACCAGGCTCGATACCACAACTCATAGATAGGTTCTTTGGCAATTTCTGAATAAGAAAAACATATCAATTAATAAATAGCCTCGCACATACTCTTGCAAATATATTTCTATCAAGTCTAGATTTCTACACTATCAAAAGACATAGTACTACGCATTTGTACTAATTAATCATGAATTCTACTAATAAGCATGTGATCAGACTCTACACTAAAGCATATCATCGACTAGATTCCACAAAGCATATCATTGGACTCTACACTAAGCATATCATCGGATTCACTAAGCATATCATCGGATAATTTGCATTTGTAAATATAACAATAAAGCATACATATATCATCAAATTACTACAGTCAGTATAACATACCATTTCATGCCGATCGACCATTGTACTTGTCAGGCAGGTCACGAATGGCACCCCGACAAAGTCATCACGTGGCGGAATTATGTCCCATAGGTTGCACACCTCCTCCTCGCTCAGCCTCGTTCTTTGAGCTACGATGGCTTCGTGAAGTGGGTTCTCATCATCTTCATCGAGTGGGTCCTCGTTATCTTCATCATCTTCGTCATCTTCATCATCTTCGTTATCTTCATCATCTTCGTCATCTTCATCATCTTCCACCAGGTTGAGATAAATGACAGGCAGCTTGGGTCTTTCTGCTCTGAAGGGAGAAGCTGATCAACTCACCACCAGTAAGACGCATGCTGGAGAGGAAACGGGCCCATCCATCTCCTCCAATCCGCGACATATTGCGTCCTTTCTCTGCCTCCATAGTGTACGGCCCCCCCAGGAGCCTCAAATGTCACAGTATCTCCTGTCAGCTTGTTGAATTCCAACCTCACATTGCATGGGACGATCTGTGTAAAAAAAGCAAAATGACACAATGCAGTAATGCCAACACTAAAAATAAAATAGTTGTTACATTTCATCTAATTTCTTACCACCGCATGATGAAAACTCGGCTGGAAGTAGACGCCGAACAGCTTGCCAGTTGCAAGGCTGCTGGCGCACCTTGACTTGCACAGTCGACATAGTGGTGGTGGTGGTGGCGCCATTTTCCTAAAGCAATATGAGCATGTGATATTTCTGGTTCTTCCGCGAGAAGCAATTTGATGGACAATTATAATCCTAAGATCTAGTAACATATTAGATGACAAGGTACCACCTACCAAAGCATTTCGATGGCACCTATTGTCGAAAAAACTTTTCACAAATATCTACCAAATTAGGGTACCACCTACCAAGACATTTCATCTAATATGGCCCCTATTGCCCAAGATAATTGATTAAAAAACAAGTGGCAAATTTAACTAAATTGGCACCTACATTTTGCGAAAAAATAACTTATTACAAAAAAACAAAAGCATCTACCTATCCATGTATAGAAAAAATAACAATAAAATGGTGCATACGAAATCATCTAATTCAACTAGCCTACTAAATCAACTACATCAAAATGTTTTAAATCAACTAGCCTACTAAATCAACTAAATCATATCAACTAAATCAAGATGTTGCATATGAACTAGCCTACTAAATCACAATGTGGCAGGAAGCAGGAAGGCGGAGCGAGGAGGGGCCGGCTGGCGGCTAGTGGAGGGAGGACGGAGGATGAAGGCGGAGCGAGCAGGGGCCAGCCGGCGGCGAGTAGAGGGAGGACGGAGGAGGAAGGCGGAGCGAGGAGGGGCCGGCCAGCGGCGAGTGGAGGGAGGACGGAGGAGGAGGCCGGTACCGAGTCCAGCGAGGAGGAGGTGACGGCGGCGCAGAGGGGCGACGGGGGAGGACCGGCTCGATATCCAGTGAGTGTGAGTGGATCAGATAGAGGAGAGGGGGGGTGGGAGATGGAATGGCTTAGCAAAGAGCGCCGCTATAGGAAAGGCGCTCTTGCTAAACTACATAGCAAAGAGCGCCTTTCAAAAAGAACGCCATCGCTATGTGTCAAAGATGTAAAAATAGACATCAAAAATACATTGATCATCAACGATCTTTTTGTGTACAATCTGATTTGTCAATATGAGTCTTCACTGGTTTAGGAACCGGTGAAGACTCATATTGTGCCCACAAATTCTACACATAGAGTTCAATGTAGACCAAGTGCTTGTCAAAATTTGAGAAGTAACATATTTAAGGTGGTAGAAACTCTTTTCACGGAGCGAGGTGGGACTAAATTTTTGTAGTAAACTTAGCAGTAGCGCTTATTGGTGAAACACGCTTCTGCTAGCTTCCCTAGCAGTAGCGCTCTTCGTGATAACACGATGCTGCTAGAACTAGCCTCGCGGCGGCTTTGTCGAAATTATAGCAGTAGCGCTCGTTTGAGTGGGCGCGCTACTACTATATTTATTTCAGCAGCAAGTTTTGTTTGCGTGCGCTACTGCTACGTAGCAGCAGCGCCTTATTTTAAAGCACGCTGCTGGTAAGATTATGTGTATAGGCTTTTCCCTAGTAGTGCCATGTAGTTGCCGAGGGATGCCCGGAACCCCTTCCGGTGACCCGATATGTACCCGGTACCCCCGGAACACTTCCGGTGTCTGAATACTATTGTCCTATATATGAATCTTTATCTCTCAACCATTTCGAGACTCCTCGTCATGTCCGTGATCTCATTTGGGACTCCGAACAACATTTGGTCACCAAATCACATGACTCATATAATACAAAATCATCATCGAACGTTAAGCATGCGGACCCTACGGGTTCGAGAACTATGTAGACATGACCGAGACACCTCTCCGGTCAATAACCAACAGTGGAACTTGGATGCTCATATTGGTTCCTACATATTCTACGAAGATATTTATCGATCGTACCGCAATAACAACGTACGTTATTCCCTTTGTCATCGACATGTTACTTGCCTGAGATCGATCGTCGGTATCTTCATACCTAGTTCAATCTTGTTACCGGCAAGTCTCTTTACTTGTTCCGTAATACATCATCCCGCAACTAACTCATTAGTCACATTGCTTGCAAGGCTTATTATGATGTGCATTACCGAGAGGGCCCAGAGATACCTCTTCGATACTTGGAGCGACAAATCATAATCTCGATCTATGCCAACCCAACAAAGACCTTCGGAGATACCTGTCGCATCCCTAGTCTAGTATGCAGTTAGGCTAGCTAGATATGCTTGCATCATGTCTAAATTTATTTGAAATTTGAAATGGGGATGAACAAACCCTAGCACCAAATGAACTCAACTAGGGTCAAATTCAAATGTTTTCAATGAACCCAAAATGCCTTCATCAATGTTTGATAATTTTGGCAAGGCTTTGAGTCCAAACCAAAATAGTGAACATTTTTGTGGAATATTTTGGATCATTGGTTTAAATCATAAAGTATTTGAATTTGGGCATTTAAATGCTATAATTATTCTAAATGCTCAAATTATTCTGAAATGAGTTGAGGGCTGTTGGAAATAATTCAAAAGGTGCCCACAAATATTTTCAGGAGTTTTGGAAGTGATTTAGTTCCGCGTCACCAAGCCGTCCCCGAGCCCACTGTGCTTCTCTTCGACCTCCAAGTGAGCTCCTTCGCCGCCTCCTCCTATCCCCATGGCCTATAGTTCTCCATAGCATCATTCCGCGCCGTGCCCGTGAGCTTCACGCTGCCGGCAAAGTAGTCGCCCTGGCCAAAACCGTCACAGCTCGCATCCGAGACCTCTGTTGCGCTCCGCGAGTCTCCAGGAACCAAACCCGCGCCTCTTTTCGCTCGCTTGTGCACAGCAGCACAGCGCCTGCACGCCACCGAGCTCCGACCGCCGCTGTGGTCGACGCCAACGCCGCTACAGGGCACCCCACCTACAGCCGCAGTCACCGTTGGACGCACCACATCGCAGCCGTTCCAACGAGACCATCCCCGCTTGCTCCCGTCACCGGAGTTGGCCGGACGGGCAACGCTGCCGCCTCTGTTTACGCCGGCGAGTAACCGCCGGCCTAATCCGGCCATTAGGAACTAATTACTAATTAGGTTAACACCTAAGCCAATGACAGACGGGCCCCACCGGCTTAATTAACTAGCTAACAAAATTAGTTAGAATTAGTATAATTCTACTGGACCCACGCCACAAGATTGACTTTGCCGACGCGTGGCCATTGACCGTCCCACATGTCCGTGACTCGAGCTAAGATCGTGACACCGACTGGGACCCACCGCCAGCTTTGACTGGACCGCTGTTGACCTGCTGACATCATAGTGACGTCATGCTCATGCAGTAATTCTTTTCTGGAATTTAAATAAATCTTAAATGGTTTATTTATGTCAGAAAATGTTATAAACTTCTAAAAATCATATAAAATCAACCGTAACTCCAAATGAAATAATGTATATATGAAAAATGATCAGAAAAATCCAAAGAATCTGTTTATTAGCATTTTCATGCATGTTTCAACAACTTAAAGTTGCTGTATAAGACAATTCGAATTAATGGCATTTCAAATGCCTTATGTGGAGTTTGAATTTGAACCTAGTGTTCAAACCAACTCCATTTAAATCGTAGCTAGCCGCATTAGCTCAAATCACATCATTTTGCCATGTCACATCCATGCATCATATTGTGGCATTGCATTGATTGTGTTCTTTCTCTACTTGCCGGTATTTGTCCCCTCTCAGCAGACGTGGTTCTGACGATGAGTTCGATGACATTGATGAAGAGCTATATTATCTTCAGAAGTGCGAGGCAAGCAAAACCCCCTTGTTCATTCTGATACAATCCCACTCTCTCGCTCCTGCTCTCTTTTACTGCATTAGGACAACAACGATTCAACTGTTACATGATGCGGTAGTTGAACCCCTTTTCCTCTGCATGACCTGTCATTGCCACGAAATAGATGAAACCCACTAGCATGAGTAGGACTTGTTTGAGCCCCGATGTGCCTACTCATTCATGCTTGTTTGTCATGCACGCCATCGCTTAGAGTTGAGTCAGGTCTAATTCATCGGGGATGAATTGGAATGGTGATGAACATGTCCTACTGTTTGTGAGCTAGCTGTGTGAACACGATTTGGTAAAGGTAGAAGTGAGAGGCCATGTAGGAGTAGATGGTGGGTTGTCTCATTGAAACCGTCCTCAGGAACTGAGTTCTGTGTTTGTGATCCATGAACAGCTACTACCACACATTGGGCCCTGAAATATGACCCCGCTCGACTTATTAACCGCCCTGTCCTCTGTCCAGGAGTTGCAACTAGTTTCTGGTGTTTGTAGGATATGTGTTGGAGGTCGTGCGTAGCGCTGACCCTAGGGGTGGGCTATGATGCGGTAGATACACCATGGCACGGTGTACCGGGCGCTCGTTTGGTGTCTCGGGAACCCTGCACACATTGTTTGGGGCTGTGAGTGAAACCCCGGTCGGATCTCCTCGCGGATGGAACCCGAATAGGCGATAAACCTGGACTAGAGACTTGTGTGGTTAGTCAGGTCGTGGTCTACACCCACGTCGGCTTCCGCTTGATGTCTGCCGAGCACATGTTGTGTGCAGACGCTAAGTGGTGGAAACATGTGTGAAGAAGTACACCCCTGTAGGGTTATAACTGATCTATTCGAATAGCCGTCATGTAAAGGACCTCTGGGTTGCCTATACAGTTCATAGACAAGTGAAAGTGGATACTTTAAAATGCGCAAGATAAGCGTGAGTGCTATGGATGGCCTTCTCGTAGGGAGACGGGAGCGGATCCATAGTGGTGTATTGATATGGTGAATATGTGGACCCGTGTGCGCCACCTCAAAATAGTTACTTGCAGTCGTAGTTCAGGATAGCCACCGAGTCAAAGCTGGCTTGCTGCAATTAAACTCCACCACCCCTTTTGTTGATACTGATGCATATGTAGCTAGTTCTGATGTAAGTCTTGCTGGGTACATTTGTACTCATGTTTGCTTAATTTATGTTTCTGAAGAGAGACTTCAGTCTCACTAGTAGTTTGGCGTGGACTGCAATGTTTAGCTTGTTACCTCAGCTACGATCTTGTGCCCTCGGCGGGGTCTTGTAGATAGTCAAGCTTCTCAGCCCTTTTCATTTGTAGTTGTCTGTACTCAGACAAGTTAAGCTTCCGCATGTGCTTGTTTCTTGTATGCTCTGTATATTGGGTCATCACACTCATGTTTGTAATATCTGGCTCTTCGGAGCCTAATGAATAAATACTTTGAGTCGTAGAGTTTTGTTGTGATGCCATGTTGTATTTGCACATATCGAGCATATTGTGTGTATGATTGAAATGCTTGGTATGTGTGGGATCGGACAATCTAGTTGTTTATCCTTGGTAGCCTCTCTTATGGGGAAATGTAGTCTAGTGCTTCCACTGAGCCGTGGTACTATGCTACATCCCGGTTTACCGGACTCCTGCTAGCCCAGTTACTACTGCTCCGGAACACTTAGACTGGCCGGCATGTGATCCACTTTGTTCCTGTGTCTGTCCCTTTGGGGAAATGTCACGCGGTGACTTCCGGAGTCCTCGCTAGCTCGCTACAGCCCGGGTTCCTGAGTCCTCATAGCCCTTGCTTACAGCCAGATTCACACACTGATGACCGACACGTTCGATGCTGGTTCATGTATGCATGTCCCCGTAAGTTAGTGCCACATTGGGTTCACGACCAGTCATGTCGGCCCGGATTCTCTGTCATATGGATGCTAGCGGCACTATCATATACGTGAGCCAAAAGGCGCAGACGGTCCCGGGCCAGGTAAGGTGACACCCGTGGGAATACCGTGCGTGAGGCCGGAAAGTGATATGATGTGTTACATGCTAGATCGGTGTGACTTAGAATCGGGGTCCTGACAATACCTGTAGAGCATCTTTATAACCACCCAGTTATGTTGTGACGTTTGATAGCACACAAGGTATTCCTCTGGTATCCGGGAGTTGCATAATCTCATAGTCAAAGGAATATGTTGTCGGTGTACAAAAGTAGGGGCCCTTCTTGTACCCCTCTACTTGTGCACGGGCAGTCAGAGCCGCGCCTGCGGCCGCACTTAGCAGGGCAAAGGGAGGAGACGGAAGCATAAGACGGGCAAAACAACGCCAAGACCAGGGGCACAAAGAGAAAGAGGGCGAGGCGGACTCACTACAAAAAAATACACTTCCGTGATGATACGTGTTTGTCACAGTAGGTTGCTTTTTTTGTCATGCATGTACATCCATGACAAATTTAATAAAAGAATGAAAGAATCAAGATAGTCATACCTGTGCTGTCGTAGAAGTGTTCCATGACATTACCAAAATTATCATCACAGAAGTGTCCACTTCCATGACGATAAATCGCTACACGTAAGTGCTTTCGTCAAGGGTGACCGGCACATGGCATCCACCGTAACGAAACGCCGTTAAGCTATCGGGTCGGGTTTTGGATTCAATAACCCGTTAACAGCCCCGACCAATGGGAAATTTCCACGTGTAAAATTCTTAGTGGCCGGACGAAACACGTGTCAGCTTGTCAGTGGGTCAGATAGGCGCCTATGATATGCCGACACGTGGCATGGCCCAACAGTGGCCCATTTAGCTTACAAAGCCGGCCCGTTTTACTTGGTCAAAAGTTAACGGGCTGGCCCATGAAAAGCCTGTTAACGGTCTCTTCTTAAATAGCCCATTTTATGACCCGTTAACTCACGGCCCGTAAGGCCCTCAAGGAAATCGGCCCAACAACGTCATGTGGGCCGTCGAATATAATACCAGCCCATTTCACTTTCGGCCCATGTATGGCCCACGACGTCTTTCGGCCCATATGAGGCCTTCATATCTTTAGGCCCATTACAGGCCCACGGTGAGTCTAGCCCATAATGAACAGTAATTTTCTTTATACCCGTTAACGGCCCGTGATTTACATGGACCGTTTCCAGCCCGTGTTAGCTTTCGGCCTATTGACGGCCCATACGTTCTTGGGCTCCTTTTTGGCCCTCGATTACTTCCGGCCCGTTCTTGGCTGTTCCCTAATGGGCCAAATTCGGCCCATGGCAAGAGTCGGCCCGTTACTGGCCTGTTCCACTAATGGGCCAAATTCGGCACATGGCAAGAGTCGTCCCGTTACTGGCATGTTACCATGATGTGCCAAAATCGGCCCATGTCAAGAGTCGGCCCGTTTCTGGCCTGTTAACCCGTTGCGCCGTTTCCAGCCCGTCCTATATTCTGGCCCATTAACGACCCATTATGCCTATGACAGAATTAAGCCTTTGCTGTCCTACGGCCTGTTAACGGCCTGTTACCGTGCTGGGCGATACCAATTACGCCCGATTATGGCCCATGCAGACACATTTATCCGACGGCCCGAGGCCCACCGACTACAGGCCCATTAATCGACGACTCGTAGGAGACCCATGGATCCTACGGCCCGTATATGGCCCATGGTAATTGCGGCCACTAGCAAACCAGGGAAAAAGAAGACTAGGAAACAAATAAGGCCGAAACTAACGCTAGGCTATTAAGGCGATTGCACAGATTACATCCACTCGGCATCAAAGATCGCCACCAGTGCAAATATAGGGAACACCCTACACTATACAAAAATGGCTTGTTGTTTTCTTTAGGCGGTGGCTGCACGTTAATAATACATTTTGTATCACGCCAAAACAAATTACAACTATATAACAAAAGGAAGGTTGGCATAAAACTTAACAGTCTAGCAGATAAATGCACCACCAGAAGTTCAGAAGCTTAGTTCATTTGACCTGACTGTTATGTTTTCATGTTGTATTGTCCGATGGAGCACCATAACCCTCGCCTTCATTTCCCCTAGGCTCCTGAACAACATAGCAAATGTCTGATAGTCTGATTTCAAAACCATGCATATCTTGACGACATTGAGCAATGTTTCTCCTTGTTTCACAAAGGGTCTCTGTTTGGGAATGGACTTGTGTCTGGAGCGCAGATACAACATTGTTTTGAGCTTGCATATCTTGATCATGAGGCAGTTTGGACGATATTTCCTTAACAACCAACCCAGTATTACGCAGGAACATGCTTTTAGCCTTTGTTAGTGGACAGTCTTGACCCACTACAAAGAAGAGCTGACATTGCGGTTATAGTTGCCTCGCCACCTTCAGAAGGTGGCGGTTCCACCATTTTTTCCATAGCTCGCTGAAAAGTTGAGGTTTTACATTAGTAGTACCAGAATAGAAGATATTAAGGAGGCAGCAAAACCAAACAAAATAGCTTTGGTCTATATCTGAGAACTTATTACGGTGAACCCATGTAAAATATTAGTTGTATTTTCTTGCAAAGTACATAATAAAACCAGGTTCCAAACATATGACCATGTACCATCGCTAATGTATTGTCTATTTCTTCACATTGTATTGAGGGCTAAGGATGAAGAGACGAAGTTTATAATACGGTAAGCATAGTATGACGTCATTCATATCACAAAACAACTGAGAACAGACAAACAGGCAATTGTAACGTTGTGTGGGCAAGTCCAGCACGGAACTAGATTACGGGTCAAGATCAAAGGAACATCACTCCTCTCTTTTAAACCTTGTAAGGTGCAATGATACGCTAAGACAATTGTGTATAAAATTGAAAAGAGTAATAGACATTGGCTGCAAACCATGCGATTCAAGGCACAAGTTAGAGTAAGTAGTAGTTAAAAGGCATGAGGATTAAGGACTTACAACAATGGCTTTGATCGATGTAGTCATGCCCTTCTTCTTCTTTGGTGTGACAGTCCTTGAAGATTTCCACAACATTTGGTTCGGTACTTTTTGGTCCTTGCGGGCTTTCCTCCGCATTTGGAATAAGTCAATATAGATCCGATAATATGGTACAATGAAAAGAGTGAAACGGCAGCTAATTACAAGAGCCTCGCAGTGCAATATAGCTACGAGATCCTGTAAATGCATTGGAATTTCACTTTCGTATGGTTGGCCTTGTTCTTTGAACAGTTCACCTACAAGAAGATAGATTTGTATGGCACATGCGTAAATAGGACTTCAACATGTGATCGATGACATATATATAATGTACACGATACTTGGATCGGACCAAAGGTTTAACGAGGCCTCTCCGGTCTTCATCGATATATTTTCCACTAGAGATGTTTGGGCAAGTTCACTATTAGCCTTGCCTTCAAAGTGAGTTCTCCTCAAGTTATACCGATCTTTGTCATGAGCAGAACATGAAAACATGGGTGCAAGCTTGTCTGGTTGCATCATCTTGGCTATCCAACTTGAACCTCATCTGTTGAAAATTATGGGAGTCTCATTATCAGCAACCTAGAAAGTATTGGACAGAGCAATACGATATTACTATTTTCCATACATAACCATACTTACAGATAAATGGTCGAGGAAGGTGTTGAACTGGGTTTCGTCTTTGTCATTCCTGTACTGAATCCATGTTGGGAGGATACGTACATGACACCTAACAAAGAACCGCTGCCTCGATACTAACTTGGCGACTCAGTAGCATCACGTGGCCTTTTTAAACCTGCCTCAAAATGGATCTCCATTCTTCCTCCTCTAGATTTAGTTAACCTATCGAGCATTATCCACGATGTTTGTTTCCTCTTGCGCCTAGGTGCTAGTCCAACAACAAACATAGGAAGTGTTAGTGTACATCAAACTATGAGACTACATATAAAGAAGCATGCAATCAGAACTTGACTCCAAAGCAACTACCTTCTTGCTGTTGAAGCTCACAAGGTTCATCCGATATTGCCAACTCGTCTTGTGTCAAGAGTGCTTGGGAAGTAGTGTCGGTGGCAAGGCAGCTTGGGAACGTCTTTGCTAGCTCGATTACGACGACGAGTCACGTCGTGCAAGAGGTAATCTTGTGGTAGGTGTTGCAAGAACTAGGGATGTCTCTGCTTGTTTGGTGCCAGCTATTTGTTTATGTTTGTCTTCTTTTGCAACTCGTGTAGCATGGGATGCCGTGTTTGTAGAATTTTCTGCTGGACTTTGACCTTCTATTGCACCATCAGTACCAGCAGAATCTGCAGGATTCATTCGCTTCTCATTCCCTGCCATTCTGTATTTCTTCCTCTTTCTACGTGCCATGTTAAGTCAAGCCGACAAGAAAAATGAATAACAATTTAGTTCTTGAGAACAAATTGATGCGTGATGCATTTAACTGAACTTTGATGTTAGACAACCACATGATAGGAGGATGTAATATGTATGAAAAACAGGACGGAAGAGATAACCAGAACTATGATGTGTAAACTAAGAAGAAGACATTTTACCAAATTAGAAGCAATGCAATGGAAGGTAGACACCATATGAAAGATGCTACAAATGTCGCTCTGCCAAGTTAATAGTGTCTCATCATAAATGGCATTTAAACAAATGTGAATCAGTACAAGAAATAAATCATATGCAAGATGCAAACAACATCACACTACCATGTTAGAGGTCTCTCGTCATTAGTACCATTGCATATTCACAGCATTGGATATTCACCGCTTATGATGTGTAAACTAAGGAGAAGACATTTCAACAAATTAGAAGCAATGAAAGCTAGACACCATATGAAAGATGCAACGAATATCACTCTACCAAGTTAAAATTGTCTCGTCATAAGTGCCATTTCAACAAATTAGTAGTACAAGCTAGAAAAGAATGTGAGATGTAACCTATATCACACTCAAGTCAAACGTGTCTTATGATAAGTGATTGTTGCAGGTTACACAACAGTAGTAATATGATGTAAGAACATGGTGTGATAGACAGATATTGTATGTTCTAGAAACAGGAACACGTGTCTTACTCAAGTATAATGTGTAAAGTAAGCAGATGGAATTCAACAAAATTAGAAGCAATACAAGCTAGACATCACACATAACATGCAACCACATATAACAGTGCCAAGTTAGAGGGAGCACCGGTGATGCTGCACTAGGGGAGATGTGATCATCATAAACACAGCTTTGTTGAGTGTCTATGCATGTGTTGTCTTGGAAATCATCTTGGGGGTGTGGAGGAGTAGAAATCAGAGAGAGGCCCTCCGTTCGGAAGGAGCACCTTTATCCACTGCCTTGCTAACTTCCTTCCACTTTATTGATTTTGAATTGTCAAGTAAAACTGACAAGAAAAAGCAATAAAATTCTCTCTTCAGAACTCATTCATGCATGATACTGACAATCACTACTTTGATGTAAGGCAAGCACACGATACCAGGATGGAATATGTACGAAAACAGGACGGCATGGCATGTTCACAACTGTTTGTGTAAACTAAGCAGAAACCATTCCAGCAAATAAGAAGCAATGCAAGCTAGACACCACATGAAAGATGCAACCAATATGACTCTGCCAAGTTAAAAGCGTCCCATCATAAATGGAATTTCAACAAATTAGAAACAGCGCATGCTATAAATCATATGAAAGATGCAACTAATATCGCACTGCATATACTAAAGGTGTCTCGTCATGTTGTTTGATGTGGGATACAAAAACAATAGTTTTATGTAAGGACATGCTTAATAGACAGATGTACTATGTACTAAATACAGGAAGGCATGTCACATTAACAGGTATAATGTATAAGCTAAGCAGACTAGCACATGCAGTTTAACCAGATTGGAAGAATTACAATCTAGACACCATATGCAACATGCAACCACATATCACGCTGCCAAGTTAGAGCAAGCACCTGCGATGCTAGTGTAGGGGAAATGCTATAATCAACTACAGAGCTACGTTCACTATCTTCATGTAGCATTTCTGTTTCTTGAGAATCATGTCGGGAGGTTGACGCTGCATTCTTTAAATGAGGAGTAGTCTCCTTGCCTGCCTGCCTCGTCATAAGTGATTAATGAGGGATACACAAGAACATTAGTTTGATGTAAGAACATGGTTAATACACAGATGTACTAGTATGTACCAAAAATAGAAAGGCATGTCATATTCAAAGGTATAATGTGTAAGCTAAGCAGATGCAATTTAACCAAATTGGAAGCAATACAAGCTAGACATCCGGCTGGAGTGGTGAGCATGATCATCTAGGACACGAGAGCACGGTGGGAGGCGGGCTGCTTCGCCACCATCGCAGCTTTTTAGTTGGCTTCGTGTGATGCCTATCTTTCTTGGGCTTGTCCTTTGGCTCGGCCAAAGGCCCCTCGACTAGCTATTTGTCTTCTGGTGCTCACGGGGATGGAGGTTCATGTAAAAAAAAATCTTTCCTTATCTTATCGACTTCGGCCTTTCGAATAAAAGCTAGACACCATATGGAACATGCAACCACATATGACACCGCGAAGTTAAAGCAAGAACCTAGGATGGTGGTTCATTGCGAGCGAGGTCATCAACTCCAGAGCTACGTTCCCCGTCTCTATCTGCTGACACTGCACCCATTAAAGCATTGAGACGTGTCTTGCCTAGCCGCACAACAAGCTGGAGTGACTTATCTCTTTTCTTTTTGGCTTCTCTCATGGCAGCAGAGTCTGAAATACCCTTGCATAAAAACACAACAGTGAGAGTAAGGGTGAAGTGTGTGCAGAACTAGTGCACTGTAAAAGTAGCAGATAGCAGGTGGCTGAAAAATAAATGACAGGAGACATATGATAGCTCTACAACATTGCATGGCAAACAAAATTAGATTCTACTCCGTATGATTTTGTAATATATGAGCACAGGAAATGCAGTACTCCTCCAAAGACACCACCACATGTGGTCATATCTAAGATAACAAATGATCGAAAATAAATAGGTCAGTCGATTTTTTTATGAACCGTCCGATCTATAAGGAACGGGCAGATGGCCTTCGTCTACCTCCCGCCATCCACTGTTGATGATCTTTCTCGAACCGCCAGGCGACCACCGGCCCAGACCCCTGCCTACGCCGCCCCGCCCTCCCATCGACCTCACACCACCGGCGTGCTGCGGCGCCCAGCCATCCCTTTAATCCCGGCCGACCTCCAGATCAGGCGCCAAGAGCTTCTAGGCCACACACGCCCTAAGATAAACACCAAAGCGCTGCTTCCCGGCGTAATAGGCGTACTAGCGCTGTTACTGGGAATGCTTCCGTTAATTGGGAATCAATCGCCGTAAATTGAAATTCAGGGGGCGGACCTCTAGCTAAGGTGAAATAGTATATGAGGAGAAACCTTGTGCATCGCGAGTTACTAGGAACATCTAGTATCAAGAAGAAGCAGTCAACTAGTGTCTTCTGTGGGATGAATACCGTGCAAGCAGAGACGTAAGATTTGCATGAATAAGGGAAGAGGAGTACCTTTTTCAGTTGCCGGTGTGGTCACCCCCACATGTCGTGCCGATCTTCTTGTTTTTACCGGGGAAACTGATGTTCTGGAGGGTGCATGCTTGGATGAACCCATGGCCAAATTGTTGACTGTGTTTCCATGGTCGTATGTCGGCGGAGGGGAAGCAGATCCGAGGCGGCGAAGGACAGCGTAGCAGGAACAACTCCGGTGCGGTGGAGGGTGGCGAAGTTGGAGCGGCAGCGGTGAGGCATAGGACGGCGTGGTTGGACTGGCTCAGGTACGGACGGCTCGGCCTCGGCTTCAACTACTAGCCGTGGAGGGCGTTGCGGTTGAGGTTGCGGTGGACGACGACGTCGGGGTATCGGCTCCGGCGTGATGGAGGAGGGCGGCGGTTGATGGGTGGGATGGGGTGGCGGACGGAGGACTCCGGGGTTTCGCGGCTGGTGGAGAGGTAGTTTTGGCGCCCACGGAGTACGAATGGAGAATCGGACGGTGGGGGAACCATGTTTGATGCAGGGACGCGCTTGTTTTTGGCTTTTTTGAAGAGAAGATGGGACGCGCTTGTTTGAAATTTGGGGAAAGTACAAACTTTGCCCCCTCTTAAATTTTGGACCTACTGCGGGTTGGGGGTAGGATCGTAATCCCAGGTGTCCCAAATAGTGGGCGGAACCGATTTCGGCCGCGCGCATGTGTGCTTAGGCGCCATTGTGTATGAATGTTTTTCGGATGCGGTTGCATGGCGTCTAGATGAAGCTACAAACTTACCCCGGTTTAGACCTTTGGGCGTCGGGCCGGTAGGTTTCACGGGTCGGAGTTATTAGAAAATTAATTTCCTTGTACTTCCAAACATTGGTCTCACGCGGTTTCAAGTAGTAGAGGCTCTTTGGCGCCGTTCAAATTTTGAAACACAAGCATTCACGTTTAGAGTACTCTTGAACTATGAGGATTGACCTAAATATACAACGTTATATTTGACCTTGTATGTTTGAAAACCTCATTAAATTATCCGCTTCTTCTTGAAATTTTGACACTTGAAAATCCTATAACTTCGATTATTTTGGAATGGAGGAGCTAAATTTGAATCTATTTTGTACACGACTACATATGCTATTATGTACAAAATCAGAGCAAAGATTGGTGCCCCCATAATTTAGGTATGGTTTACCAACGCCATGATATCAAATTCAAATAATTAAATGGACTTCATGTTGAATTCGGTTTTTTTAAACCACCTTAAGTTGAATTCAAATGTATGCTAGTTCATAGGTAGTAGCTATTTATAATGTCCATTGTGTAACTTTCATTATGTATAATGTGCTTTACACACACAACATGAACTATACTCACGTTTATATTCGATTGCTAAAAGCGATGCATTGTCCGGAGTTCAAAATACTAACTATGTGGATCAATTGTGTTGAATAATAACATAGACATGCTCAAATTCGATAGAATCTAGATGTCGATGGATCAATGATCGCTCCTTACGCGAATTGCAAATATCATGATCCCATCCTAATATTTGGATACAGTTTATATCTTTAATCAATGTGTAGAGCAGTCTTTTACGTGTAGTTTCACTCTCCATCGGTGGTCTCTCACACATGCTCACACTCTCTCTCCCGAGGTGTCTTTCTCGCACACATGCTCTAGATATAACCCTTCCTCTCTCTCGTAACCATTTACAACTGTTTTCACTAACCTTTATCACAAGCACTCTTCCTCTCGCAAACATACACACGCACAATCCTCATCGACCCTTTCTATATACATGGACCTGCCTACGTGTCTCATGTATGCACATTATCTTTACGCCTATCTCTCACGCATTGTCTCACACCTCTCTTCCTAATCGACGAGTATGATTCTAGCAGAGCATTCTGTAGGGGATGCCCCTTAAAGTTAGGTTGGATGAATAGTAATATCGAGAGATAAAGGGGTTACCTTAGTCCGAGAACCTAGGGTTACAAATCCTAGCCGGCTTTGTCAAGGGACACAGATTCCTTCACAATTCTGCTATCTTTGTCTTGTACGACTAGTCATCCATGGGTCTTCCTAAATGCGTCACGGGCCGACCAATGTGGCGCAGGAGAATGTAATGAAGGGCCTCACCTCGACCCACTGGACCTCACGCGGTGACACACCCTCTGCCCCCACGTCTCATTATCTTCTCACACCCACACATATCAACACAAACACCACAAACACAGAAAATTTCTCCTCGTGCCTCTATTCCCTTCCCCCTTACATATACACACTCAAGGGAATGGAATCTCTTGTGGTGACATCATATTCGTCTCTCTCTCTCTCTAGACCACTATCCATGCCTCTCTCGAATACGTAATACACACACATACCTCTCTAGGCCCCGCCAAATGCATCAACTACACATTCACACATGTTACATCACGTACCCCATTGATCTAAAAGCCCTCTCTTCACGTTTATTTCGCATACAACATTCCTTTTGAATAAAGTGTGGCCAAAAAATATTTTAGAGTTTCTACATATATACAACATTACAAAGTTATATGGAGGATCTGACGCTAATTTGCATTGCATGGTGCCCACAATGATATTTATTCCGCACTGTGAATTTGTATATTTTTATACTATATACAAAGTTAGTCATAATAAAGAGAAACGAAGAGCATCTCTCTCTCCATCGCATACCCCCCCCCCCTGTACGCCCCTTTCACGTATGCACACAAAACTATCTCCAGGTCCTCTAAAAGTAAGCCCCCCAGAAAATTCAGGCATGTTTCATCTTTCTCTCGCGATATATGCAATGACGATCATTGTATTTGAAGCGAAAGCACGATACGTACATTGGACTTCAGAATCCACTCATTACGGTCACCATTTATGTTTAGTGGTTATTATGCATCACGGGCTCACCGTACAACTCTGTATTTGCTCATGACATGACTAGTTGACCAGTTAAACGCTCCACGTGGCACCTCTAGTGTTGCATCACATTATCTCACTACCATCGTGCCCACTGGCCGACTTGTATCTACTCTACATCTACACTCTTATAAAATACATAAAATACACTTTTATAAAAACAGAGTTGGTGATGATGGTGTGCCCGCCATCCTCAAGAATATAGGCCGTCCGATTTATATCTGACGGATAGGAAAGAAACTATGGCAATTTTGCAAAAAGGTACCCACACACCTCTCCACATTTGCAAATAAGGCCTTCCCTCGTTCATCCTTTTCTCTCATAAGATAAACAAGTCATACAAATGCATCTTCATGTTACGTGCAACGCACGAGCATCTTGCTAGTAAGAATGAAAACAAACGACAAAAAAAATATTTGGACGGTGGTTCGAAGTCATGACCGCGGGCACAGCGGACAAGGTGGCCTTGTATTGGTATGATGAGCCGTCTGTTTTGACACACATGAGCTGGTGTGGTGATTATACACACACGCACGCATGCACACGAACTGCATCCACGCAACACTCACACAAACACATGCACCCACGCACGCACGCAACACTCACACATACACACGCAGCCACGCACGCACGCAACACTCACACGCACGCACGCACGCATGCATGCACACACCAGTACACCACACGACCAACACACACTCTCACGCTCAAGTGCTCAACCTACACGTGCATGCGCACACATCAGGCCGTGACAGACACATACACAACCAGGTGATTCCCGCGCACGGGTTGGAGCCTTGTCGCGCCTGCGTAAATTTGTGTTTATCTGACCTTTTGCCTATGCGAACTGACAGGTGGGACCCACAACGAACGTGGTCAATTTAACTAGTCAACATGGCGCCATGCAGACTATTTGGCCGGTCAACAGAGTGCAATTCGATGTTGAGCTCTGAGCAAGTGACTGTATAATCACCGCAAAACGTATATAGTGACCGTAATCAGCTTATTCTGAAGTTCGGTGACCGTATTACGCTTTTCTCTCTGTAGGCCCTCCAAAACTACATCTCTACACGTTCTCGCATGTTACATCTAACAACTATGCAATACAACACTGCTACTACACTCTAACACAATAAATCATATGTGTTTTTTGTTTTACTAGATATCATATTGTCACTTATAATTATTCAGTTTGCATACATTAAAATTGCCTTTGAAATGTATGGCCAGTATCATCTACAAGGGAAAAATCCCGCCTTTCCTGTTTAATCGGGTTTGTATTGATGGATTGTGCGAAACAGCAAAACTATACTAGTACTATACATTACAAGTGACGATTCATCGGGCCGTCGTGTCGCCTACTCCTCCGTCAGAAGAGTGGGCGCCGCTTTCATAAATCTTCTAGTCCCTTTCACGACATGTGGGACATCAAGCTACCGGGTCCACGTGCCATACCGGAATATGATGCGAGCAGCCGGGTGAAGCACCCTGTCATGGCGCCCGGCGTAGTAATGAGCAATGAGGCGTCAAATCACAAAGCTGCACCTTTTCGCGATTAAGTTGGAGGACGAAGCAACCATCATTTCACTCGTTCTTTGAATCCGCTTCTCCCTCATCTTCTTCAACTTAATCACGTGTTGCTTCTGCCGTTGTTCTGCCTCATGTGGGACGCGGATCGGCTTGGTAAAGCACTGACACGTGGGACCGCATGTTGGCAAACCGCCAGGACAACGTCCTCCGAAAATAAGAAGCCTAATCCTAGACTTACAAAGGGCCACGTAGTTGCTCAAATAAGAAACCTCCCCCGCCATCCGCGCGGCAAAATCACCTCCTTGTTACTAATCTCGATTCTATAATTTTTAGATCAATATAATTGAGATTTGTATAGATAGCACACAGGAGCAAAACCAAGTGGTACGGTTAAGGGCATCCACAATGTGTAGCCAAATGTGAAAATAGCTTTTGGCATCGTGGGAACCATTGTGGACGGTGTTGCCAAAGCCAAAAACATGGAACCGAAGCTCCGTGATTGATTGATTGAAGGAATAGAAAAATGCAACGTCTCTCCTCTTTCTCCCATGCTTGGACGCATGTAGTACTACAGTATAGAGCACATAGTCTACTCCCATGTCCCTTCTATCACAAATCACAAAGCAGTGAGGCGTCAAATCACAAAAGCACGGACGAAGCAACCATCATTTCACTCTTCGATGACTCCGCTTCTCCATCATCTTCTTCGAGAAGCCATCTCACCACATTAGTTACTCCTAGTAGTACTAGTAAAGGACTTCCTGGATTCAAGTAAGGCGGTTGTCTCGGCTTGCAGGCGGCACTTGCGAACGACTTACCGTGGTCTCCCTCAATGGTGTTCTCCGTCGAACGCACTTTACCAAACCACCACAAAAAAATATCATCGACGTCACCGCAATGGGGAAGGAAGTCAAATATAGTTACTACCTCCATTTTTTTGTACACAAGGCCAGTATATAAAAATTACAATTTGGAAAGGGCCACTAATACTAATCGAGGCAAAACTGATTGGGTTAGCAACCAAGGACATTAATATCCCCTGCATGCATGCGGATGTGAGAAGGTTAGTTTGCATGGCGCTGCATTCAAGCGATGAGGAGTGAGATGGTTAGCTCTTTGGTGTTTGGAGAAGAAAATACGCATTAATTGACACATGAAACGAGGATTTGTATCGATTAAATCCCGCGAAGGAAAACCCAGCCCTTCTTTTTTAACACTAGTACTCCTAGTACGTACATACTTATCCTATTTGGGTCTAGGCCTTGCATTGCCAAACTTTGCCACACATTTTTGCCAAGCTTACCTAAAGTTTTCAGAATGAGAAGGAGGTACACTTGCGCACGGCTATCGCGGTCGCACCGCACCCTCACACGGTCGCTCCTGCACGCCGCAAACCCAACCAAGGGAACGCACCCTCACTGACACGTGTTGTCGCATGTGAACACACCAAACTCAGCCATCCTATCACTGACACATAATTTTCGTTCATAGAGTATGTTTATCCAACCGCATGTTGGGGAGTATCCGTACGGCCCGTGCGGTGGTCTGTTGGGGAAGAAGAAGAGGTGAGGAAGAAGGAAAGAAGGGTTAGGAGGCGAGGGATATTCATCCAACCGCCTGAAATGGTAGACTGACCCAAGTCAGGAGACTTGCATAACAAATATATGTTTTTACACAGCAAAAGATCCATGAAAAAAACAACATAAAGAAAAACTATCACTGCTCGTGGAAAGAGACGGCCTCGTCGTCTTTGGCTGCCGGCGCGAACCATCTGTCGCTGCCGACGTGTGTCTCTGCACCGTGGTTGTCCTCGGCCTCCAGCTACTCGTTCAAGCGGAGCGTGCGGGCGCTCTGCACGGACGAGAGCACAGCCCGGTTCAAGTCGAGGACATCCGGTTCCGCCTGCAGGAGGGCCTCGATGGCAGCGGCATCCGCGCGCTCTACGTCGAGTCGAGCCTCCGCCGCCCGGTTCAAGTCCAGGACGTCCGGTTCCGCCTGCAGGAGGGCGTCGATGAGAGCGGCATCCGCGCGCTCTGCGTCGAGTCGAGCCTCTGCCGTCTGGTTCAAGTCCAGGACATCCGGTTCCGCTTGTAGGAGGGCCTTGATGGCAGCGGCATCCGCGCGCTCCGTCTCAAGTTGAGCCTCCGCCGCCCGGTTCACATCCACGACATCCGGTTCCGCCTGCAGGAGAGCCTCGATGGCAGCGGCATGCGCGCGCTCCGCGTCGAGTTGAGCCTTTGCCTCCCGGTCCTCCTTTAGTATCGCCATGTTGAACCGCTGGTCCGCCTGCACCATGCTGGACTCGGACGCCGGCATGAAGTCGACGCCCATCGTCTCATACCCATCGGGGGCCTTCTGCGCCGCGACCTCCGCCATGAACATTGGATCGGCTTCCTCCTCCTCGTAGCTTGGCTCAAGAGAACTCGGGGATTG
Organism: Aegilops bicornis; assembly: GCA_021605145.1. Taxonomy (NCBI): domain Eukaryota; kingdom Viridiplantae; phylum Streptophyta; class Magnoliopsida; order Poales; family Poaceae; genus Aegilops; species Aegilops bicornis. The sequence goes on from CM038670.1 coordinate 269,007,736, forward strand.
GCCCGCCGCAAAGCGAGCTTGGGAACGGAGGTCTGTGGCGCCGACCGGCACCGTGATTTCTGCGCGGCGCTCCGGCGTCAGCATCTTGTAGTAAGTGATCTTGCGGCGCACCATGGCTTTCCGGCGAACTAGGGGACGCTTGATGCGGGCTAGGGGATCGAAAGGTGGGGAATGGGCTGGAGATTTGGTGTGGTTTTAGGGCAGTGGCTGGCGTAGGCCGAGCAGCGAAGGTTCAGGTGTGAATAGTGGTTCCGATGACGACCGGTCAATCAGTTTTGACTGTACATCGCTCTTTTCGCGTTCGCGTTGCAGCCCGGCATGCTGGGCCCTCCACGTCGCTCACCGAATGGAATGCGCTTCGTCTTGCGTTTTCGCTCGCTTGTGGGACCGCAGTTGAGAGCAAACCGACGTCCCTCCCCCTCCCCCGCCCGCGTCATTTATTATACCACCAGTCCACCACTCCCTCCGTTTTATGCGGAGTAAATAAAAACAGAGGGAGTATTACTACGGATGAGGATCCCCTGACGTGGTCGAACCCATTGATTAACTGACATGCGGGGCCTAGCAAGCATGGGGTCCACCAGTAAGTGACCGAAAGGGAGGGTAAGGCAGGGATACCTACGTCAGAGGATCCACTTCCACTATACTACTTTGACCAAATGTTAGAGTAATAATATATGACATGCAACTTACAAAAATGTTAGAGTAATTATATATGACATGCAACTTACACAAAGCATACAGGTCTAATGCATTTTTCGAGGCTAACTTTGACCAAATGTTAGAGTAATAATATATGACATGCAACTTACACAAAGCATATGGTCAAATTCGTATGTGAAAGGAGTTTCCAATGATATAATTTTCACAATATACATCTCATGTACTATTAATCTTGTCAATAGTCAAATTGCAAACCATCTCGAGTACAAATCTAGGAGTACGTACGAATCTAACAATATTGATTGGGCATTGTTGAATGTTGATACCTTTTTTATCAAAGTAGATATACTTTGACTACACATAAAACTTATATGTAAACTACTCTTTATATATGATTTGCGGAGTAGAAAGGATAGGAGGGAGTATATTGTACGTTCAAAAACGAAACGAACATTGAATACCCTTTATATATGATTTGCGGATGCTATGATCACCGGTTCAAAATTTTGAATCCGCCTTAGGTATCACGTGCCCCCACTCGTTCCCTCTCGATTTCATCTCGGGGTCCGGAGATATATTGAAAGAGGAGTAGGGTGGGTACATGTGAATGATACTCGGCGGAATGTTCAAATGAGGCATGTGGGAGGATGGACTCGACTGGAGGGCGACATGATCGATGGAGAAGAGGGTTGGAGAGGAATGAGAAATAAGCAAACACCACATGATGATACTTGAACGGCTCAAATAAACAATAAGTTGTCTCGCTTGGCCTACATAGTGAAAGGCCTAATGTGCAACGCGGAGCACTGACGCTCGAATATGGCCGGGAAAACAGGGAAACAGACATGTGGGCCACACCCGTCGGGACGACGTAGCGCAAACTAGTCCAATGGAGGAGCTGGCCCATGACCTCCTCGCCACCGACAACCGTTCATGTGGGTCGTTGGGGCCAACAACGGGGTGCAGCTCCAGCACTGCCTCTGGACACGGCGACCGCGGTGAGCGACACGCTCATATCATCGCTAGACACGGTCGGTTTCAGTTTGCCGAGGGTGGCGTTAGTGCTGTGGCACGACCAACGGTATGTTTGGTTTGTGCCCAAGGTTGCCCCATCAAAGCATTGGGTAGCCAAAATTTTGGTTGAGGTATTGGTTGCCCATGATTTGGCCGACATTGGCAAGAAAAATGAACTTGAGTTGGCTAGACTTCATTGGCATGCCAAAGAAATGGCAACCATCCAAACAAAGACCAATCTTTGGGTCATGACCAAAATTTTGGTTGAGGTATTGGTTGCCCATGATTTGGCCGACATTGGCAAGAAAAATGAACTAGAGTTGGCTAGAGTTCATTGGCATACCAAAAAAATGGCAACCATCCAAACAAAGACCAATCTTTTGGTCATGACCAAAATTTTGGCAAGGTGCACTTTGGCCACAATCCAAACACATCCCAACACCCGGCTCGTCGAGGATGCACGGGGCACTGTGACGCGTCCGCGGAGTGGTGTAGCGCGGCCAACTGCATCCTCTAGACCTGAGACCATGCCGGGTCATCTTGCTTTTTCAATGACATGTGGGGATCGCATGTGAGCAAAGGGCATCTCCAACGTTGCCACAACCGCAGCTGACTACCCTTGCACACCAAAACCCTCGTCCCTCGCGCCGTCACGCGGTGCGTTCCCAGCCGGCGCCAGCTGCCCGCATTCATGCCGTCCGTCCATATGTCGTCATTAAGAGGCTCGATGCCCGAGGAACAACTTCGGCGACTTAATGACGCACCCGGTCGCTTGGCCTCACCGGAATGCGCTATTTAAAGCGGCAATGCCCAGCTAACCTCCACGCCATAGAGCATCTTCCTCCTACCTGGAACCACATCCGCCATGACCGCAAGCGCAAACGCTCTGCGGGAGAGCTTGTCTTCGGGGATGGAGCTCAAGGTCGCCGCCCTCGCTGAAGTCGCCGCACAAGCGGTGGCCACGCTGGCGGCCGACGAAGGGAGCACCGTCAGCCACGCGTCCTACTTGCCGCCGTCCAACGTCCGGCACCGCCGAGGTCGGGGACTCCTCCGAGGATGAGTAGGGCATGGGAGGCGGTAGGGCATGGTATGCCAACTGGCCGGTCCGTCTCCCGTGTTCTACTTTTCCTTGCCGGAGACCGCACCTTCACTTCACGGGTCTTGAACCCCGCCCCCGTACATGGAGATCACAGATGGAGGACGTCGGTCGCCGCCGTAGAATAGGTTTGGGGTCGGGTTTCTTTTATTTTTTTGTCCTATAAAAGTTCGAAATGTAATGAAAATCTGCCGTGTTTGCATTAATCTCGGCCGGTGTATATGAACTTTCACAATAATATACATATTGTAGGAGTACTAGCAAAATGCCCGTGTGTTGCACGGAAGATCAAGATCTTGTGGGAGAAAAGGATGAACGAGTGAAAGCCTTATCTGCAAATGTGGAGAGGAGTGCGGGTAAATTGTCATAGTTTCCTTCCTATCCGTTAGATATAGATCGGACGGCCTATATTGCAGGATCGGACACATCTTTCTACATCTACGGGAACCTACGAAAGGGTTAACGTAAATTGCCTCTCTCTCTCTTCCCTGATTTTCATGGTGGTGGGCCCCTGCCTCCCCCCAATCTACAATCAACAGCTCACACGTTTCACATTACTTTAATTACATAACTGGGATTACGTAGGTGTAGCATTACTCGTCCTAAAAAACCCAACTAAGCCAACCTCCCAGCATATCGCGCGGGAAAAGACCCGCCCGCGCCGTTTTAGTCGGGATTACCGGATTACTAGTACTATTATCGATGGATCGCGCGAAGCAACATATTTTTTTTGTGGGGGCGAAGCACCTAGTTTAAAAGGAAAAATGTGGTACACTCACGGCACTCTGTCATGGTCGCATTGCACCCCACACACGTTCGGTCCTGCACACGGCTCACGCATAAGCGGAACGCGCCCGCTTGCCTCTTCAGCGACACGTGGGACTGCACTTGGAGAAACCGACCATGCGCTAAACTCCCCGCCCACCGCGAAAATCCTCCCCACACCCAAAAATTCCCCCCAAATCTGATTCAACCGCCCTTCGGCCAACTAGCCAATAATATTCCCCAAACCCCCCTCCCCCCCTATCCCCCTCCACTCCATTCGATCCGCCAAAGCCGCCCTCCCCGCCACGCCGATACGTCGGCGCCGCGGTTCGGCGATCCTCTCGCTCCCATAGTACGCTCTTGTAGACTGTCCTCTAGCCGCGCCGCCACCTCTGGCTACATTCTTGTGGAGGCGCACGGTGGTCAGCGCCGCCACCGCTGGCGATGTTCGTGTGGAGACGCACGGCGGTCAGCTTCTCCCACGGTACGCGCATTATAGACTGAGGCCCCGTTCATGTCAGTGTAGCGCTGAATGTTAGCTCATAGACGCTGTTAATCTCACTGTTTGCCGAAGTAGTTTACTGTCAATATGCTCTGCTTAAGAAGCTTCCTTGCCCTGTTCTGCACTCAATCTTCTTAGCTGAGATGGCATGCCAAGGCCGATTAGTTGCTAAAATATCCTGCCATATATTTATTGTGGCGTAGATTGCCATGGTCTAGTAGCCAATCTGTTAGGTGAAATAGCTCTACACCGCTTTTATACTCGATCTTTGTTGCTGCGATGGCCTTCGATAGTTCAATGGCTGTGTGCTCGGCCTCATTGATCGCTGAAACAGCCTGCCATAATTTGGCACTCAAATCTGTTTCTTGAATTAGCTTTACATATATTTCGTTACTTAGATCTGCTCGTCCAAATATCTTGCCATAGCTTTAGACATCGACCTAGGTATTTTTAGGACTTCATAAAAAGCATATATGTTTTTCCTATAATATCTAGTAGAAGAACTAATTTGTATGTCTAATGATGGACAGGACTTGGATAACTTCTTCTCGAAGATTCTCCCTTTGCATATATGTCGAGGGGTTTGAAAACTTCATGAACTTTATCGAGCTGAGTACGGTGGTCCGAAATCAGATGTGCTTTCTGCCCGTGTAGCAGTTGTATGAATTCAGTTACAAGACCCCAATCAAGCTGTGCAAAATCATCTACACTTGTATGGGATGTCGGTCACATATACTAGGTGGGTTCATCATGGTGAAGCTGTGAGCGTCAATGTTATTGACTACGTGGAAGTAGCAGATCACCATCTTGATCTCGCCTGATGCTCAGTGGAAGAGGAGGAGGAGGTGGTGGTGGCGGAGCGATGAGTTTGACCAACATTGAAACAATGCTACGAAATGCTCGTGCATTCCATGAACTTTCACCTGCAGAAGAAAAACGGTGGGCCCGCATGTTGGAACAATGCAACGTTGCTGTCACCCCAGGAAATAAGCTGTTAGTATTCTCAGCTATGGTCACCTTTCTTCAAGTGAAGACATCTGAGCGGATGACCAACAAATCGTTCGATGCGATGTTGGCTGCTTTCCACGAACCTTTCCCAGATGCGTCTGAGCTGCCACACACCTACAGTAAAATGAAGAATTTCCTTCGTGCAGTTGGAATTGGATATGATATGATCCATGTTTGTAAGAATAATTGTGTTCTGTTAGGAAGGATTATGCCAACTTAAGTGAATGCCCAAATGCAAATCATCAAGATGGAAAGATGGCGATCTTGCGAAGAGGATTCCTCATAATGTTACGAGACATTTTCCAATTACACCAAGATTGCAGAGGTTGTTTCATGATCTTTGAAACAAGAGAGGATGTCTTGTGGCATTCTAGGAACCAGGAGTACAGAGATCGAATGTAATGAGCCATCCATCTCATGGTAGTGAGTGGAAAAGCTTCAATGATAAACACAAAGAGTTTGCTTGACCGAGAAACATTAGACTTTGCTTAGCTTCGGATGGATTTAACCCATTTGGCCACGAGCGCCACATATAGCATGTGGCGGTGCTTGTTATCCCTTACAACATGCCTCCAAATATACGCACCAAACAATCAAACTACATGATGGCCTTGCTCATCCCAGTCCAAAAAGTCTGGAAAGGATTTTGATTTGTTCATGGAGCCTCTTGTGGAGGAACTTCAACAGCTATGGAAGGGTGTTCTCACTCGAGACCTATATAGCAGCCTACCAGCTGATTTCTTTCTGCATGCTGTTATAATTTGGTGCATCCATTATTATCCGGCTTTGGGCACTATGTTAGGGCGAACAACACATGGTTACAATGCATGTGTTTGCTGTGACAGGAATCCGCTGTCATACGCAATACTTAGCAAGATCTGTTACATTGGACACCGCCGTTTCCTTGCCAAGGACAAGCCGCTTCCTAGAAAATACCGAAGACATGTGTTCAATGCAAAGCATGAAAACCATGATGCGCCAAAGAGGCTCACCGCCGATGAGTTGCAAGTGGAATTAGAGAAGGTCGGGCATATTACACCGTGAAACCATCACGATAATGGTAGCGGAAAAGGAAGCATGGCAGGCGGAAGAGAGATTATTGTTTTCCCGCAGGTCCACTTTGTGGGACTTGGAGTATTGGAAAGTTTTGGATCTGCGGCATAATCTTGATGTGATGCATATCGAGAAAAATATATGTGACAGCATTATCGGCACACTTCTTAATATTGAAGGCAAGACAAAGATACCTTAAAATCTAGGATTGATTTGACACACCTGGGTATCAGACAGGATTTGCAGGTGCAAGATAAAGGTAAACCACGGGATATGGCACCAGCTGTGTACGTCTTGGACAAGGTAAAAAGAAAAGAATTCTGCGAGGTCCTGTCACGTGTGAGATTCCCACATGGATTTGCATCCAACCCTGAAAGGAGAGTCAGTGCATATGGAAACAAGGTACAAGGTACAAGGGTTGAAAACTCATGACTGCCACGTCCTACTTCAAAGGGTTTTACCTGTTATCCTTAGAGGATTGGGCCGCCCCGACTTATACAGAGCAGTTGCAGAGTTGGGACAATTCTTGAGGAACTTCTGCAGTAGGAATATCGGGATAGATGCTTTGGAGCGTCTTAGAGACAAGATACCAACTATCCTATCGACCTTGAGAAGATATATCCTCCGGCCTTCTTTGATGTGATGGTGCATTTGGCTGTTCATCTACCCGATGAGGCACTACTTAGAGGTCCAAGACAAGATAGCTGGATGTACCCTATTGAAAGGCGGCTAGGCACTTTCAAGGGCTATGTTAGGAACGAGCTAGACCCAAGGGTTCCATTGCAGAGGCCTACGTTGCTCTGAGCGTTGACATTCTGCTCAAAATACATTGAAACGGTGATCAGCTTAGCAAAGAGGTGGGTGAAGACAATCCTGGCTCAATGTTTTCGATTATTCTGCTCGAGTTACGAGGAAGAGTCGACAAGAGGACAAACCTAAAGATTTGGACAAAATGGTTTGGTATGTGTTGAATAAGCGTCACGAGATACTACCTTATATCAAGTAAGTGCACTCTGCAGCTTACACAACGTAATCTACTAAACTTGCAGCACATTCTTATATATTTAGATGTTTGACGCGATCACTATGTTGTGCGGCATCTACAAAGAGGAGTTCTTGCCGCAAAATCCAAGAAACATTGACAAACTGGTTATGGCAGGATTTGAAATGGTTCAAGAACCATGTAAGCTTTTGAAGTGCCTTTGTCGCTTTTTTTAATATATTGAGTACATAAGATGATCAGCTTGTCTATTTTCTAACCATAGGTTAAGAAGATGCGGGAGGATGGTAGGCGATTGATGATGCCCTTTACTCACTAGCAATGGGTCACGATACTCGGGTAAGACATTATGAATCTTGCATTGTTGGAGATGTGCTACAACACCCTTTGCACGAGACGAAGGCAGAAGACACAAAAGCAGTGCCATCATGAGCATGGATACGTGATGACAAAGAGACAAGCTGAAATGTATGCTAACGTAACATACATTGTTCGATTGCCAGATATCTCCAGTTTCGAGGATCATCGGTGTGTGGTTCTGTTGTGCTATCGTTGGTATAACCTGTTTTCCAGGATCGCAAAACCCAGAGCTGATGATTATTTCAAATCCATCAATGTCAAGGCGGCGTACCAGACCAACGAGCCTTTTATTTTGGCAAATCAAGCAACACAGATATTTTTCTTGGAAGACACATTTTCATGTAGCGATGACTGGAGAGTATTGCAAAGGTTTGAGAAGAGGAATTCGTTTAATGAAGTTGCACAACAAGATGATGCTTACACTGCTCCTCATGTACAAGATAACACAGATGTTCCTAATATCTTTGAGAACCATCACGTCAATGACGCCGGCGAAAAGATTGTCTGTCGTGCTGTGGACATACAAGAGTTGATCAAGAAGAAGCCAACGTTCGAGGATGTTGAGGACGAAGAAGAAGATGACACCATGGGGAATTACGATTCAAACTGATACACATGGCGAAGATGTTGACGCTGCTGCTGCGGATGATGATTACATTGCTTTTGTCGTATTTGCCTGTCAGAAGACGTTTTTTTATCTACTATGTGAAATTGTGTTTGCTATGACAAGCTGAAACCTGATGAACATGTTGTTTAGTATTTTCTTTGTGACAACATCACTTGTTATGTATGCTGATTTTTGTTTGGTGATTGTATGACAACTAAAACATGATGACATTGTTGTTTAGTTGTACTCATATTTGGCTGTGAAACTTGAATTTGATGACATAGTTTGCTGTTGGACTGCAATTTGCTCGACGTCTTCGAATGAGAACAAAGCTGACCCGACAGGGCCTCTGCTATTTATTTATTTATATGAGCAAAAGGGGATACCCCCTGATTTCCGTTAATAGAAATCATTAGATGTTCAAAACACTACGCCCAGCCTGCTACATAGGTTTCATTCATTACTAGTTTCAGCAAAGTGCTCATGTCATATTTGAATACATCACGAGTGCTACATACACCGCAAATAAAGAGACAATCCTCCTCTGAGCACATCGATTTTGCCCATTATCTTCACAAGCTCTTTCATCTCCTCATTGTTGTCAAGGCCGTTCGGAAGCTGTTGCTTGGCCATGATCGGAGGAACTGCATCTTTAACCTTACGCTCTGCATCTTCCTCTTACATCTTTCCTTGATTACTTGTCCAACACCCCAACCTGCTTTGGTATTGGGATTCCTCGGCTAACCAAATAATCAGCATAGTTGCATTCCCCACATCGCAACTTCCCGTAAATACAAATCACACGAATCTTTCCTTTTACGCACGAATCAAATTGGTAGATCATCAACCAAACTATTAAAAAATCAGCAAGCTGAAAGCAGCAGAACAACACTTAAACATATTATTACCCCATGATTCGGGCATTTGTAGAAGACTTCGGCCAGGGTTGCGGATTGTGGTTGAGACGCGACGGATGACTCTGCGTGATTTGCGGCGGTGGCACCACACCAACGGCAGCGGGTTGCGATGAGCAATCGGTTGCGGTGCAGCGTCGTGCCGGCGGTGTGATGAGACCCACGGCGATGGTATGGGTTGCGACTTGGCGCATATTCGGTTGTTACTGCTTTGAAGAAGCGGTGGACGAGCAGCCGGCGGACATGGTTGCTTTGCGGCGAGCTTCGATGCTAAGCGAGTAAGTAGAGAAGAGGAGAAGCAAATGTTGGATATGTCAGTTTCATTACTGCAGAGTAGCATAGCACCATATATAGTCATAGTCTAGGTTTGGATTCGAACCAGCTACAGGAGCATGTCTTTCTTTTTTCTAAAACTCGGCAACGTCTCTTTACTGGTACACTAGCTTGTTCTGTACGCCTTCCCAAGTCTTTGATTTTTCTTTCCCTTTTTTGTGAGGACCTGACAGCTGGGACCCACCGGAAGGGCCTCTGTATTTCGTGAAAAAAATGTTCCCCCCGCTGACATGTCGGACCCACCAGCTATATCTTTGCATGCAAGGAAGTGCCTCCTTATTACGCCCAAAAATGAATACCCCTGCTAGGCTGGGACCCACCATAGTGGGAGGATGACTTGTGGGCCAACAAAGTTGACGGGGACGGAGGGCTTTGTCAACTTAGTCAATATGAATGATTCTAGCTCCAGTGACCGTACGATGTCCATCCAACGGGCATAGTGCTTCTTCAACCTCTGGTCTTCTTGCTCCAGCCGCCCAAAGCAGCGCCGGTCGTGTCGCATGCTCCTGCCTCCGTGGCGGTGTCTTGCCGCGGAGGCCTCACCGCCCCTACTATTCCCACCGCTGGCCATGCCCTGCGGCGACGGCAGCCTCACACCGCAGCCGAACCAGTGAACCCTCGTACTCCTCTCCGCGCGGGCTTCCACTGCCGCGTCTTCCCCGGCTCCGTGTCGTCCCCTTCCCAGGCCTCGTCGTCGTCCACCGCCGTGATGCTCTCCACGCGGCGTGGTCAACGTGGTCAAGGAACGACTTCCATCAGAAGAGTACTGTACGTGGAGAGGCTGACAGTTGGGTCAACGGCCACAACCCAGTTTTTTGTGATTTGCCAAGTAAGTCGCTTTGTCAGGCCTGTTGGGCTGCAAATCTTTCAAGACGAGGAGAGCTTTCATTCAATTTGGCCGAGAAAATGGCCCATCGATAATGAGAAATGGGTTGTACATTTTTAAAACACATCAAACCGCAATTAGTTTCAAATATCTTTTTTTCATTTCAAGATTTTAAATTACATTAATTTTTATGCATGGAGAATTTGTTGGATTTTACATTGATATACATTTATTTTTAAAATCAGTTTGAATGTGAGTCGAAATTTCAGGATTAAAAACAGTTCAGACCGCACCGAAATATGCAAAATTTCGTATAATTTTTTAACCGTGGCCACAATTTGGGTTGTAATGCTAACAAAAAGAATATGGGCTCAAAAAAACCTCAAGAATTAGCAAATGGGCTGAAAATTATTAGAAATAATGGCAGATGGGCTGTATGCTGTTTTCCACAGATTTGAGGCTTTCCTAAAAAAAGGTTGAAGCACAAGCACTGACTGTTGGATGTCCATCCAACGGCCATCGTCTTCTTCAATCTCTGCTCTTCTGCTCCGGCCGCTCAAGCAAAGCGGCGGGGACTGCTGCTCCCTCCTCCCATGGCCGGCTCTTGTGCAGCCTCACCACCCCATCGTACTCCCATCGTTGGCCTAGCCATTCCTCTACTCACCCACATCTGCTGTTATTCTCCGGCGGCCTTGAGCAGACGATAAACCCTCGACGGTCGTACTCCCCTCGCGTGGGAAACAAGCGCCTCCGTGTCGTTCCTTCCTAGGCCTCGCCGTCGTCCACCGCCACTGGTGCTCTCGGCGCGGCTCGGTCAATGTGGTCAACCCATCGACATGCATCTGAAGTGGATCAGACGTGGAGAGGCCGACAGCTGGGTCCTGACCGCACGCAAGGAAATGCCTCCTTATTACGCCGCAAAATAATGATTCCTTCACGACATCAGGTACCCACCGAAGGGCCTCTGTATTTCGCAAAAAACATTACCGCTTAATCGACTTTCGGACCCACTAGCTATATATTCGCACGCAAGGAAGTGCCTCCTTATTACGCACAAAAAATGAATACTCCCCCGTTAGCTGGGACCCGGTATAGTGGCAGGCTGACTTGTGGGCCTACTAAGTTGACGGGGACGGAGGGCTTTGTCACCTTAGTCAATAATGCACGATTCTAGCTCCAGTGACCGTACGATTTCCGTCCAACGGCCGTAGTGCTTCTTCAACCTCTGGTCTTCTTGCTCCAGCCGCCCAAACCAGCGCTGGTCGTGCTCGTGCTCCTGCCTCCCGTGGCCGGCTGCGATGCGGCGGAGGCCTCACCGCCCCCTACTACTCCCACCGCTGGCCAGGCCATCCCTCTAATCACCCACATCCCCTGTTACTCTGCGGCAGCAGCCTCACACCGCAGCGAACCGGTGCCCTCGTACTCCTCACGGCGTGGGCATCCACCGTCGCGTCTTCCCGGCTCTGCGTCGTCCCCTTCCTAGGCCTCGCCGTCGTCCACTGCCCTGGTGCTCTCGGCGCGGCGTGGTCAACATGGTCAAGGAACGGCTTCCATCGGACATGGACTGTACGTGGAGAGGCTGACAACTGGGTCCACGGCCGCAGCAAGGAAGTGCGTCCTTATTACGTGCAAAATAATTATTCCTCCACCTGACAGCAGGGACCCACCAGACGGGCCACCAGTATTTTGCAAAAAAATCATTTCCCCCTGACTGCTGGGACCCACCTTGGCGGGAGGCTGACTCGTCGGCCTACTAAGTTGACGGGGACGAAGGGCTTTGTCAACTTAGTCAATATGAACGATTCTAGCTCCAGTGACCGTACGATGTCCATCCAACGGGCGTAGTGCTTCTTCAACCTCTGGTCTTCTTGCTCCAGCCGCCCAAAGCAGCGCCGGTCGTGCAAAGATGCTCCTCGCCTCCGTGGCGGTGTCTTTGCCGCTGAGCCTAACCGCCCCTACTATTCCCACGGCGGCAGCCTGCGGCGGCGGCAACCTCACACCGCGGCCGAACGGTGAACCCTCGTACTCCTCTCCGCGGCGTGCGAGGCTTCTCTTGCCAGCGTCTTCCCGGCTCCCGTCGTCCCCTTCCTAGGCCTCGCCGTCGTCCACCGCCCGATGCTCTCGGCGCGGCGTGGGTCAACGTGGTCAAGGAACGACTTCCACCGGACGTGGATTTGACGTGGAGAGGCCGATACCGGGTCCACGGCCGCAGTAAGGAAGTGCCTCCTTATTACGTGCAAAATAATTATTCCTCCACCTGACAGCGGGGACCCATAGGACGGGCCATCATATTTCGCCCCCCTGACTGCTGGGACCCACCAGCTACATCTTCGCACGCAAGGAAGTGCGTCCGGGCAAAAAAAAAGAAAACCAAAACGATTCGCCCCCCTGACTGCTGGGACCCATCGGCCCCCCGACTGCTGGGACCCACCAGCTACATCTTCGCGAGCAAGGAAGTGCCTGACAGTCGGGACCCACCTGGTCGAAGCGTACGTAGCGTTGTCATTTTGGTCGCGAACGTGTACGTACATACTGGTCGATGTAGAGGCGCGCACGTGTCGTAGTAGAGGCGCGCACGTGTCGTAGTAGAGGCGCGCACGTAGCATGTACACATACATACAGCGGCCAGGGTACAAGAAAGAAAATATGGTCACGTATGTGTGCATACGGGCAGAGTCTCGAACGCCTACTCGCGCATACGTACGGCAAGGGCTCGTTGACATGGCTGGGTCGGAACGGAGAAACAGCGTCGTCGTTGTGTTCATGGGGAGGCAACGGAATGCGTCATGTTCATCGAGAGGCAAAGCGGCTGGGTCGGAACGGAATGCGTGGTCGTGTTCATCGGGAGGGCTTGGACGGAAGAGGCGATGGAAATGAGGCCTGGCGTACCGCACAATGGAGGAAACGGACCTCCTACGGTCGAAACGGGGATCCTGTTAATCGGGAGGGGTGTGGCGTACCGCAAAACGGAGGAAACGGACCTCCTACGGTCGAAACGGGGGTCCTGTTGATCAGGAGGGGTGTGGCGTACCGCAAAACGGAGGAAACGGACTTGTGTTGGAGCGCTACGGTCGAAACGGGGTCCTGTTCATCGGGAGGGGTGTGGCGTACCGCAAAACGGGACTCCACGGATCTGTTCATCTCCACCGTCGACCCCTCCAGCCTCCACGAGCTCTGTTCATCCACCGTCGACCTCCTCCGGCCTCCACGGGCTCCTGCTCATCCGGCCTCCTGCGCGCTACTCCACCGGCTCGCTCAACCACCCTCTACCGTCTCTGTTCATCCAGCCCTCCACACCACGGGGTCCTGTTCAACCACCCTCCACGGGCACCCCTCCACCGTCTCTGTTCATCCTGCCCTCCACGGGTGGTCACATTCATCCAGCCCTCCACGGGGTCCTGTTCATCCAGCCCCAACCGGCTCGATCGATCGGGGTCCTGTTCATCCAGAGGCAACACCACGGGGTCCTGTTCATCCACCCCCACCGGGAACTGTTCATCCAAACCCCCCGCAACGCTCACTGTTCATCCAGAGGCAGCATCAATTGGCTTGACTAGCGGTAGCTGGCGAATCGCTTCGATCGGGTTCGATTAACGACCATCGATCGATCGCTCGGGTTCGATAGCGTGTAACTGCGTGCAATCGCTTCGGGTTGATTAGAGCCCAACGCCTCGCTTCGGGTTCGATTAGAATAACGCCTCGCTTTTACACGCCGCGTCGTGTCACGAGAGAAAGCAGCATCGCTCGGCCCCGACCTCCCACCGTAACGGGAACTCCGAAATTTTCCTCCCCTCGCTTCTACCACGGTTTTTCCGTCATGGACGGCCCAAAGAATGTCATGCAGCTGCTCTCCGCCCGCCAGGATGAACAGCCCATTTTCTGTCATGATTTTTTGTCATAGAAGTAGGAGCCCACCACATCTATGATGATACCGGGTTTTGTCACAATTATCGTCATTGAAGTGTCATATGTATGACGGAAAAAAATTTCGTTCGACCAAAATTTCACGGATGTGTCTTTTTTTTTGTAGTGACTCCCCCGGCAAGACCCTTGCCGGGGCGGCCTTCGCGGCCCCGGCAAGAACCTTGCCGGGGCAACTTGCCCAACACCAGCAGAGCAAACCACCCTTGAGCCTGGGGGTTCCGACGCCGCCAACGACCACATTGGAGCCAAGGCTCGGGAGGCACCTCTGTGATGGCATGCAAATCTTTGTCAAGATCATAAACAAACAAGAACAGATGAGGACCAGAAGATGACGATCCTCGGCGGGATCCTAGCCGAGGAAATCCACGAGACCCCCTGCAAGACCCTTACCGGGGACGACCGCGATGTCACGGCAAGACCCTTGCCGGGGCCCCGTCAAGGCCCTTGCCGAAGACACCTATGGGGCCATAGCCAGGCCCGCGTCTGCCAAGACTCCACCACCGTTCCCATGCGGTTGCCCGGCCCGGCAGTGGGCAGGCACCTGCGTGGCGACATGCAGCTTCCAGGCCAGCTCAGCAAACACCTATGTGGTGGCATGCAAATCTTCGTGAAGACCCTACCACCACACCATCTCAGCAGCCAGCCAGCCTACGTGGCGCTGCATACCTCGTTGGCCTGGCCGCGTGTCGGAGCAAGACGGAGCGGCGACGGATGGGACGGGCCTCGTTGCCATCCCCAATAAAGCAACGGGACACCTAAGGAGCGCATTTAATGCGCCTTGTCCCGTAATGACAGGCGATAAGCTCGTGTACTGTACACCTTTCCACCTCATGTGTGCCACTGTGGCAACCCCTTTTTGTCTATAAAAGGAGGCCCGAGGCGACCAGGAGAGAGATCCAGATCTTTTGGACTAGACACGCACCGTAGCCAGGTAGGGGGAAGGTGGCGCAGGTGTGGAAATCTGGTCTGGTTGGAGCAACGGCTTCATGGTGGTCGTCACTCCAAGGAAGAAGATGACCAAATGGGCGGCGTCGCTTGCGGATGCGGTGAACGCGCGCGCAACGACAGAAAAGCTAAGTCATGCGAAATCTTGGCTATTTTCACTTATATAAGGATGTTCTCCCCGAGAGATCTCGTTCTTTGTACGGGAAACCTGCACGCGATGGGACCCTTCCGCTATTGGCAACGCCTTTGTTTCTTTCTCGAGCCTGCTCGACAGTTCATGCGGTCGCGCTGGCGGCGGCAAGGTGGCCTACCCGTTCCCAGCTGCGCTCTTGTCTCGCCTCGAGTCCGCTCGATAGTTCAAGCGGCCACGCTGGCGACAGCAAGGTGGCTCGCCCGGCAGCAAGTGCCCTTCCGGCAGGGTGCTAAGGATCCGTCCTTAAAGCACCATGGCATGGGTTTACGCGCCGGCAGCCTTATCTCAACAAGCGTAGGGTATGAACGTATGAAGAAAGATCCAACGGGAAGATAGCGTGCATGATATTAAAAGTACTGCAGAGTTATATTACATCAATTGTTGCTGCGGTTCTAACTAAAGATAAAAATTGTCTTGGTCATGAACCTGCAGCGGCGATAAGAAACGGGGTGCCTAATACCGGCGCTGGCCCTCTACCCTCTGAACTCCATCGATGCGGCTGATGATGGGCTCAATATGCTCCTCGAGTGTTGCGTGGTCCGCATCCTCCGGCAAGCTCTCCAGCGTGGCGTCGAAGTCAAGGTTGGGGTTCCAGTACTCCACCTTGGTGAGGACCTTGGTCATGACACCCCGGCAGAGCCTCCAGGCCTCATTGTCCAGAGAGGCCGCCCGGTTGGAGTGGAGCCGCTCAAGGGCTCCAATAACCCTCTCAAAGAACAGGGTCAGGTTGCAGTTGGGACTCAAGTTCGGCTCCGGGGCGTACCTCACATTCAACATCCCCATGGAAGCCATCTGCGTGGTGGTCTTGTCGGCGACGATGGCGAGGCCACTGAGCTAGAGGTTCTCGCCCTTCACGTGATCCTCGTGGCTGGCGGCGTCATTCTTCCGCAGTTGCCTCTCATCCTCCAGGGCTTTGGTCAGGGCCTCCTCCCGGGTTTTGGCCTCCGACAGCATCCCCTCAAGACCCACCCGCTTCAGCTTCAGGTCTTTAATCGAATCGTTGGCCTTGGAGAGCTGCTCAGCCTTGCCGAGGATTGCGCCCTGCGCCTCCACCAGAGCACCGTTGAGCGTGTCCTTCTCCTTTGCCAACTTCAGGGCCTGATTCTTCAGCCCGTCCCGCTCCACCTCCAGCTCCTTCACCTTGCCCACATGGACCAAGGCTTGGGCATCGAGCACCTCTCCGTGCCTCTGCTCCAGCTCCTGGGTCTGCTACACGGCAAGCTTCTCGACCTCCCCGTCCTTGCCGCGGAAGGTCGCAGCGAGCTTCTCCTCACGAGCGGCAAGGTCCTCCTACTGGGAGTTCAGCACGGCCTGGTGCTGGTGCCGAGTGGCCTCGTCCTGGGCAGCCTGCTGCTTCGCCAGCTCCTGGGCCTTCTCGATGTCGGCCTGCTTCATGACAAGCTCTAGCTTGCGGTCGGCCAGCACATCCTGGGCGGCCTTCAAGTCCTTGTGGGCCTGGCGGCACCAAGCCTGCGCCTCGGCGACGCGCTCCTCGAGGTCCGCCTCCACCTTTTCCACCACTGCCATCCTGGACTTGGCCTTGTCCAGGAGGGCACGGTGAAGCTCCTGAAGCCTCTGGAAGTTGGCACTCATGGCCTGGAGGAGCCACTCTTCCTGGGAAGCGTCGCCACCAGCGCTCGGTACATCGACAACCTCGAGCCCGGCGGTGGCGAGCACCACGTCATCAAACACTTCCCCTTCGATGGGCGCCCCGGTGCTCACCGTCCCTGGGAGGTGGCCGAAGAGGTCGTCGCTCTCCCTCAGGTACCTACCCGAGATAGAGGCAGCGGAGGAGGAAGGTTGGTCGTCGACTGCCCCCTCCTTGGCAGCAACCTTGCCGGCCTCCCCGGGAGGCCCCTTGCCGGCCTCCTCGGCAGCGGCCTTGTCGGTCTCCCCGACCGGCTCCTTGGCGGCGTCCTCGGCAGCACCCTTGGCGTCCTCTTCAGCGGCGATCTTGTTGGCCTCGGCCTCAGCGTCCCTGGCGACCTCCCCGATGACAGTATCGATGTCCTCCTGGTCCGCTGAGGGAGCGCCTAGATCCCAAGAAGGAGGATGAGGAAAATCCAAGACCAAGGTTCAAAAAGAAAAAAGAACGAACAGGGACAGGAGGCAAATAACTCACTGCTACCTCTTGAGCACTGCGTTGGTTTTCCCTTGAAGAGGAAATGGTGATGCAGCAAAGTAGCGAAAGTATTTCCCTCAGTTTTGAGAACCAAGGTATCAATCCAGTAGGAGGCCTGATACGTCTCCAACATATCTATAATTTTTGATTGCTCCATGCAATATTATCTACTGTTTTGGACATTATTGGGCTTTATTATCCACTTTTATATTATTTTTGGGACTAACCTATCAAACGGAGTCCAAACGGAATGAAACCTTCGGGAACGTGATTTTTAGGAAGAATATGATCTAGGAGACTTGGACCCTCCGTCAAGAAACAAAGGAGGAGGCCACGAGGTAGGGGGCGCCCCCCCAGGGCGTGCCCTCCACCCTCGTGGGCCCCCGGTTGCTCCATCGACGTACTCCTTCCTCCTATATATACCTACGCACTTCAAGCGATCGACACGGAGCCAAAAACCTAATTCCACCGCCGCAACCTTACGTACCCACGAGATCCCATCTTGGGGCCTGTTTCGGAGCTCCGTCGGAGGGGGCATCAATCATGGAGGGCTTCTACATCAACACCATAGCCTCTCCGATGAAGTGTGAGTAGTTTACCTCAGACCTTCGGGTCCATAGTTAGTAGCTAGATGGCTTCTTCTCTCTTTTTGGATCTCAATACAATGTTATCCCCCTCTCTCGTGGAGATCTATTCGATGTAATCTTATTTTTGCGGTGTGTTTGTTGAGATCGATGAATTGTGGGTTTATGATCAAGATTATCTATGAACAATATTTGAATCTTCTCTGAATTATTTTATGTATGATTGGTTATCTTTGCAAGTCTCTCGAATTATCAGTTTGGTTTGGTCTACTAGATTGATCTTTCTTGCAATGGGAGGAGTGCTTAGCTTTGGGTTCAATCTTGCGGTGTCCTTTCCCAGTGACAGTAGGGGCAGCAAGGCACGTATTATATTGTTGCCATCGAGGATAACAAGATGGGGTTTTTATCATATTGCATGAATTTATCCCTCTACATCATGTCATCTTGCTTAAGGCGTTACTCTGTTTTCATGAACTTAATACTCTATATGCATCTTTGGACCAGGCGATGAGTGGAGTAATAGTAGTAGATGCAGCAGTGAGTCGGTCTACTTGTCTCAGACGTGATGCCTATATACATGATCATACCTAGATATTCTCATAACTATGCTCAATTCTGTCAATTGCTCAACAGTAATTCGTTCACCCACCGTAAAATACTTATGCTCTTGAGAGAAGACACTAGTGAAACCTATGGCCGCCGGGTCTATCTTCATCATATTAATCTTCCAACACTTAGTTATTTCCATTGATTTTTACTTTGCTTTTATTTTACTTTGCATCTTTATCACAAAAATACCAAAAATATTATCCTATCAGATCTCACTCTCGTAAGTGACCGTGAAGGGATTGACAACCCCTTATCGCGTTGGTTGCGAAGATTTATTTGTATTGTGCAGGTGTGAGGGACTCGCGCGTAGCCTCCTACTGGATTGATACCTTGGTTCTCAAAAACTGAGGGAAATACTTATGCTACTTTGTTGCATCACTCTTTCCTCTTCAAGGGAAAACCAACGCAATGCTCAAGAGGTAGCAAGAAGGATTTACGGCGCCGTTGCCAGGGAGGTCTACGCAAAAAGTCAACATACCAAGTACCCATCACAATCCCTTATCTCCCGCATTACATTATTTGCCATTTGCTTCTCGTTTTCCTCTCCCCCACTTCACCCTTGCCGTTTTATTCGCCCTCTCTTTTTCGTTCGCCTCTTTTTCGCTTGCTTTTTGTTTGCTCGTGGGTTGGATTGCTTGCTTGTCATGATGGCTCTACCTAGATTTGGTGATCTTCACCTTAAAAGGTTAGAAGAGATCGAAACCAACGTCAGGAGTTTTATGGTTTTGCAATTTGAGCATAATAATTTCTTCAGAAACGAGCTTAAGGAACAAAAAAGTTTTATGAGTTATATGAATAAAGAGCTCGATGGTATGTCTAAAGAATTTGATGGTTTAAGATCTCAAATTGCTCGTCTTGAGAAGTTGACTGCTGAAATATCGGATAAGCAGGCTACCTTAGTTAATAAGATGGCCGCTAAACCGGATTTCTATGAAAATAAAGATGAAGATCTAAAAGTTATTGATGTGTC
The DNA here is from genome assembly GCA_021605145.1 of Aegilops bicornis. NCBI lineage: Eukaryota > Viridiplantae > Streptophyta > Magnoliopsida > Poales > Poaceae > Aegilops > Aegilops bicornis. The sequence goes on from CM038670.1 coordinate 269,027,224, forward strand.
CCCTATTAAATCTTTGTTTTGCAATATGAATCTTGATAATGATGGGACTGAATATGATCCACCCTTACCTAGAAGGCATTCCAAAAATTCGGAGTCTTTAGATCTTGATGCTAAATTTGATAAAGTGGGATTGAAGAAATCAAAGCCCTAGATGCTAATAAACCCACTATTTTGGATTTCAAGGAATTTAATTATGGAAATTTCTCTTTGATAGATTGTATTTCCTTGTAGCAATCCGTGCTAAATTCTCCTCATGCTTATAGTCAAAATAAAGCGTTTACTAAACATATCGTTGATGCCTTGATGCAATCTTATGAAGAAAAGCTTGAGTTGGAAGTTTCTATCCCTAGAAAACTTTATGACGGGTGGGAACCAACTATTAAAATTAAGATTAAGGATCATGAGTCCTATGCTTTATGTGATTTGGGTGCTAGTGTTTCCACTATTCCCAAAACTTTGTGCGATTTGCTAGATTTCCGTGATTTTGATGATTGCTATCTAAACTTGCACCTTGTGGATTCCACTATCAAGAAACCTATGGGAAGAATTAATGATGTTCTTATTGTTGCAAATAGGAATTATGTGCCCGTAGATTTTATCGTTCTTGATATAGATTGCAATCCTTCATGTCCTATTATTCTTGGTAGACCTTTCCTTAAGATGATTGGTGCAATTATTGATATGAAGGAAGGGAATATTAGATTCCAATTTCCATTAAAGAAAGGCATGGAACACTTCCCTAGGAAGAAAATAAAATTACTATATGAATCTATCATGAGAGCCACTTATGGATTGCCTACCAAAGATGGCAATGCCTAGATCTATCCTTGCTTTTATGCCTAGCTAGGGGCGTTGAACGATAGCGCTTGTTGGGAGGCAACCCAATTTTATTTTTAGCTTCTTGATTTTTGCTTCTGTTTAGGAATAAATCTTCGATATAGCCTCTGGTTAGATGTGTTTTTATGTTTTAATTAGTGTTTGTGCCAAGTTAAACCTATAGGATCTTCTTGGATGATAGTTATTTGATCTTGCTGTAATTTCCAGAAACTTTCTGTTCATGAAAATAATTGTTAAAAATCACCATAACGTGATAAAATAGTGATTACAATTGCGGCTGATCAATAAAAAAATTCTTAGGTCATCCTATTTTGGCTGATTTTTTGGAGTACCAGAAGTTTGCGTTAGTTACATATTACTACAGACGGTTCTGTTTTTGACAGATTCTGTTTTTCGTGTGTTGTTTGCTTATTTTGATGAATCTATGGCTAGTAAAATAGTTTATAAACCATAGAGAAGTTGGAATACAGTAGGTTTAACACCAATATAAATAAATAATGAGTTCATTACAGTACCTTGAAGTGGTCTTTTGTTTTCTTTCGCTAACGGAGCTCACGAGATTTTCTGTTGAGTTTTGTGTTGTGAATTTTCAAGTTTTGGGTGAAAGATTTTTGATGAATTATGGAACAAGGAGTGGAAAGATCCTAAGATTTGGATGCCCATGGCACCCCCAAGATAATCTAAGGACACCAAAAAGTCAAAGCCTGGGGATGCCCCGGAAGGCATCCCCTCTTTCGTCGAGTTCCATCGGTAACTTTACTTGGAGCTATATTTTTATTCACCACGTGATATGTGTTTTGCTTGGAGCGTCTTGTATGATTTGAGTATTTGCTTTTTAGTTTACCACAATCATCCTTGCTGTACACACCTTTTGAGAGAGCCATACATGATTTGGAATTTGTTAGAATACTCGATGTGCTTCGCTTATATCTTTTGAGTTATATAGTTTTGCTCTAGTACTTCACTTATATCTTTTAGAGCATGATGGTGGATTTGTTTTATAGAAACTATTGATCTCTCATGCTTCACTTAGATTATTTTGAGAGTCTTAAATAGCATGGTAATTTGCTTAAATAATCCTAATATGCTTGGTATTCAAGATTAGTAAAAAAAACTTTCTTATGAGTGTGTTGAATACTAAGAAAAGTTTGATGCTTGATAATTGTTTTGAGATATAAAGATGATGATATTAGAGTCATGCTAGTTGAGTAGTTGTGAATTTGAGAAATACTTGTGTTAAAGTTTTTGATTCCCCTAGCATGCACGTATGGTGAACCGTTATGTGATGAAGTCGGAGCATGATTTATTTATTGATTGTCTTCCTTATGAGTGGCGGTCGGAGGCGGCGATGGTCTTTTCCTACCAATCTATCCCCCTAGGAGCATGCGCGTAATAATTTGCTTTGATAACTTCTAGATTTTTGCAATAAGTATATGAGTTATTTATGACTAATGTTGAGTCCATGGATTATACGCACCCTTCTTCCTTCCACCATTGCTAGCCTCTCTAATACCGCGCACTTTTCACCGGTATCATACACCCACCATATACCTTCCTCAAAACAGCCACCATACCTACCTATCATGGCATTTCCATAGCCATTATGAGATATATTGCCATGCGACTTTCCACCGTTCCATTTATTATGACACGCTCCATCTTTGTCATATTGCTTTGCATGATCATGTAGTTGACATCGTATCTGTGGCAAAGCCACCATTCATAATTCTTTCAGACATGTCACTCTTGATTCATTGCATATCCCGGTACACCGCCGGAGGCATTCATATAGAGTCATATTATGTTCTAAGTATCGAGTTGTAATTGTTGAGTTGTAAGAAAATAAAAGTGTGATGATCTTCATTTTTAGAGCATTGTCCCAAGTGAGGAAAAGGATGATGGAGACTATGATTCCCCCACAAGTCGGAATGAGACTCCGGACGAAAAATAAAAAAAAGGCCATAAAAAAAGAGAAAAGGCCCAAATAAAAAAATGAGAGAAAAAGAGAGAAGGGACAATGTTACTATCCTTTTACCACACATGTGCTTCAAAGTAACACCATGATCTTCATGATAGAGAGTCTCTCATTTTGTCACTTTCATATACTAGTGGGAATTTTTCATTGTAGAACTTGGCTTGTATATTCCAATGATGGGCTTCCTCAAAATGCTCTAGGTCTTCGTGAGCAAGCGAGTTGGATGCACACCCACTTAGTTTCTTTTGTTGAGCTTTCATATACTTATAGCTCTAGTGCATCCGTTGCATGGAAATCCCTACTCACTCACATGGATATCTATTGATGGGCATCTCCATAGCCCGTTGATACGCCTAGTTGATATGAGACTATATTCTCCCTTTTTGTCTTCTCCACAACCACCATTCTATTCCACATATAGTTCTATGTCCATGGCTCACGCTCATGTATTGCGTGAAGATTGAAAAAGTTTGAAAATGTAAAAAGTATGAAACAATTGCTTGGCTTGTCATCGGTGTTGTGCATGATTTAAATACTTTGTGTGGTGAAGATAGAGCATAGCCAGACTATATGATTTTGTAGGGATAACTTTCTTTGACCATGTTATTTTGAGAAGACATGATTGCTTTGTTAGTATGCTTGAAGTATTATTATTTTTTATGTCAATATTAAACTTTTGTCTTGAATCTTTCGGATCTGAATATTCATACCACTATTAAGAAGAATTATATTGAAATTATGCCAAGTAGCACTCCGCATCAAAAATTCTATTTTTACCATTTACCTACTCGAGGACGAGCAGGAATTAAGCTTGGGGATGCCTGATATGTCTCCAACGTATCTATAATTTTTTATTGCTCCATGCTATATGATCTACTGTTTTGGACATTATTGGGCTTTATTATCCACTTTTATAATTTTTTGGGACTAACCTATTAACCGGAGGCCCAGCCCAGAATTGCTGTTTTTTTTTGCCTATTTGAGTTTCAGGAAAAGTAATATCAAACCGAGTCCAAAGCGGAATGAAACCTTGGGAACGTGATTTTAGGAAGAATATGATCCAGGAGACTTGGACCCTACGTCAAGAAACAAAGGAAGAGGCCACGAGGTGAGGCGCGGCCCTCCACCCTCGTGGGCCCTGCTAACTCAATGACTCCTTCCTCCTATATATACCTACATACCCCCAAACAATCGAATCTGGAGCCAAAAACCTAATTCCAGCGCATACATGTACCCACGAGATCCCATCTTGGGGCCTGTTAAAGCTCATGGGAAGGGCATCAATCACGGAGGACTTCTACATCAACACCATAGCCTCTCCGATGAAGTGTGAGTAGTTTACCTCAGGACCTTGGGTCCATAGTTATTAGCTAGATGGCTTCTTCTCTCTTTTTGGATCTCAATACAATGTTCTCCCCCTCTCTTGTGGAGATCTATTCGATGTAATCTTCTTTTTTGCGGTGTGTTTTTGAGACCGATGAATTGTGGGTTTATGATCAAGATTATCTATGAACAATATTTGAATCTTCTCTGAATTATTTTATGTATTATTGGTTATCTTTGCAAGTCTCTTGAATTATCGGTTTGGTTTGGCCTACTAGATTGATCTTTCTTGCAATGGGAGGAGTGCTTAGCTTTGGGTTCAATCTTACGGTGTCCTTTCCCGATGTGATGGGGGCAGCAAGGCACGTATTGTATTGTTGCCATCGAGGATAACAAGATGGGGTTTTTATCAAATTGCATGAATTTATCCCTCTACATCATGTCATCTTGGTTAAGGCGTTACTCTGTTTTCATGAACTTAATACTCTAGATGCATCTTTGGACATGATCGATGAGTGGAGTAATAGTAGTAGATGCGGCGAGAGTCGGTCTACTTGTCTCGGACGTGATGCCTATATACATGATCATACCTAGATATTCTCATAAATATGCTCAATTACATCAATTGCTCAGCGATGAATTCGTTCACCCATCATAAAATACTTATGCTCTTGAGAGAAGCCACTAGTGAAACCTATGGCCCCCGGGTCTATCTTCATCATATTAATCTTCCAATACATAGTTATTTCCTTTGCTTTTTTACTTTGCTTTTATTTTACTTTGCATCTTTATCACAAAAATACCAAAAATATTATCCTATCATATCTATCAGATCTCACTCTCGTAAGTGACCGTGAAGGGATTGGCAACCGCTTATCGTGTTGGTTGCGAGGATTTCTTTGTATTGTGAGGTGCGAGGACTCGCGTAGCCTCCTCTTTGGATTGATACCTTGGTTCTCAAAAACTGAGGGAAATACTTACGCTACTTTGCTGCATCACCCTTTCCTCTTCAAGGGAAAACCAACGCAGTGCTCAAGAGGTAGCAAGGCCACGCACGAGTCCCTCGCACCTACACAAACAAATAAATCCTCGCAACCAACTCGATAAGGGGTTGTCAATCCCTTCACGGTCACTTACGAGAGTGAGATCTGATAGATATGATAAGATAATATTTTTTGTATTTTTATGATAAAGATGCAAAGTAAAGAAAGTAAAAATAAAAATGGTGCTAGAAATCACTTGTTGACGGGAGATTAATATGATGGAAAATAGACCCGGGGGCCATAGGTTTCACTAGTGGCTTCTCTCAAGAGCATAAGTATTACGGTGGGTGAACAAATTCATCTGATCAATTGATGTAATTGAGCATAGTTATGAGAATATCTAGGTATGATCGTGTATATAGGCATAACGTCCGAGACAAGTAGAGCGACTCCTGCCTGCATCTACTACTATTACTCCACACATCGACCGCTATCCAACATGCATCTAGAGTATTAAGTTCATAAGAATAGAGTAACGCTTTAAGAAAGATGACATGATGTAGAGGGATAAATTCATGCAATATGATATAAACCCCATCTTGTTATCCTCGATGGCAACAATACAATACGCGGCCTTTGTCGCCCCTACTGTCACTGGGAAAGGACACCGCAAGATTGAACCCAAAGCTAAGCACTTCTCCCATTGCAAGAAAGATCAATCTAGTAGGCCAAACCAAACTAATAATTCGAAGAGGCTTGCAAAGATAACCAATCATACATAAAAGAATTCGTAGAAGATTCAAATATTGTTCATAGATAAACTTGATCATAAACCCACAATTCATCGGTCTCAACAAACACACTGCAAAAAGAAGATTACATCAAATAGATCTCCACAAGAGAGGGGAGGAACATTGTATTGAGATCCAACAAGAGAGGAGAAGCCATCTAGCTAATAACCATGGACCAAGGTCTGAGGTAAACTACTCACACATCATCGGAGAGGCTATGGTGTTGATGTAGAAGCCTCCATGATCGATGCCCCTTCCAATGAGCTCTGCATTAGGCCCCAAGAAGGGATCTCACGGCATGTAGGTTACAAGTGGAATTAGGTTTTTGGTATACTATCTGGTAGTTTGAGGGTACGTAGGTATATATAGGAGGAAGGAGTACGTCGGTGGAGCAACAGGGGGACCACGAGGGTGGAGTGCGTGCCTGGGGGTGGGGGGTAGGCGCGCCTCCCTTCCTCGTGCCCTCCTGGTTGATGTCTTGACGTAGGGTGCAAGTCCTCTGGATCATGTTCTTTCTGAAAATCACGTTCCTGAAGGTTTCATTCCATTTGGACTCCGTTTGATATTCTTATTCTGCGAAACTCTGAAATAGGCAAAAAAACAGCAATTCTGGGCTGGGCCTTCGGTTAATAGGTTAGTCCCAAAAATAATATAAAAGTGTATAATAAAGCCCAATAATGTCCAAAACAAAATATAATATAGCATGGAACAATCAAAAGTTATAGATACGTTGGAGACGTATCAAGCATCCCCAAGCTTAATTCTTGCTCGTCCTCGAGTATGTAAATGATAAAAACAAATTTTTTGATGTGGAATGCTACTTGGCATAATTTCAATATAATTCTTCTTATTGTGGCATGAATGTTCAGATTTGATATGATTCAAGATAAAAGTTTAATGTTGACATAAAAACAATAATACTTCAAGCATACTAACTAAGCAATTATGTCTTATCAAAATAACATAGCCAAAGCAAGTTATCCCTACAAAATCATATAGTCTCGCTATGCTCCATCTTCCCCACACAAAATATTCATATCATGTACGGCCCCGGTTTTGGCCAAGCATTTGGTTCATACTTTTAACGCGCTTCAGCATTTTCAACTCTTACGCAATACATGAGCGCAAGCCATGGATATAGCACTATGGTGGAATAAGGTATAATGGTAGGGGTTAAGTGGGAAGATAAAAAAAAGAGAAAGTCTCACATCAACGAGGCTAATCAACGGGCTATGGAGATGCCCATCAATTGATGTTAAAGCGAGGAGTAGGGATTTCCATGCAACGGATGCACTAGAGCTATAAGTGTATGAAAGCTCAAAAAGAAACTAAGTGGGTTTGCATCCAACTTGCTTGCTCATTTAAGACCCTTGCATTTGAGGAAGCCCATCATTGGAATATACAAGCCAAGTTCTATAATGAAATTTCCCACTAGTATATGAAAGTGACAAAATGAGAGACTCTCTATTATGAAGATCACGGTGCTACTTTGAAGCACAAGTGTGGTAAAAGGATAGTAACATTGTCCCTTGTCTCTTTTTTCTCTCATCATTTTTTCTATTTGGGCCTTTTCTCTTTTTTTTATGGCCTCTTTTTTTAGTCCAGAGTCTCATCCCGACTTGTGGGGGAATCATAGTCCCCATCATCCTTTCCTCACTTGGGACAATGCTCTAATAATGATGATCATCACACTTTTATTTACTTACAACTCATGAATTACAACTCAATACTTAGAACAAAATATGACTCTATATGAATGCCTCCGTGGTACCGGATATGCAATGAATCAAGAGTGACATGTATGAAAGAATTATGAATGCTGGCTTTGCCACGAATACAATGTCAACTACATGATCATGCAAAGCAATATGACAATAATGGAGTATGTCATGATAAATGAAACGGTGGAAAGTTGCATGGCAATGTATCGCGGAATGGCTATGGAAATGCCATGATAGGTAGGTATGGTGGATGTTTTGAGGAAGATATAAGAAGGTTTATGTGTGATAGAGCATATCATATGACGGGGTTTGGATGCACCGGCGAAGTTTGCACCAACTCTCAAGGTGAGAAAGGGCAATGCTGTGATCAAGAGGCTAGAAAATTGTGGAAAGGTAAGTGTGCGTATAATCCATGGACTCACATTAGTCATAAAGAACTCATATACTTATTGCAAAAATTTATTAGCCCTCGAAGCAAAGTACTACTACACATGCTCCTAGGGGAAGGGTTGGTAGGAGTTAACCATCGCGCGATCCTGACCGCCACACAAAGGAAGACAATCAACAAATACTTCATGCTCCGACTTCGTTACATAACGGTTCACTATACGTGCATGCTACGGGAATCACAAACTCCAACACATGTATTTTCCAATTCCACAATTACTCAACTAGCACAACTATGATATTACTACCTTTATATCTCAAAACAATTATCAAGCATCAAATTTCTCATGGTATTAATTAAAGCAAATTGCCATGCTATTTTAAGACTCTCGAAATAATATAAGTGAAGCATGAGAGATCAACAGTTTCTATAAAACAAATCCGCCGCCGTGCTCTAAAAGATGTAAATAAAGCACTAGAGCAAAAACTATATAGCTCAAAAAATATAAGTGAAGCACATAGAGTATTCTAATAAATTCCGAATCAAGTGTGACTCTCTCAAAAGGTGTGTACAGCAAGGATGATTGTGGTAAACTAACAAAGACTCAAATAATACAAGACGCGCTCCAAGCAAAACACATATCATGTGGTGAATAAAAATATAGCTCCAAGTAAAGTTACCGATGGAAGTAGATTTAAAGAGGGATGCCTTCCGGGCATCCCCAAGCTTTGGCTTTTAGGTGTCCTTAGATTATCTTGGGGTGCCATGGGCATCCCCAAGCTTAGGCTCTTGCCACTCCTTGTTCCATAATCCATCAAATCTTTCACCCAAAACTTGAAAACTTCACAACACAAAACTCAGCAGAAAATCTCGTAAGCTCCGTTAGCGAAAGAAAACAAAAGACCACTTCAAAGTACTGCAATGAACTCATTATTTATTTATATTGGTGTTAAACCTACTGTATTCCAACTTCTCTATGGTTTATAAACTATTTTACTAGCCATAGATTCATCAAAATAAGCAAACAACACACAAAAAACAGAATCTGTCAAAAACAGAACAGTCTGTAGTAATCTGTAACTATCGCAAACTTCTGGAACTCCAAAACTGCAGCCAAAATAGGACGACCTAGACAATTTGTTTATTGATCAGAAGCAATAGGAATCAATATTTTATCACGTTCTGGTGATTTTTAACAATTATTTTCATGAACAGAAAGTTTCTGGAATTTTCTGCAAGATCAAATAACTATCATCAAAGAGATCCTATAGGTTTAACTTGGCACAAACACTAATTAAAACATAAAAAAACATCTAACCAGAGGCTAGATCAAATATTTATTACTAAGCAGAAGCAGAAAGCAAAAAACTAAAAAATAAAATTGGGTTGCCTCCCAACAAGCGCTATCGTTTAACGCCCGTAGCTAGGCATAAAAGCAAGGATAGATCTAGATATTGCCATCTTTGGTAGGCAACCCATAAGTGGCTCTCACAATAGATTCATAAGGTAATTTTATTTACTTTCTAGGGAAGTGTTCCATGCCTTTCTTTAATGGAAATTGGAATCTAATATTCCCTTCCTTCATATCAATAATTGCACCAATCGTTCTAAGGAAAGGTCTACCAAGAATAATAGGACATGAAGGATTGCAATCTATGTCAAGAACAATAAAGTCTACGGTCACATAGTTCCTATTTGCAACAATAAGAACATCATTAATTTTTCCCATAGGTTTCTTAATGGTGGAATCCGCAAGGTGCAAGTATAAAGAGCAATCATCAAATTCACGGAAACCTAATAAATCACATAAAGTTTTTGGAATAGTGGAAACACTAGCACCCAAATCACACAAAGCATAGCATTCATGATCTTTAATTTTAATTTTAAAAGTAGGTTCCCACTCGTCATAAAGTTTTCTCGGGATAGAAACTTCCAACTCCAGTTTTTCTTCATAAGATTGCATCAAAGCATCAACGATATGTTTGGTAAAGGCTTTATTTTGACTATCAGCATGTGGAGAATTTAGCATGGATTGCAACAAGGAAATACAATTTATCAAAGATCAATTATCATAAAAAAATTCCTTGAAATCCAAAATAGTGGGTTCATTAATATCTAGAGTTTTGACCTCTCCATTACCACTTTTATCAATTTTAGCATCAAGATCTAATAACTCCGAATTTTTGGAACGCCTTCTAGGTAAAGGTGGATCATATTCAGTCTCATCATCGAGATTCATATTGCAAAACAACGATTTAATAGGAGATACATCAATAACTTTTAAATCTTCATCTTTATTTTCAAAGTTTTCCAGCTTAGCGGCCATCTTATTAACTAAGGTGGCCTGCTTATTCGATATTTCATCTATTAACTTCTCAAGATGAGCAATTTGGGATCTCAAACCAAAAAATTCGTTAGACATATCATCGAGCTCTTTATTCATATAACTCATAAAGCTTTTTTGTTCCTTAAGCTCGTTTCTAAAGAAATTGTTATGTTCAAATTGTAAGATCATGAAACTCCTAACGTTGCTTTCGATCTCTTCTAGACTTTTAAGGTGGGAATCACCAAATCTTGGTAGAGCCATCGAGACAAAGAAGCAATCCAACACACGAGCAAACGAAAAGCAAGCAAAAAAGAGGCGAACGGAAAAGAGAGGGCTAATAAAATGGCAAGGGTGAAGTGGGGGAGAGGAAAACGAGAGGCAAATGGCAAATAATGTAATGCGGGAGATGAGGGTTTGTGATGAGTACTTGGTATGTTGACTTTTGCGTAGACTCCCCGGCAACGGCGCCAGAAATCCTTCTTGCTACCTCTTGAGCACTGCGTTGGTTTTCCCTTGAAGAGGAAAGGGTGATGCAGCAAAGTAGCGTAAGTATTTCCCTCAGCTTTTGAGAACCAAGGTATAAATCCAAAGAGGGAGGCCACGACGAGTCCCTCGCACCTACACAAACAAATAAATCCTCGCAACCAACGCGATAAGGGGTTGTCAATCCCTTCACGGTCACTTACGAGTGTGAGATCTGATAGATATGATAAGATAATATTTTTGGTATTTTTATGATAAAGATGCAAAGTAAAGAAAGTAAAAATAAAAATGGTGCTAGAAATAACTTGTAGATGGGAGATTAATATGATGGAAAATAGACCCGGGGGCCATAGGTTTCACTAGTGGCTTCTCTCAAGAGCATAAGTATTACGGTGGGTGAACAAATTACTGTTGAGCAATTGACAGAATTGAGCATAGTTATGAGAATATCTAGGTATGATCATGTATATAGGCATCACGTCCGAGACAAGTAGACCGACTCCGCCGCATCTACTACTATTACTCCACACATCGACCGCTATCCAAAGATGCATCTAGAGTATTAAGTTCATAAGAACAGAGTAACGCTTTAAGCAAGATGACATGATGTAAAGGGATAAATTCATGCAATATGATATAAACCCCATCTTGTTATCCTCGATGGCAACAATACAATACGTGCCTTGCTGCCCTACTATCACTAGGAAAGGACACCGCAAGATTGAACCCAAAGCTAAGCACTTCTCCCATTGCAAGAGAGATCAATCTAGTAGGCCAAACCAAACTGATAATTCGAAGAGACTTGCAAAGATAACCAATCATACATAAAAGAATTCAGAGAAGATTCAAATATTGTTCATAGGTAAACTTGATCATAAACCCACAATTCATCGGTCTCAACAAACATACCGCAAAAGAAGATTACATCGAATAGATCAATCTCCTCAAGAGAGGGGGAGAACATTGTATTGAGATCCAAAAAGAGAGAAGAAGCCATCTAGCTAATAACTATGGACCAGAAGGTCAGAGGTAAACTACTCACACATCATCGGAGAGGCTATGGTGTTGATGTAGAAGCCCTCCGTGATCGATGCCTGATACGTCCATTTTACATCATGCTTTTATATCGATATTTATTGCATTATGGGTTGTTAGTCCACTTTATGTCACAATACTTATGGCTATTCGCTCTTATTTTACAAGGTTTACATAAGGAGGAGAATGGCAATTTGGAATGAATTTTGGAAAAGGAGCAAATATTAGAGACCTATTCTGCGCAACTCCAAAAGTCCTGAAACTCCACGAAACATCTTAAAATAAATAAAGAAAAATCCTCGCCAAAGATGAAGGCCAGGGGGCCCACACCCTGCTCACGAGGGTGGGGGCGCTCCCCCTCCTAGGGCGCGCCCCCTACCTCGTGGGCCCCCTGGTAGGTCTCCGACGTCCATATTCTGCTATATGAAGTCTTTCGATGAGAAAAAAACCAGAAGCAACCTTTCGGGACAAGACTCCGCCGCCACGAGGCGGAACCTTGGCGGAACCAATCTAGAGCTCCGGCAGAGCTGCTCATTGAAGATACTTCTCCCGGAGGGGGAAATCATCACCATCGTCATCACCAATGCTCCTCTCATCGGGAGAGGGCAATCCCCATCAACATCTTCACCAGCACCATCTCATCTCCAAACCCTAGTTCATCTCTTGTGTCCAATTCTTGTCTCCAAGTCCGGGATTGGTGCTAGTAGGTTGCTAGTAGTGTTGATTACTCCTTGTAGTTGATGCTAGTTGGTTTATTTGGTGGAAGATCATATGTTCAGATCCTATATGCATATTATTACCCCTCTGATTATGAACATGAATATTCTTTGTGAGTAGTTACGTTTGTTCCTGAGGACAAGGGAGAAGTCTTGCTATTAGTAGTCATGTGACTTTGGTATTTGTTTGATATTTTGATAAGATGTATGTTGTCTAGCCTCTAGTGGTGTTATGTGAACGTCGACTACATAACACTTCACCATTATTTGGGCCTAGAGGAAGGCATTGGGAAGTAATAAGTAGATGATGGGTTGCTAGAGTGATAGAAGCTTAAACCCTAGTTTATGCGTTGCTTCGTAAGGGGCTGATTTGGATCCATATGTTTCATGCTATGGTTAGGTTTACCTTAATATTTTTGTTGTAGTTGCGGATTCTTGCAATAGAGGTTAATCACAAGTGGGATGCTTGTTCAAGTAAGAACAGCACCCAAGCACCGGTCCACCCACATATCAAATTATCAAAGTATCGAACGCGAATCATATGAACGTGATGAAAACTAGCTTGACGATATTCCCATGTGTCCTCGGGAGCGCTTTTCCTATTATAAGAGTTTTTTCCGGCTTGTCCTTGCTACAAAAAGGATTGGGCCACCTTGCTGCACTTTATTTACTTTTGTTACTTGTTGCTCATTACAATTTATCTTGTCACAAAACTATCTGTTACCACTTATTTCAGTACTTGCAGAGAATACCTTGCTGAAAACCGCTTATCATTTCCTTCTGCTCCTCGTTGGGTTCGACACTCTTACTTATAGAAAGGACTACGGTAGATCCCTTATACTTGTGGGTCATCAAGACTCTTTTCTGGCGCCGTTGCCGGGGAGTGTAGCGCTTCTGGTAGGTGGAATTTGATAAGGAAAAATTTATATAGTGTGCTGAAATTTACTATCACTTGTTACTATGGAAAGTAATTCTCTGAGGGGCTTGTTCGGGGTATCTTCACCCCATCCGGTAGAGCAAAGAGTTGCTCCTAGAAAATGAAACTCCTTTTGAATTTCCTTCGGGTATGATGGAAAAACTGCTAGCTAACCCTTTTACAGGAGATGGAACAAAGCATCCCGATGAGCACTTAATATATGTGGATGAAGTTTGTGGATTATTTAAGCTTGCGGGTATACCCGATGATGTTTCTAAGAAGAAGGTCTTCCCTTTATCTTTGAAGGGAGATGCATTGATATGGTATAGGCTATGTGATGATATGAGATCATGGAACTATAAAAGAGTGAAGTTGGAATTTCATCAAAAGTATTACCCTATGCATCTTGTTCATCGAGATCGTAATTATATATATAATTTCTGGCCTCGCGAAGGAGAAAGCATCGCTCAAGCTTGGGGGAGGATTAAATCAATGTTATATTCATGCCCCAATCATGAGCTCTCGAGAGAAATAATTATGCAAAGTTTTTATGCTCGGCTTTCTCATAATAATCAAACCATGCTTGATACTTCTTGTGCTGGCTCTTTTATGACGAAGACTATTGAATTTAGATGGAATTTATTGGATAGAATTAAACACAACTCTGAAGATTGGGACCTCGATGAAGGTAAGGAGTCAGGTATGACACCTAAGTTTGATCGTGTTAAATCTTTTATGGATACCGATATTTTCCGTAAGTTTAGCACTAAATATGGACTTGACTACGAGATAGTAGCTTCTTTACGTGAATCTTTTGCTACTTATGTTGATCTCCCTAAGGAGAAGTGGTTTAAATATCATCCTCCCATAGAATTAAAAGTAGCTGCACCTATTAAAGTTGAAGAAAAGATTGTCACTTATAATGATCCTATTGTTCCTAGTTCTTATGTTGAGAAACCACCTTTCCCTGTTAGAGTAAAGGATCATGCTAAAGCTTCAACTGTTGTTCGTAAAAGTAATATTAGAACTTATACACCCTCTTGAGCAAGTTAAAGTAGAACCTAATATTGCTATTGTTAAGGATCTCTTGTCTGATAATATTGATGGGCATGTTATTCAGTTCGATGGTGAAACTGCTAGAATTGCTAAACCTTGTGCTAAAGATAAACATAGACCTGTGGTAGGCGTGCTTGTTATTTCTGTAAAAATAGGAGATCATTGTTATCATGGCTTATGTGATATGGGTGCGAGTGCTAGTGTTATACCACATACTTTATACGAAGAAATTAAGAATGAAATTGCACCTGCTGAGTTAGAAGGAATTGATGTCACAATTAAACTTGCCAATAGAGATACTATTTCACCAATTGGGATTGTTAGAGATGTTGAAGTCTTGTGTGGGAAAACTAAATGTCCTGCTGATTTTCTTGTTCTTACTTCTCGCAAGATAGCTTTTGTCCCATTATATTTGGTAGACCCTTCTTGAATACTGTTAATGCTAAGATAGACTGCGAAAAGAATGTTGTTACTATTGGCTTGGATGATATGATTCATGAGTTTAATTTCTCTAAATTTAGAAACAACATCGTGAGGAATAATTACCTAATAAGGATGAAATTATTGGTCTTGCTTCTATTGCCGTACCTCCTAGTGATCCTTTAGAACACTATTTACTAGACCATGAAAATGATATGTTCATGAATGAAAGAAGGGAAATAGATGAAGTATTCTTTAAACAGGAACCTATTCTGCAACACAACTTGCATGTTGAAATCTTAGGGGATCCTCCTCCACCCAAGGGTGATCCCGTGTTTGAGCTTAAACCGTTGCCTGATAATCTTAAATATGCTTATCTTGATGAAAATAAGATATATCCTGTTATTATTAGTGCTAACCTTTCAGAGCATGAAGAAGAAAGATTATTGAAAAATCTGAAGAAGCATCATGCTGCTATTGGATATACTCTTGATGATCTTAAGGGCATTAGTCCCACTCTATGTCAACATAAAATAAATTTGGAAGCAGATGTCAAACCAGTTCGTGATCCTCAATGACGTTTGAATCCTAAAATGAAAGAAGTGGTAAGAAAAGAAATACTCAAGCTTCTGGAGGCAGGTATAATTTATCCCGTTGCTGATAGTCAGTGGGTAAGTCCTGTCCATTGTGTCCCTAAGAAGGGAGGTATTACTGTTGTTCCTAATGATAAAGATGAATTGACTCCACAAAGAATTATTACAGGTTATAGGATGGTAATTGATTTCCATAAATTAAATAAAGCTACTAAGAAAGATCATTACCCCTTACCTTTTATTGATCAAATGCTAGAAAGATTATACAAACATACACATTATTGCTTTCTAGATGGTTATTCTGGTTTCTCTCAAATACCTGTGCCGGCTAGAGATCAATCAAAGACTACTTTTACATGCCCTTTTAGTACTTTTGCTTATAGACGTATGCATTTTGGTTTATGCAATGCACCTTCTACCTTTCAAAGATGCATGATGGCTATATTCTCTGACTTTTGTGAAAAGATTTGTGAGGTTTTCATGGATGACTTTTCCGTCTATGGTTCCTCTTTTGATGATTGCTTGAGCAATCTTGATCGAAGTTTTGCAGAGATGTGAAGAAACTAATCTTGTCTTGAATTGGGAAAAGTGCCACTTTATGGTTAATGAAGGTATTGTCTTGGGGCATAAAGTTTCTGAAAGAGGTATCTAAGTTGATAAAGCCAAGGTTGATGCGATTGAAAAGATGCCATGTCCCAAGGACATCAAAGGTATAAGAAGTTTCCTTGGTCACGCCGGATTTTACAGGAGGTTCATTAAGGACTTCTCAAAAATTTCTCGGCCTCTGACTAATTTATTACAAAAAGATATACCATTTGTCTTTGATGATGATTGTGTAGAAGCATTTGAAATACTTAAGAAAGCATTAGTCTCTGCACCTGTTGTTCAACCACCTGATTGGAACCTACCCTTTGAAATTATGTGTGATGCTAGTGATTATGTTGTAGGTGTTGTTCTAGGGCAAGAGTTGATAAGAAATTAAATGTTATTCATTATGCTAGTAAGACTCTAGACAATGCTCAAAGAAATTATGCTACTACTGAAAAAGAACTTTTAGCAGTTGTATTTGCTTGTGATAAATTCAGACCTTATATTGTTGATTCTAAAGTAACTATTCACACTGATCATGCTACTATTAAATATCTTATGGAAAAGAAAGATGCTAAACCTAGACTTATTAGATGGGTTCTCCTGCTACAAGAATTTGATTTGCATATTGTTGATAGAAAGGGAGCTGAGAACCCCGTTGCAGACAACTTGTCTAGGTTAGAGAATGTTCTTGATGACCCACTACCTATTAATGACAGCTTTCCTGATGAACAATTAAATATTATAAGTACTTCTCGTAGTACTCCTTCGTATGCTGATTATGCTAATTATATTGTTGCTAAGTTTATACCACCTAGCTTCACATACCAGCAAAAGAAAAAAAAATCTATGACTTGAGACATTACTTTTGGGATGACCCACATCTTTATAAAGAAGGAGTAGATGGTGTTATTAGACGTTGTGTACCTGAGCATGAACAGGAACAGATCCTACGCAAGTGTCACTCCGAAGCTTATGGAGGACACCACGTTGGAGACAGAACAACACATAAGGTATTGCAATCTGGTTTTTATTGGCCTACTCTCTTCAAGGATGCCCGTAAGTTTGTCTTATCCTGTGATGAATGTCAAAGAATTGGTAATATTAGTAGACATCAAGAAATGCCTATGAATTATTCACTTGTTATTGAACCATTTGATGTTTGGGGCTTTGATTATATGGGACCTTTTCCAGCCTCCAATGGATACACACATATTTTAGTTGTTGTTGATTACGTTACTAAGTGGGTAGAAGCTATTCCAACTAGTAGTGCTAATCATAACACTTCTATTAAAATGCTTAAGGAAGTTATTTTTCCGAGGTTTGGAGTCCCTAGATATTTAATGACTGATGGTGGTTCACACTTTATTCATGGTGCTTTCCGTAAAATGCTTGCTAAGTATGATGTTAATCATAGAATCGCATCTCCTTATCACCCACAGTCTAGTGGTCAAGTAGAATTGAGCAATAGAGAGCTCAAATTAATTTAGCAAAAGACTGTTAATAGGTCTAGAAAGAATTGGTCCAAAAAACTTGATGATGCATTATGGGCTTATAGAACTGCATATAAAAATCCTATGGGAATATCTCCGTATCAAATGGTTTATGGAAAAGCATGTCACTTACCTCTCGAACTAGAACATAAGGCATATTGGGCTATTAAAGAGCTCAACTATGATTTCAAACTTGCCGGTGAGAAGAGGTTATTTGATATTAGCTCACTTGACGAATGGAGAACCCAAGCTTATGAAAATGCCAAGTTGTTTAAAGAAAAAGTTAAAAGATGGCATGACAAAAGGATACAAAAGCGTGAGTTTAATGTAGGTGATTATGTATTGCTATACAACCCTCGTTCAAGATTTTTTGCAGGAAAACTTCTCTCTAAATGGGAAGGCCCCTATGTTATCGAGGAGGTCTATCGTTCCGGTGCCATAAAAATCAACAACTTCGAAGGCACAAATCCGAAGGTGGTAAACGGTAAAAGAATTAAACATTATATCTCAGGTAATCCCATAAATGTTGAAACCAATATTATTGAAACCGTGACCCCGGAGGAATACATAAGGGACACTTTCCGGAACGTTTCAGACTCCGAAAAGGAATAGGTATGTGGTACGGTAAGTAAACCGACTCCAAAACAAATTTTAAGGCAATATCTCTCCGTTTTTGAATATTTAGAAAAATAGAAAATTAAGTAGCAGTCCGGGAAGGACACGAGGGCCCCACGAGGGTGGTGGGCGCGCCCCCCTACCTCGTGAGCACCTCGTGTGCCTTCCGGACTCCGTTTTATTGCATGATACGTATTTTGGTCGGTAAAAATTCACTATATATTCACCTGAAGGGTTTGACTCCTGTATCACGCAAATATCCTCTGTTTTTGTTTCGAGCTGTCCCGTTGCAGATTAGATCAACATGTCTTCCCAAGATTCGGAAGGAGAAAGCTATGTGGATGATTACTTAGCAAATCCCAAGGTCTATGGAGATGTGGAACACGATGGTTGGACCACGGAGGAAGAAGAGGACTATGAACCCAAGGGGAAGGAGGAGACGAGCTCAGATGAAGACGAAGCCCCATTATCTCAACACGGGATATGCACGTGGAGTTCAAAAGTCAAGTCTCACGATAGGGTAAAGAAACCCAAGTTCGAGTTTATCCCTTTTCGTCTCTTGCAGGAAAATAAGCAGGACCTATGCAAAAAGATATTAACCCTGGAGTGGGAGATTGATGATCTGAGGGATCAAAATGCCGTCCTCAAGCTCAAATTAAGGGAGAAGCCTAAGCCATCAACTAAGCCAACATCACCACCACCTTCTTCACCAACAACAAAGAAGGAGACATAATCACATGGGTATGGGCACTCCCCTTGGCAACTGCCAAGCTTGGGGGAGGTGCCCCGGTATCGTATCACAACTCCTATCTTTACTGTTTTTCTTAGTTCGATCCTAATAGTAGTATCTTGATCTAGTAGAATAAAGTTGATGGCATGATCTAGTTTTGAGTTTTGCTTTATGATCTCTCTATGTAATCGAGTCCGTGAGCTATATATATAATAAAGATTAGTGTTGAGTCAAGGGCTTGATTATTTTGCCATGATCTTGGGTGAATAAAATAAAAGAGAAAAAGAATAAAAAGAAACAAAGAGGTCATATTGATCTTATTGAGAGTAATGGCTTCACATAGAAAGAGTATGATGATTAAAAGTTGTTGGGAGTTGGCAGACATGGCCTTGGTCATCGCTGCAATTAATAGGAAGTAATAAGGGAAGAGAGGTTTCACATATAGATATATTATCATTGACATCTTTTATGATTGGGAGCACTCATTAAAATATGACATGCTAAAGAGTTGATTTTGGACCAGGAAGACAACGTAATGAGTTATGTCTTTCTTATATCTGAGATAAAGTATGTTGTCATGGATCCTCTAACTTGTGAGCTTGCCTTTCCCCCTCATGTTAGCCAAATTCTCAGCACCAAGTAGAAATACTACTTGTGCTTCCAAATACCCTGAAACCAGTTTTGCCATGAGAGTCCACCATATCTATCTATGGATTGAGTAAGATCCTTCAAGTAAGTTGTCATCGGTGCAAAGCAATAAAAATTGCTCTAAATATGTATGATTGATTGGTGTGGGAGAAATAAGCTTTATACGATCCTGTGATGTGAAAGTAATAAAAGCGACGGACTGCATAATAAAGGTTCATATCACAAGGGGCAATATAAAGTGACGTTCTTTCGCATTGAGATTTTATGCATCCAACCATAAAAGCGCATGGAAACCTCTGCTTCCCTCTGCGAAGGGCCTATCTTTTATTATCTTCTACCTTATGCAAGAGTCATGGTGATCTTCACCTTTTCTTTTTCATTTTATCCTTTGGAAAGCTCAGCATGTTGGAAAGAACATGATATATATATATATATATATATATATATATATATATATATCTAATTGGATGTAGGGGAGCATGAACCATTATTGTTGACATTACCCTTGAGGTAAAAGGTTGTGGGGCAAAACTATAAGCCCCTATCTTTCTTTGTGTCCGATTAAAACTCCGTAACCACAAGTATTGCGTGAGTGTTAGCAATTATGAAGGACTAGATGATAGTTGAGTATGTGGACTTGCTTTTAAGCTCTGACATAGACTCTTTCCGATGTTATGATAAATTACAATTGCTTCAATGACTGAGATTATAGTTTGTTGGAGCCCAATAAGGTTTATGATTCATACTTTTGCATTGTGAATAGATCATCACTTGAACATAAGTAATCATATGACAAAATCTATATATGTTGTTGTTATGAGAATAATCATGATGCCTTCATGTCCGTATTTTATTTTTATCGACGCCTCTACCTCTAAACATGAGGACATATTTATTGTTATCGGCATTTCGCTTGAGGACAAGCGAGGTCTAAGCTTGGGGGAGTTGATACGTCCATTTTGCATCATGCTTTTATATCGATATTTATTGCATTATGGACTGTTATTCCACTTTATGTCACAATACTTATGGCTATTCTCTCTTATTTTACAAGGTTTACATAAGGAGGGAGAATGCCGGCAGATGGAATGCAGAATTTGGAAAAGGAGCAAATATTAGAGACCTATTCTGCGCAACTCCAAAAGTCCTGAAACTCCACAAAACATCTTAAAATAAATAAAGAAAAATCCTCGCCAAAGATGAAGGCTAGGGGGCCCACACCCTGCTCACGAGGGTGGGGGGCGCGCCCCCCCTCCTAGGGCGCGCCCCCTACCTCATGGGCCCCCTGGTAGGTCTCCGACGTCCATCTTCCGCTATATGAAGTCTTTCGATGAGAAAAAAACCAGAAGCAACCTTTCGGGACGAGACTCACGCCACGAGGCGGAACCTTGGCGGAACCAATCTAGAGCTCCGGCAGAGCTGTTCACGGAGATACTTCTCCCGGAGGGGGAAATCATCACCATCGCTATCACCAACGCTCCTCTCATCGGGAGAGGGCAATCTCCATCAACATCTTCACCAAAGACCATCTCATCTCCACACCCTAGTTCATCTCTTGTATCCAATTCTTGTCTCCATGTCCGGGATTGGTGCTAGTAGGTTGCTAGTAGTGTTGATTACTCCTTGTAGTTGATGCTAGTTGGTTTATTTGGTGGAAGATCATATGTTCAGATCCTATATGCATATTATTACCCCTCGATTATGAACATGAATATGCTTTGTGAGTAGTTACGCTTTGTTCCCGAGGACAAGGGAGAAGTCTTGCTATCGGTAGTCATGTGACTTTGGTATTTGTTTGATATTTTGATAAGATGTATGTTGTCTAGCCTCTAGTGGTGTTATGTGAACGTCGACTACATAACACTTCACCATTATTTGGGCCTAGAGGAAGGCATGGGGAAGTAATAAGTAGATGATGGGTTGCTAGAGTGACAGAAGCTTAAACCCTAGTTTATGCGTTGCTTCGTAAGGGGCTGATTTGGATCCATATGTTTACCTTAATACTTTTGTTATAAGGGGCTATGGTTAGGTTTACCTTAATACTTTTGTTGTAGTTGCGGATGCTTGCAATAGAGGTTAATCATAAGGGGCTATGGTTAGGTTTACCTTAATACTTTTGTTGTAGTTGCGGATACTTGCAATAGAGGTTAATCATAAGTGGGATGCTTGTTCAAGTAAGAACAGCACCCAAGCACCGGTCCACCCACATATCAAATTATCAAAGTATCGAACGCAAATCATATGAACGTGATGAAAACTAGCTTGACGATATTCCCATGTGTCCTCGGGAGCGCTTTTCCTATTATAAGAGTTTGTTCCGGCTTGTCCTTTGCTACAAAAAGGATTGGGCCACCTTGCTGCACTTTATTTACTTTTGTTACTTGTTGCTCGTTACAATTTATCTTGTCACAAAACTATCTCTTACCACTTATTTCAGTACTTGTAGAGAATACCTTGCTGAAAACCGCTTATCATTTCCTTCTGCTCCTAGTTGGGTTCGACACTCTTACTTATCGAAAGGACTACGATAGATCCCCTATACTTGTAGGTCATCAATGCCCCTTCCAGCGGAGCTCCGGAACAGGCCCCAAGATGGGATCTCACGGGTACAGAAGGTTGCAGCGGTGGAATTAGGTTTTTGGCTCGGTATCTGGAAGTTTGGGGGTACGTAGGTATATATAGGAGGAAGGAGTACGTCGGTGGAGCAACAGGGGGCCCACGAGGGTGGAGGGCGCGCCTGGGGGGGTAGGCGCGCCCCCCTACCTCGTGCCCTCTTGGTTGATGTATTGACGTAGGGTCCAAGTCCTCTGGATCACGTTCGTTCCAAAAATCACGTTCCCGAAGGTTTCATTCCATTTGGACTCCGTTTGATATTCTTTTTCTGTGAAACTCTGAAATAGGCAAAAACAGCAATTGGGCTGGGCATCCGGTTAATAGGTTAGTCCCAAAAATAATATAAAAGTGTATAATAAAGCCCAATAATGTCCAAAATAGAATATAATATAGCATGGAACAATAAAAAATTATAGATACGTTGGAGACGTATCACTCACCCGTGCCGAGCTCGGAAGAAGTAGCCCCCTCCCCGCCAAGATTCGGTGCCGGGACGAACACTACAAAAAAAAGACACATCCGTGACATTTTGGGCCGAACGAATTTTTTTTCTGTCATACATATGACACTTCTATGACGATAATTGTGACAAAACCCGGTATCATCATAGATGTGGTGGGCTCCTACTTCTATGACAAAAAATCATGACAGAAAATTGGCTTTTCGTCTGGCGGGATGGAGATGCAAATGCATGACATTCTTTGGGCCGTCCCATGACGGAAAAACCATGGTAGAAGCGAGGGGAGGAAAATTTCGGGAGTTCCGGTTACGGTGGGAGGTCGGGGCCGAAGCGATGTTGCTTTCTCTCGCACTCAGTGACGCTGCTGCAGTGTGCGGCGTTGGCTCTAATCGAACCCTAGCGAGGCGTTGGGCTCTAATCGAACCCGGCGATTGCCTGCGAGCTAGCGTTCTTGAACCCGATCGAGCGATTCGTTCGCCATCGCCGCTAATCAAGCCGATCGATGGGATGAACAGGAGCGCTATGCGGGGGGTTTGGATGAACAGGGAGAGATGGCGTTGCCTCTGGATGAACAGGACTCCGTGGTGTGGTGGAGGGCTGGATGAACAGTAGACGGTGGAGGGGTGGATGAACAGGACCCCGTGGTGTGGAGGGCAGGATCAACAGTAGACGATGGAGGGGTGCCCGTGGAGGGGTGGTTGAACAGGACCCCGTGGTGTGGAGGGCTGGATGAACGATGAAGCGGTGGAGGGGTGGTTGAACAGTAGCTGGTGGAGTAGCGCGCGGTGGAGGCTGGATGAACAGGAGCCCGTGGAGGCTGGAGGACGTCGACGGTGGATGAACAGTAGCTCGTGGAGGCTGGACGGGGTCGACGGTGGAGATGAACAGTATCCCGTGGAGTCCCATTTTGCGGTACGCCACACCCTTCCCAATGAACAGGACCCCCGTTTCGACCGTAGAGCTCCAACACAAGTCCGTTTTCTCCGTTTTGCGGTACGCCACACCCCTCCCGATCAACAGGACCCCCGTTTCAACCGTAGGAGGTCCGTTTCCTCCGTTTTGCGGTACACCACACCCCTCCCGATCAACAGGACCCCGTTCCGAACGTAGGAGGTCTGTTTCCTCCGTTCTGCAGTATGCCAGGCGTCGTTTCCATCGCCAGTTCCATCCAAGCCCTCCCGATGAACACGACCACGCATTCCGTTCCGACCCAGCCGGTTGGCTCCCACGCGTTCCGTTGCCTCCCCATGAACACGACGCATTCCGTTGCCTCCCCATGAACACGAGCATTCCATTGCCTCCGCATGAACACGACGACGACGCTGTTTCTCCGTTCCAACCCAGCCATGTACACGAGCCACGGCGTCACGTGTCTGTGAGTAGGCGTTCGAGACCCCGCCCGTATGTACACATACGTGGCCGTATTTTCTTTCTTGCACCCTGGCCGCTGTACGTACGTGTACGTGCTACGTGCGCGCCTCTACATCGACCAATATATATGTACGTACACGTTTGTGACCAGAATGACAACGCTACGTACGCTTCGACCAGGTGGGTCCCGACTGTCAGGCACTTCCTTGCCTGCGAATATGTAGCTGGTGGGTCCCAGCAGTCAGGGGGCGAAATACGGTGGCCCGTCTGGTGGATCCCCGCTGTCAGGTGGAGGAATAATTATTTTGCACGTAATAAGGAGGCACTTCCTTGCTGCGGCCGTGGACCCAGCTGTCAGCCTCTCCACGTACAGTCCACGTCCGATGGAAGTCGTTCCTTGACCACGTTGACCACGCCGCACCGAGAGCACCAGGGCGGTGGAAGACGGCGAGGCCTAGGAAGGGGACGATGGGGAGCTGGGGAAGACGCGGCAGTGGAAGCCCGCGCAACGAAAGAGAATCTGAGGGTTCACCGGTTCGGGCTGCGGTGTGAGGTTGCTGCCGCCGCAGGCCTGCCAGCGATGGGAATAGTAGGGGGTGGTGAGGCCTCCGCGCAGACAACAGCCGCCACAGAGTCGAGCATGCGGCACGACCGGCGCCGCTTTGGGCGGTGGAGCAAGAAGACCAGAGGTTGAACAAGCACTACGGCCGTTGGATGGACATCATACGGTCCTTTGGAGCTAGAATCGTTCATATTGACTAAAGTTGACAAAGGGCCCCGTCCCAGTCAACTTAGTAGGCCCACAAGTCAGCCTCCCACCATGGTGGGTCCCAGCTAGCAGGGGGAGTATTCATTTTTTTGTGCGTAATAAGGAGGCACTTCTGGTGGGTCCGAGCTGACAGTGGGGGGAACGTTTTTTTCGTGAAATACGTTGGCCCATCCGGTGGGTCCGAGCAGTCAGGGGGAAACGTTTTTTCGCAAAATAAGGTGGCCCATCCGGTGGGTCCTTGCTGTAAGGTGGAGGAATAATTATTTTGCGCGTAATAAGGAGGCACTTCCTTGCGGCCGCCCGGACCCAGCTGTCAGCCTCTCCACGTAGTACTCTTCCGATGGAAGTCGGTCGTTGACCACGTTGACCACGCCTGGCCGAGAGCACCGAGGCGGTGAATGCGGACGACGGCGAGGCCTAGGAAGGGGACGACGCGGAGCCGGGGAAGACACAGCAGTGGAAGCCCGCGCGGAGAGGAGTACGAGGGTTCACTGGTTCGGCTACGGTGTGAGGCTGCCATCGCCAAAGAATAACATGGGGTGTGGGTGAGTAGAGGGATGGCCTGGCCAGCGGTGGGAGTAGTAGGGGCGGTGAGGCCTCCGTCGCATCGCAGCCTTGACCACGGGAGGCAGGGGCACGAGGCACGACCGGCGCTGGTTTGGGCGGCTGGAGCAAAAGACCAGAGGTTGAAGAAGCACTACGGTCGTTGGATGGACATCGTACGGTCACTCGAGCTAGAATCGTGCATATTGACTAAGTTAACAAAGCCCTCTCGTCCTGTCAACTTAGTAGGCCCACAAGTCAGCCTCGCCACTATAATCGGGTCCCAGCTAATGTGGGGTATTCATTTTTTGTGCGTAATAAGGAGGCACTTCCTTGCGTGCGAAGATATAGCTGGTGGGTCCGAGTCCAACGGCGGTAATGTTTTTTGGCGAAATCTGAGGCCCTTTTCGGTGGGTCCTCGATGTCGGTGGAGGAATCATTATTTTGCGCGTAATAAGGAGGCATTTCCTTGCGTGCGGCCGTGGACCCAGCTGTCGGCCTCTCCACGTAAAGTCCACTTCAGATGCATGTCGGTCGTTGACCACGTTAGGGGACGGTGAGGCCTCCGCGGTAGCACAGCCAGCCACGGGAGGCAGGAGCATGCGGCACGACTGGCGCTGCTTTGGGCGGCTGGGGCAAGAAGACCAGAAGTTGAAGAAGAACTACGGCCGTTGGATGGACATCGTTGGCCACGCCGCGCCGAGAGCACCAGGGCGGTGGACGACGACGAGGCTTAAGAAGGGAACGACACGGAGCCGGGGAAGACACGACAGTGGCTGCCCACGCGGTGGAGAGTACGAGGTTGACTGGTTCGGCTGCCGTCCCGAAAAATAACAGGAGGTGTGGGTGAGTAGAGGGATAGACAGGCCAGGGATGCGAGTATGGTGGGGCCGTGAGGCCTTCCCGGCAAAGACTGCCGCCATGGGAGGTGGGAGCAAAGCGGTTCTGACGGGCGCTGGTTTGGGCGGTAGGCAGAAGGATCGAGACTGAAGAAGCACGATTGACGTTAGATTGACATCTAATAGTCGTATTTGGTAGAGTCAATTGTTGACTAAGTTTCTTTTTGAGAAACCTTGTGTACGCATGAACTTAGTAGGCCCACAAGTCAGCCTCCAAATCTATGGCGCATACAACATAAAGCCCATTTGCTATTTTTTATAATTTGCAACCCATTTGCTAATTCTTAAGTAATTTATTACAGCCCATTTTCTGCCTAGGACCACGGTCAAAAAGTCCAACCTTATTTTGCATATTTCGGTGGAGTCCGAACTGTTGTAATCCCAAAATGATAAACATTTTTTAAGAACTTATTGATTTGCCAAAAAATCGTTTTGTTTTTGTAAGAAAATAAGACGTGGGACAAATTTAGTTGGTTTAAGGGAAAACCAGTGGTAAAAAATCAGTGCTGGGTGGGAAAAACAACAAAAATAAGGATGTAAATATGAAAAGGGAATTTTATGTGTTTTCAATATAATGATACGTGTATATGAACTAGTAAAACTATAGGTAGAGCTTAGAAAACGGATGTAGGACATGCGTTTCAAGAGGAAAAATAGAACTGGGCTGTGTGTTTGACTCGGTAAAAAAACTGCTGCGGATGTTGTAAGACAAAATATAACTAATTTGGCGGGCGAGAGGCCGATAGATACCGCTGGATCTTTGTGCCCCGTTGTCGCCATGGGCTGGGCCTGTTAAAACAAAACAACACCGGGCAATCTATAACCCAGCTTGAAACTTGCTCGACCTGAAAAAACAATATACGTGCTCAATAAACGAGAGAATTCTGCAAGTAATGCATCGATAATCGGGATGCATACGGATATTTTTTTATCGTGATAATAAGTGCATGCACTTGTTTCAAAAATTGGAGAACTGAATTGAACGGCGGGTGCTTATGCTACCCATCAAATAAAAATCAGGTGCCTGAAAATTCGTTTCAAAAAAAATGATTCAGCTTTATATCCACATCGACCCTCGGCATGATGGTTGGAAGCAAATGCAAGTTCATACCAAAACATCGTTAACAACAATACCAACTTGCGGACGACAAGGTAGTACAACTACCAATACCAAACAAACTTATAATCTTTTTACTCCTGGCCCTAGTGTTCGTCTGGTAGAAAATCTTGCAGAGGACCAGCTCCCGCTCCTTCTCTTGCTCCAGGTCCGCGAGGTGGTACTGGTGCATCACCCAATTGGTCCTCTGCTGGTCAAAGTTCTTGTTGGTGTGCAGCACCAGAACCTTTTTTGCTGCCCGTCTGTCGGTCGTTGACCATCACCGGCAAGGTATTGCCGGTCTTGTGCCACATCGCGTGCATGCCGCACCGATCATTGTATCTTGCGATGCGTCCACGCGCCCCTTTTGAACGCCCTGGAATTGCGCTGGAAGAAATGCTTCCGGCCACTCAGTGTGATACCTGCAGTATTGTGGAATACAGGTTTTAGTGTTCCTAGTTGGCATTTTCATAACATCTTTGGCATGTTGTAGTCACTTGTTTCACTTTTTATTAACTGTCAAATTGTGATTGCTTCACCAGGTCTGCGTGTAAAAACAAAACTAGAGCTATAAACAAAGGAATATGTTTGTGCAAGTAGACGGCCGATCGGTGTCTTACCTGGAAGTTTCTCAGGTTGGGTGTAACATATGTCGTGCTTTCGCCGTCGATGGTTGGTATGAACAAATCGATGAGAGACTGAAATCTCGCAATGTCAAGACTCACTTTGGCCTCAAGGTGCTCGATCACCTCGATCCGTGGGATCAAACTTGACGCCACCGGCAAAGACGGGCCAATCCTTCTTCGACTTGCATCGGTAATTCCAGTTATATGGTACTCGATGTATGATCAATCGATCGCTTTTAAGTGAATGATGAAAGATTTCGACAAATAAGTGGTACTCCAAATCTGAAGTCCGAATACCCGAACACGCCGCCGGGAATTCTTGTGTCACCTCACGCCGCAGCGTGTTGTCACGCCAATTCAATGTGTGGACATGATGAATAATTTGACCGACGATACTAGTACTGCCATGTACTACTTACTAGTCGTATTTAGTGTCACAATTTATACATAGGTTTAACTAACAAGTACGCACTTGAAGCCTAATCGATATATATATATATATATATATATATATATATATATATATTATACATATATATGGCTTCAGACAAAGATCTCCATCATCATTATCAAGACATCCTACGCAGGTGAGTTAGGATGCACTTGATCCCGTGAAGGTACCTATCCTTCAAACCAGAGGAGTGCTTCAAACTAACAACATTACATAATATCCAACAAAAGAGGGTCGTGCTACAGCAGAATACATGGCTCGATCTAGATATCAAAGCATGAATCAAGTTGTGCATATTTGATGTTGGCATGAACCACATCGCCAAGATGTCGGGTTTGCAAAAGCCATCCATCGCATGGAAGCTTGATGCCTTTCACACACCGAAGATTATCCGCAACAAGTTGTGTCGACGAATCTCTGGATATGGTGATTCATGAAACCCATGGTATGATGTGTAAACACAGCCCCTCGCGAATGGAAGTTGCATAGCACAAAGTAATCATCGCCGGTGATATGATCGATGATTGGTTGGATGATCGGATAATTGAGCCCGAGGAACAAGGAGTGGTTGCCGAGGGCTGTAAACCCGCCTCAGCTTGAATACGCTCGCCCAACGGAGCTGGGATCTTTCTCGAACACGAAGCAGCCATAGCCATCAATGTCACGAACGCCCACACATTGTAATCGCATGTGGTTTGATGTAATAGTTTGGTCAATTTGGTACGCTCGAATGAGCATCAAATGACCGCCATCACCGAACGAGCGATAAACCACCACCCATCACCGGTATGATTCCGTGTCCCGAATCATGAAGGCCAAAGACATTTGCCTCTGCTGCAACAATTCAAATTGGAGACCAAAAGGACAAAAATAAACAATCATGTTCAGAGTATGTGTGGAATTAAGATTATTATAACAGTGACACATATCATAGACAGAGAATTGCAATGCCGTGGTCATAATCATACCCCAAGTTAAAAAAATAAGCCAGTGGCTTTCATATTCAGCAATATGTGATGGTTCAAACATCATGTAACAGTGAGAGGAAAACTGCTATGACAGCGCCTACTCATATTCTACCATAGCACTTACTACTACTGTTCTCATATCAACTCTAAGCAATAACATGTGTTGTTATAAAAATCTTGTAAACGAGAGTAACATATAGCAATCATGATGTTATGCTCATAATATGTATTCTAACAATCATTAGATGCCAATTGTTCTCATATCAACTCTAACAATAACATGTGTGGTCATAAAAATCTAGGAAATGAGAGGAACATATAGCAATGATGTGGTTATAGACATGCTATGCATTCTAAATTTGTAACAAATGAATAGGCAGTCGTATTCATAAGGTAAAGATGAGATGAGATAGAACAATTACAGACGATCGATTCCACCAAAGATAGGTAGCCAATCTGCGTAAGGCCGATCACGTAAACGATGCCATCGTGCACTATAGCATCGCATGTAAATGTTTCCTCAACAGGATTGATGATGAGCCATAACCATGTATGGCTAATCGGATTCCAGATAGACTAATCCCTTGTTGAACAAGGCAATGAGCTTGTAATCCATGTAGTCTTCGATGGTGTGGGCACTTCGCAGACATAATTTTCTGCAAACAGAGGCCGAGCCAAAAGCTTGACGCGTCTCATGCGTAGTAGGCAGGAGTGTCCGGCGGGCCGCGAGGCTCGATGGCGGCGGTATCCAAAGATGGAAGGGTGATCTCTCGCTGGGTGTAGATATACACGAGACGCCATGGACTACCAGATTGGTGGATGAGGACGACCCAGTTGGCCTTCATGCCCGCCCAGTAGTGGCCGCGCATGAAGGGCAGGTGGAGGGGTAGTGGTAGCATGTCGAGGGGCACCATGGCAACCTCCGTAGGATCGTCAAGTCGGTGTCTGGGCCACCTGTGAGGATCGGGCATCAGCAAAGGTGGTGTCTTGAAAAGAGCCGGCCGGTTGCATTTGCAGTAGATGGTACAAAGACACCGAGCATGCGGCCGCAGGACGGTGGCCGAGTAGGTCCATACGATTACAGATCTGCTCCAAGAGAACATCAGGGAGGGAATTCCAATCGCGGCTCTGCTGTCAGTCGGTTCGGCCATTGGGGTTTTCGGTGCCTGCGGGCCAGCGGGGAAGTGGATTCGGGCGAGCGAGCGAAGAAGCTTCTCCTCGTGTGGCCGAGCAAAGGAGCGGGGGATATGGTACGCCATGAGCTACCAAGGAAGATGGCGCTGGCGGGCGAAAGCAAAGGAGCGGGGTAAATGGTGTGCGGCCGACGATGGGGAAGAGAGGAGGAAGAAGAAGAGAGGAGGAAGAAGAGTGGAAGATGGGGAAGAAAGTGCATTCAATCTCAAGTCTACTAGTACTACTACCAGGATATACCGTCCTTCGGAGTGTAAATAGTTACACCGATGACATGTGGGTCTACCACAACAGGGCCCATATGTCGCTTAATGGAGGATGAGGTGCGAAAGGCGTATTTATGAAGCGTGCTCTACTAGCAAACATGATGGCGATCGGGTAAGGCTGATTTAGTAACACCAACACGCTGGTTCAGCTTATTAATTACGTGTCCCATCCGGCCGCGGCGTGTATTGTCACTTCACCGCGAAGACTAGTTGAATAGTTCTCTCCGACCGAGATGGGGAATAAATGGATCGCGAGGACTTCCTTTCTACAAGATCCCTATGCCTCTACGCCACTTCACTCATTTTGCTCTGCATCTAGTCACTTGTTGAAATCTGTAGAAAGACAAATACTCCATATTTGAGAACAGAGGGAGGCTTTTACTCCGTACTACTCCCTCCGTCCCAAAATAGATGACTCAACTTTGTACTATATTTGGGAACAGAGGGAGTATCACCATATGGAGGGAACAGAGGAAGCTTGAAATATGAACATGTCAATGGGAGGGAGTAAGCCCCATGCATGCATGCATGCATGCAACATGCAACACTCACACGTACACATGGACGCACGCAACAATCACGCACCCATGCGGCACACAAAGACATGATGCAACACACACGCCACGCTCAAGTGCTCAACCTACTCCCTACGTCCGTGAAAGACTGTACATTTAGAGATTTACACATTGACCAGGGCATAATTAACGCCCAAAAGTAGCAGACTTATGTGTGCATGCGACCATTGAGATAAGAAGATTAAATGAAGGCCGTTGCATGCAGTAATTAAGGATAGACATGTAGCCTATACCTACAGCACAAGTTGGTGCATTAGTCAATCAATATTGATTTAGTAGATTAAAGGCTAAATGCATTGGAAGTGTAGATGTACATCATGTAGTACACTCTTTGTTGGAAGACCGAGGGAGGACACGTGCATGCACTCACATACACAGTCAGGGCGGTTCGCACACAAGGGTTGGACTCGTGTCGCGCCTGCGTAAAGTTTTGTTTAACTGGTTTCTTTGCTCTGCCAATTGATAGGTGGGACCCAGAAACTAGGTGACAATTTAACCAGTCAACAAAGTGCCACGTCGACTATGTGGCCGGTCAGTAGGGTGCAATACGGTGCTCTACGATGAGCTAGTGATCGCATAATCGCCGCAAAACTATATATAGTGACCGTAAAGAGCGTATTGTTACATACATTGATCGCCAGTGTATTTTTCTCGTTTCAAATTAAGCCATATTAATCGGAAAGGACGCAGTATGGACTACTACTACTAGTACTAGTACAGTACTGCTTTGATGTGTCCCGTCAACTCGCCGAACGAGGAGAAGCTTGCTTACTACGCCTCTCCCTCGCCCACGCGCACGGTGGTTCGCAGGACGAGGAGAGGGTTTTGACTACAACGCCCTCTCCCTCTCCCTCTCCCTCTCCCTCTCCCTTGCCCTCGCCCTCGCCCTGGATGTGCAACAGTTCAATCGGTGTCAGATTGCCAGAAGCATATTGTACTGTAGTATCATCATTGTTGGACCTTCCGAAGAGGCGAAGAGCAAGTGCAAGGTTCACACGAGTACGAACTATTGAACCTCCCGAAGAGGCAAAGAGCCAAGCGCAAGGTTTTATAGGAGTTGTCGTCCTAGTAGGAGTGTACTAGTACAACTATAGTGAACGATGCTACTGTATGATGCCGCCATCGCCACGTGATATCCAAAGCTGTGCCACCTTTTTTTTTCTCAAAGAGCGTGTTGGAGCCCGTGCAACAACCACAGAAGTTGCACATAGACATAACACATTTACTAGTAATAAATTCTAAAGGACAAATGCAAGTATGCCACACAAGTTCATCTCCAACTCATGTGATAAATTTGTGCACGACTAGTCTACATATATTCACAGCGCTACTGCTCACAATTACCGTACTCCACTTACACGTTATAGATGGGCTACATGTCCTCCTCCGGGTTCCAGTCCCAGGTGTTCTTCACGGATGGCACGATCCATAGCGGTGGGCAACGGGAATCATTGTCGCACCTTTCTAGTTCGGTTCCACACGATGGAGAATCATCCAAGCTGAAGCGACATAAATCAGGGATAGCGTGTCCCAGCATGTCGTTCATCCGGCGGTGCGCACTGAAGACACAACCAAGCTTCATGAACGGCAGGCCTTCCGTGTCGTGCACGGAAGGTGGCATCCGCTTCACAATGGGGTAGCTGTCCCCAATGAAAAGCGAGTACTCTCCAAGAGTGTTCCTCGGCACCCACGTAGCATCACGGGGGTCGAACTCGGGGCCGTTCATCTGGTACACCGGGCATCCCAGATCTGGACACATGGTGACGTACATAGTCAAGGTCCATGCATAATAATGTTGTGCTCAAATGTGGCGGTCAGTAATACTGTGCAGCAAATAGTACTACTCCAGTATAGAGGAAGTAAAATAACTGGCTTATTATATATAGCCACTCTTGGCTACATGGATGAGATAGTAAGACAAGGAAAAACAAAAATGGTGGCAGCTAGTGGGTTCAAGTCTTCAAGGGCCTAGCTAGCTATACGTGTCCTCCAAGGTAAAAAGTACTCCTACTAGTACTACAAAGTATACTACTAGTACAACAATGAAAAAGAAGGCGAGAGGGTTAAAAAATGGAATACCTGTGTAGATGGTGACGGTCCGATCGTGGTAGATTATGTGACCATGTTGCACATCAGTGGTACCATGGGTAACGACTGCTAAGATAGTTGATCCCAATATGCCAAAGTCAGCTACAAGGTTCCGTGTTAGACCGAATCGCGGATGCAAATGCACATCTGGATCGGCAATCTTATTTTGATCGGGGATGACTAGTCCTCGCAAAATAATGGAGTACCGTTAGGGATGCAAATGATGCTTTGTGCATTCCGCTTGTAATCTCCCGCATCAGTAGGATGCCAACCAGATGGAACAAGTCCCGGCTTGTCACCGCGAAGATGCGGCCTAGATGGCGACGGCGTCTTCGAACGATGTAGGGGTACAAATCTGCCGCCGCCAACATGCGCTGACCTCTGCGATTCTTGCCTCCTGCATTGATGACAATCCTTATGTCGAACACCGCGATGAGATAGTAATCGCCGAGCTGCTGCCGCTTTGTCGGCGGGTCCGCAATTGCTATCTTCTTCAATCTCATGTAGGCATCATCATACGTATTCTTGCCCAGCCAGTCCGGAAGGCCGATCCCAATGGTGGAGAAAGGGTCTACAGGAACGGCCGCACCGCTGTGGATGTTGTGCAAAATCATGGTGGTATCCGGCCGGAGGTATGCAAGCCAATCTTCGTTGGCACCGACCCAGACCTATATATAAGATGGTGGGCAGCGGAGAAATTACGGGATGGAAATGGAATAACTAAGTACTGCATGATCAAACTCCATTACTGACCTGCTCATCGGACAAAATCTGAGTACCTCTCAACGTCGTCTATTCTAGCGGAGTCAACGTGCAACCATGGCCAGGGAGCGGTGGACTGTTCGAAGAATTGTCCCATAGAAGAACCTTCTCCTCAAGGACGCATGGAAGACCAACAAGCATGGCCTTTTCCCAAGCCTGTTTAAGCAGCGTCTTGAAAAAGTTGGTGCAGGAAGCACCGAGTCTTCTTGGCGGTGAGGACGCGTCGGAGGGCGGCGATTTCTCCCAGAGAATCGTCGTCGAAGGTCTCTCAGCCCCGACGAGGAGGAGAACCGCCTGGCGAATCCATGGGAGCAGTGACGAACTGCCTTCTCTTCGGAGGGAGGGGAACTGGCGAGGAGGAGATAAGAGTGTGGTAACCGCAGGGCCTCGTCCCTTCCAACAGTAGATCGTTCCTCAGCGAAGGGGTGAGGCTATTATTTACTACTCTAAATAATAGCACTAGTAAATAATAGCACTAGTAAGAAATTTTTGGCACTAGGTAGTAGTTTTTGGTACCATGGAGTACTAGTACTAGCATTATGGAACGTTATGGGATTGCGTTATACTATAAATAATAGCACTATGTGACACTCCAAAAATTTTCCTTTGGTTTTCTTCAAATTTTGTTGGATTTGAAGGAGGTCTCCAAAACCCTTCCAAAAATCTCTCTCAAAGCTTTTTCCCTTTAGCAAATATTTTATTTTTGCATCTCCTTCAACTCTAGTGTTTGGTTTTAAATTTTCTTCTGATTGCCCTCTTCTCAAAATTTCAAGAAAAATCTTTGGAGTTTATTTTCTTTCAAAAGGAAACTCTAGGAGTTTTTCATCCTCTCCCATATTTGAAACCATTCATGATTCTCCCATGCACCACATGACAAAACCTTCCCAAAAATCTCTCCATCCACTTTGGTACAACTCAAACATTCTGTCCAAACTAATAAAATCCATTTTTGGATTTTATTCCAATTATTTCTCTTCCTAAGATAATTCTGTCTTTTCTTTTGAGCCTAGGTGATTTGCAAAGCAATTACCCTAATGCTTTTGATTTTTGACCTCAACTCCACACCCCTGGATAGTCCTTGGTATCCACAACCCAGAACCATCTTGATCCACTCTTCTTCTTTTCAAATATTTCAAATTTCACTCACTGCAAGTTTGGACCAGATTTGCCAAATTTGGTGAAATTCATATCTACACTTCTCCAGAAATTCCACCAAAATTTAGGCAACCTCAAGTTGCAATGAGAGACCACTCCACCAAAAATCAGCTCAAGGAAAAATCCCTGGATGCCAGAATCATTTTGTCGAACACCTGGCATGCAATCGCTCTGCTCACTTTCGTAAAATTCAGAAGTTCGGTCGATCTTCGCCAAGAACTTCGATCCACGAGTCCACGCGTGCCCTTGGCACGTTGCTCGCAGCCCGCCTGCCCGCCCGAAGCTCCACACGCTGCGCTTGGCGCGTTCGCATCGGTGGCGCCACAGCCCGCTCAAGGCCGGTGTGCTTTTGCGGCCGCACCACCGTGAACGGCGACAGAGGCAAAACTACGGCGCAACACCGTTCGGCGCCGCCCAAACATCCTGGTGGCTCCGGCGTGGCCACCTCCTTGCCAAGACGCATGCGGCACCGTCGCCGTGGCTTTGGCACGCCGCAGAGCGCTCTGCACCGACGGGCCGTGCGGCCGTTCCGTCGAGGGCAGACCGTAACCAGCCCTCCCGTGCTGAGTTGGACGCGGGAACGGCTCCAATACTCCTCCTAGGCGATGCTCAAGCCCCTAAGCCGATCGTCCAGCCACAGCGCCGCCGTAATCAACTCGCCGGACTTATCCGTTCACGGCAACCGACTCGGGCCGGCTATATATAGCACCCCGAGCTCGCTCTCGCCCCGCACGACTCGCCACCTCACCAGACCCGCCTAGCCAATCGGAGGGGCCTCGAGGGCCTTTCTTCCTCGACTCCGGCCACCTCCGTCCGCCTCGGGCTCCAGCATCATTCTCTCCGGTGAGAACTCCTCTGCCGCCTACTTTCGCCCGTAGCCTCGTACCACCTCTAGTAGGATAACCCCACCTCAATTTTGGCCCTTGACTCTCCGGCGAGATCCACGACCGTCCGAACCGCCGTCCGCCGGAGCAAGCGTCGCCGTCGACGTGGTACTCGCCGACGACCACTCCCACCTCCCACAGACGCGGAAGGACGTGCTGATCACGAAGGTACCGTCCGATCACTCTGCCTCGCCGTGGATCGCCGCCGGCGACCATCAAGATCTCGGCGCCGTCGCGCCCTGTTTCCCTCTTTAAAATTTTTAAACCCGACAGGTGGAGCCCGCCTGTCAGCCTCTCAGTCATTTCTTTTAAACGAAACGTTATCTAGATTTTTCCGCAGAACCCCCTGGAAGTTTTCTGTTTCATTACAGATGAGTCCTTGGGCTAAAACCCTTATAACTTTTTAACAGAAAGGAATTTTTGATTGATCCTTTTTCTATCCTCTTTAAAATTTTGTCTAGTTTTTTATCAGATTTATTTAAAAAAATTGGATTAATTTTTGTGCACCTCAAGGTATTTACGTTAGCGCGTATGTTTTCTTTATACCGTAGATACCGAAGGAGGTGACGGGATCGCAAACTTCACCGAGCTAGGCTCCGACTCCTCTGAACCAGGCAAGCAAAGTTTGAACTTTTGATATGATGAGTGTCTGGGCATGTTTGCATTATTTTTGTATCATGGCACGTTCATGAGCATTTTCGATGATAGTTTATCTCGTGAGCATTGGGGCAAATGAGCTCGATAAATCCGTGAGTTGCTGGAAACTTGTTGCATGGCCATGAGTTGGCATGAGTATGGGTAAGATGGCAGTGTTGTAGCATGCCAGGCTTACGCCATATCATTGAACCAGTGTCAACATAGATCGGTCGATCTCCGTCCGCCTTCCTTTCCGATTACTACCACTGCTTTCCCGCAAGGGATACGGCATAGTAGGATGCAAACCACTCCCTGGTACACACCAAATCGAGAGTCCGGGATGAAGGTTCCATGGCCCTGGATTAAATCCTTTCATCCTGACAGGGGGCATGGGTGTTTCGGTTGGGACCGAGAGGGGGCACCCTTAGAGCGCCAGATATAAATTTGATCCCATGCTATTCGAGATTGTGATCTCCCTGTCTCAAAGTTTTTCTTAAACGCTGTCTAGGGTGATTCCTGGCAACGTGAGGTATGATGGGTGTGTACTAGCTAGTTGTGTTTCCTCTAAAATACCGTAAACGGAACTAGTCCTTCGTGACTACGGAAATTCGTTGGCTATGGACAACTTTGGTACAAACTCTGCAGAGTCAAAATTCTTGAATTCATCTTACTCATGTCCAAGTACCGTGATCATCTCATCTTGTCAAGTGTCGGCCTCAAAGTGATGTAAACTCCTGAGAACCATTTGAGTATTAAATGTTTACTTTCCTGTGAACGGACTAACCCGCTTATTGTCTTGTGATGAATATTTTCCGTGAGCACTATAATCTTGTCAGTTATGAATAATGAGTTATGAGCCCTTTCTGCGATGTCGCTCAGACGTCCGACTGCGGCAATGTTGTTATTTATTTTCAATATAATAACTTTCTGCGATGTCGCTCAGACGTCCAACTGCGGCAATGTTGTTATTTATTTTCATTATAAGCCCTTTCTGCAATGTCGCTCAGACGTCCGACTGCGGCATTGTTGTTATTTATTTTCATTATAAGCCCTTTCTGCGATGTCGCTCAGACGTCCGACTGTGGCATTGTTGTTATTTATTTTCATTATAAGCCCTTTACTGCGATGTCGCTCGACGTCCGATCGGCAATGTTGTTATTTATTTTCATTATAAGCCATTTCTGCGATGTCGCCGGATGTCCGGATCGCGGCATTGTTGTTATTTATTTTCATTATAAGCCCTTCGCGATGTCGCTCAGACGTCCGGCGGCAATGTTGTTATTTATTTTCATTATAAGCCCTTTCGTGATGTCGCTCGACGTCCGATCGCTGCATTGTTGTTATTTATTTTCATTATAAGCCCTTTACGTGATGTCGCTCCGACGTCCGATCGCGGGCACGCATGTGTTTTTATTTCAATATAAGCCCTTTATGAGGTGTCGCCCGACGCCCGATCGCGTGGCATGTTTTACTTATTTTTACTCTTCGAGGCGCCACTTCGCATAATTAACGGTTTTGAGTTTATCCTTCTTTGGGTTTTCGAGCGG
The DNA here is from genome assembly GCA_021605145.1 of Aegilops bicornis. Lineage (NCBI taxonomy): Eukaryota > Viridiplantae > Streptophyta > Magnoliopsida > Poales > Poaceae > Aegilops > Aegilops bicornis. The sequence continues at coordinate 269,065,761 of CM038670.1, forward strand.
ACTACCGCCGATTCCCTTCTTATTTTATTTTGCTATACTGATTTATTTGAGCATTGTTAAAATTAATCATGACTCATTCATGCATTCATTTGTTATATCTTTTGTCCGAACTGTCTTGCGAGTACTTTCAAAGTACTAGCCTGGCTTGTTGATTTGGCCAGATGCTGACGAAGGCGATCTCATGGATGAAGAATTTTATAGCGAGTCCGACGCCTAGAGGAATCCCAGTCAGTCTCGTGCGACCCCTGGATTAGTCATTGTGATATATCCGCTTCCGCTACCCAAATAAATTCATCGAGCCTCACCTCGACGCTCGATGAGCCGCTAGTCTTGAGAGACTTATTAACCACCCCGCTGTGTTATTCCACCAACCACATTATCTCGAGTCAGTAGTATTTCCACCCCACACCTTTGAGTCATATCCGCCACTATGTATAATTATCGACGTGTTTGTAATAATTGGTTGGGCATCTTCAGTCCGACCCCTGTAATATTGTAATGCTACTGGCTTATCGTATCAAAGTTTTGTCTACCGGTATGAAGGATTTTCCTCATATTGGACTTCATAGGTCGGTTGTTCAATAAATATTTTTATTGAAAAACTGGTCGTGACACACTAGTAAGAAATTTTTGGCACTAGGTAGTAGTTTTTGGCGTGGATTAAGAAATTTTGGGTATGTTTTTGCCATTTTTTGTACACGCCAACTAGTGTCAAAAAACGTCGTACATTATGTGACAGAGGAGTACGTACTCATATTGTAGCAGTACTAGTACTACTTTTCTCAACTACTCCTCAAAAAAAGCACCCAATTAATGCTCTTGTTTTCCTCAAAAAAGTATGTTTACCAATGCATTAATTGCAATGCATGCATGCATAAATTACATTCATTGGTCAATTTTATCTTAATACTTGCATGCAATGATTTAATGCACCTTGGAATCTGAACATGTGATGGGAAACAACCAAATTGAGCCTTATAAAATGAAAAAACTAAAATTTTGAGATGAGCCCTATAAACCGGAAAGGAGGGAGTACTGTACTTCTAGTCTAGTCTTGTATAGTGCACCAGTTTTGAACTCTTGAATCTCAGGGTCAAGGAGCTACAGTTGGAAGTGGAGGGTACTACTGTTCTCTAGAACCATCGCTGTACTATCAATGCAGGGAAGTACACCTACGTAGTGGCCTAGTGGGTACTCTCGGTGCTCTATTCAGCCGCTCCTCTCACGTAGCTGGCCTACTCAGCCGCCTCCTCTCACGCACACACTAGCAGCCCGCTTTATCGGTTATCAAAGGCGAGAACATTTGAGTTATTTGATACAACGAGACTAGGCTTTTCGCTTCCATTTGTGGAGGTGTAATGGATCTCGTCGAACTTTGTTAGTAGTTCCTTCTTTATGAATGAGATGAAGCAAAGCTTTTGCCTCCGTTTAAAAAAACATGTCAAGAGGTTTTATAGTAGAGCAGATAATGGAGTGAAGTCCATGCATGCAACGCCACAAGCTACAGAGTAGTAGTAGATCACTTTACGTACAAAGCCATATTGCACAGTTCCCAATGCCCCGCCAGGCTTTTCCGGCTCCTCGGGCTTAATTGGGAGGCGCTAGTTTAAATATGCTACTAGCTGGAAGCTGCAAGAGAGGTGCAGCTAGGGCGAGCACGCGAGCCACGAGATCTTTGGGAAGGAAAACCCATTCACGTGGCTAGGCTGTCCAAAGTGCACCCAGATTAGGGGCCGCACGTCCGCTTGACTTCAAAACTCAAACTACCCGTGTAAAATATTGGCTCGCAGTGAAGTGTAGTAGTATACTATTTTTTAAAGGCCGACGTATGCTCGCCGGATCGAACCCACAAAACGAGGTATACACTCCCGCGACCACTAGTAGTACTCGTTGGAGTACAACGCAACCTAGCATCGCCTTTTGTCGCTAGTAGTACGTACATTGTTCCTTACAAGAAACCCCTAAGAGCATGGTTAATAGTATAGCCAACTGGCGGCTATAAGCCGCTGCCATGTCATCTACAGCCCATCTTATAGCCAACATGTAGTAGTAGTTTATTTCTTATAGCCCGCTGACTCAGCTCTATTGTACTTGCTCTAATAATGCAAAAACAACTAAAATGCCAAGAAACTACTACCACTTGCATACATGGCAGACTTAAGATAAGACTACCTTATCAACCATTGTACATGCTCTTACCAACAAAAATCCTCGAGTGACCTCCTACCTCCGGCCCGTCCACCTAGTCATCCTCGGCCATGGGACGCACCGCCACGGCAGAAGGCGAGGTCAAAACCGCCCGGCGGTGCGGAGCCCATGTTGCGGCAGCCCGGATGCCAGCTTCGGCTCGGCGCGCCACGGCCGCTTAGCTAGCCAAGATAGCTCCGGCCCACCGCTTGTCTGCAAGGTTTGCTAGGTAGATTGGCACGGCAAAGACGGTGAGCTTGCTTTCGCTGGCCAAGGCTAAGGCCAGCCATCTGGCTCGGCGAAGGCGGTAGCGGCTTGCTCGCTCGTGAGTCACGCTCGGGCCAGCCTGCCAACCCGTGCGGAGGCCAGCGCGGCGTCTGGCCCATCCAGCGGAGCGGTGGCCAACTCGCTCATCACCGGCGCCACCGACAAACACGCATCAGTACTATTTGAAGTAATGTTCAGGAAAAATAATGATTTGAGGGGGAATAACAGGATAGAAGGTTAGATGTGGGTCCCTCGTGTCAACGGTCAAACAAAATGTGTTGGTTTAACCTGCCTCATCAGCACGGACATGTGGGCCAACCCTGTCATAAATGGGTTTAAACGAACCTAATCGGTAGGAGTACTAGGTAGTTTTTGGCGTGGATTAAGAAATTTTGGGTATGTTTTTGCTATTTTTTGTATAATAGATTCCTCCTAGGGCGGGTTGAAAGTGGTAGTTTTTTGTTAAATACTCTACATATTGTAAGTAAGAGTGAAAGTTAAGCTTTGGAAGCCAATAAGCAAGGCTAGTTACATAGTGCATATGTGTACATGATTGAAAGTAAATATCAACCATGAGTGACTAATATCTTGATGGAAAACTTCGAAACTATGGAATACTAGGAAAAGAAATGCATGGTTGGAAATACTAGCAATGTTCATGTCCGTTGTAACGAATCATAATTAGAATAATACTTATTCACAAACTTGGTACAAAACACTCTAATTTTGATATACATATGTCACTAGAGATATATTATGTTTCAATTAGAATATATTCCTTGGGCTGTTTTGGTGAGGTCGGAGGGATGTGGTTGGTTTTAAGATACTAATTATGGGGTTTTACGCAAATTGGTAGACAAGTGGGATGTTGGTGAGAAAAGGCAACAACTTACCTCACAATCGTTAGATGTAGATCTAATGGTCGAGAACGGCGGATGGCGTATACACCAAAGCATCACCAACTTAGTCTTGTGTAGGAGTACTAGCAAGATCCGTGCATTGCACGGAACATCAAGATGCATTTTTTATAAAACACTTGTTGTGATTGACCCTTGCGGGAGTAATCCCATGTGTAAAAACTAATGATATCTCGAGAAATATGAGATAAGGTGAAGAGGAGTGGGGTGTGGTGGTGGTTGGTGGTCTGACTGAGCGGAGGCATGGGGATTGACGACGCCGGGCTGGCCACTGTGCCGCTTTATTCCAGAGGCTTCCTTTATTAATTGCTCAACAATGAGGTTTGTTGGAGATAAGGATGAACGAGGGAAGGCCTTGTCTGCAAATGTGGAGAGGGTGCGGGTATCTTTTAGTTTAATTTCCATCCGTCAGATATAGATCGGACGGTCTATATTGCAAGATGGCACACGTACCATCATCACCAACTCGGTTTTATATAAGAGAAGAAATATAAGTATGGAGATACAAATGTATTATCGATACTTGCTTCCGTAAACTAGCATCTACATTCTATTCAATGCCTCGGCATGTGGGGCCTTAGCACAATGACTTCTCGACTATGTAAAACAAAGATTTTCCCGTCGCCGACAAGGAGGGGGTGACGGCGCGGCGCTTTTTGGCTTGCTCTAGTCCTAGTAGTCATACTAGGTGGGCTAAGCATGTGTAGATTTATTCTTTTTCACGTCTCGTGTTCGCCGTTGCATCGCCACATCGCTCATGAATAGACGGTAAGTTATTCACGGGGAAACCCTTGTTGAGCATGTTTGCGAGAGAGAGAGAGTGTGTGCGTGTGTGATATGTTAGAGACTGAGGCAATGATAACAGATTCTTTGAGTCTATGTGTGTGGAGGATAGAGAGAGACATGTACATGGGGCTTTGTGTTGTGTAACGTGGAGACACATATACATAATTAGAGAGTGAATGTGTGAGGTACACATGCGGACATGAGGAGAGATGACGATCCAGGTAAATGGGTGTTTGTGTGTGTCTGTGTGTGTTTGTGCACGCGTTTGTGTGTGAGAGGCAGAGAGTGTATGTGGAGTAGAGAGACCACTGATGATGTAAACCTAGTATAAGGGAAGGGGAGGGTGTGACATGTGTAGTAGCGAGATAGCACGGTGCGGAAGTGGGGAGCAGACTATTTGGAAGATACATTGAGTGTGTATGTGGGAGAAGGGTGTGAGAGCGAGAGAAAGAGAGAGCTAGCGACGGAGAGAGAGAGAGAGAGAGAGAGAGAGAGAGAGAGAGAGAGAGAGAGAGAAGATAGGGGGCGAGAGAGGGTCGTTTGTGTCCATAAATGGGCGTATAGATAGGGAGACAATGTTGATGTTGTCCGAAATTGGCCTATGAACGGAGACGCAAGGGAAGCAAGTCATCGTGTGTGTGATAGGGACTTCATGAGAGATCTAGAATAGATGGTGTAGAGAACAATGTGCAAAATCGAGAACGATTATACATTAGGGAGATAAGCAAAGAGTCACGACATATATGTATACAGGGAAAGAGCTGGGGCGGGTCTGCATGTGGGAGAGATAGAAAGAGGAGAGTGGTGCACGAGGAGACAAAGTGTGCTTGTTTCCAGTGGGGGTGGTGTGTGAGGTGAGTGCGCGAGAACCACATAACTAGGGAGATAGACGTTTGGGGGTGACGTCTTGTGTGTATGGGAAATATACACTCTACATAGTGCGTGTGCTTGGGTAAGACAGATAGCGGGAGACCTAGAGAGTGAGGGAAGAGATGTGTGCATGCCCGAGAGACAAAGTGATAGAGACCTATGTTGGGGTCCGGACTTTACAAGAGAGAGGGGTGTTAATGTGCTCATGTGTTGGTGTTTAGGGGAGAGAACGACTTCTCTCTCTCTCTGTGTGTGTGTGTGTGTGTGTGTGTGGTGGGGGGGTTGACTTCATATAAAGAGTGAGGTGTCTATATTTGAGGGACTTTAGCGTAATTGAGATATTGTGCACTCATGGTTGATCAATTTGTTTCACAGTTTGTACTATGAGATAACGATACTTTTGAACATGCGTGATATACCTTGATGTACCGTAATTACAAACCTAAGATTGGAATTTTGGAATTGACCGCATCATTAGCTTTTGTAATTCATTTAAACGGAGGTACATTTTTTAAGCCGGGATTTCGTGATTTCAAATTCATATATCAAACCTAGACATATACACATACGGGCATGTTCAAACTTTATAATCATCCACTTTATTCATACACATACACATTTTTGCTTTTGTCATCATATTTAGGATAAACACATTTGGAATTTCATTTGAATTGGACCGTATGATGGTATTTGCTTGTAGTAGCTCAATGATCCATATTTGAATTGAATGGACAATCTAAGTTTCGAGTTGGAGCCATTGATTTTCAAAACTTGCACATTTTTTTGCAAAACAAACAAATTGTCGGGCCATGATATCATAGTCGGTCGACGAGAGCAGAATACTTATAATTTTAGGCGTAAAAGCTTTCAAACTTCCGCTCACATCGAAATATCAAGCGCCCAAAGTTTAGCCCTGCGATATTCCTGTTTTACCTCGCCACATGAACGGAAAAGGGCTGCTTTGGTAACTCCGTTGTTTTCCCTCTTTGCCCCCAACATTCTTCCCAGGCCCTCCCTTCCCTCCTCGACCCCCCAACCACGGCAAGCCGCCGAATCTAGTCCTCCGTCGCAGCGGTGGACCTCACACCCCGCGGATCTACCTTCCGCACCTTGGACCCCCAACTGCCAACTCACCACTTCACCGGAGCCGCTTCAGCGACTGGCTTGTCCACCGCCTGCATCTCCTTGACCGCCATCATGGTCCACCGTGACTTGGATCTCGCTTAACGGCGCCCTCGTCCACCACAAAGATAGGCCCTTCATCGACTCCTCGTCCGCCCCTTCGCTGCCCTTCATACAAGCCCTCGTCCGCCGCAATAGATCTGCCTCACCGAAAGCATCGCATAACGCCGCCAAGCCTTTCGCCCATCAGACCGGACCCGCTCCCCGGACGCCATATTCAACTCCACCGGCCCTGCTTTACCGACGCCGCAGCTTCATCAGGTTATTTCGATTTGTACTCCTTCGGTTTTTCTCTTTATCACAACTGTTCACTTACCACAGATGAGCTTTCTTGTATGTCGACAGGCGCCCCAACCGTAGCACCGGAGCCGCTTCAGCGACGGTGACAGCCGGCCCAAACTCAACCACAACACGAGCACCATCGACGATCCTTAGCTATCAAGTATGACAATGATACCCATACGCCGCCGAGAATCAGGTACTATTATCCAACGGCCGGCGCCTACGTTCACTTTTCTAGCATAAGCAGTGCACCTTTGAATTTCTTCAGGGCATCATTCAGTTTTTCATGAGACGCGTTATTCTGCTTGCACCTGTAGGGCCATACTTACGGCGATGAACATGTTACATGTGCTAAATTACATACCAGTGCACATATAGTTAATATGCTTTAGTTTTGTTCTAATGCCACCTGTTGGTTCCAGCAGACTGCTTAATGTTCTCTATGCTTAATTACACATCAACAAACTAGCATGTGGTTCCGCTGCTTTTTGTTCGTTTTACCCTACATTTTCTGATGCTAGCTATTACATCACTGCTCCGAGCCTCTGTTCATTACTTGTTTGTGTGTTCTTGATCTTACCAAGTTGCATGACTAATTTGATGCTTCTATTAATTATGGAGCTGCCAACCCCATCAAGCAAAATATTTGTCCTTTTGGGGCTGGCACCTCGAACAAGCATAAAAATAGAGGGAAGCAGATATACTCCCTCCGATTCTATTTACTCTGCGGATAACTCTTGACCCGCATACCAAAGAGGGCACTGGTTTAATTTTTCAGGACTAATTTGCCAATTAATTAGGGCAGAGGCGGATGGGGCGGGGCACAAAAGGAAACCAGCGCTAGGAATCGGCAACGCGCAGACTAATACGAGAAAACTGAGAAAAAGTTATACGCAAAGTAAAAAGAATCGGAGGGAGTATTGTCGTGTATGCACACACCCTTCTTTCATTAGTTTAGATGAACCATTGATGATCAATTCGGACGGTGCATGCGATTAAAATTAATTTTACCTAAATAGATGGTGCGAGAACAAACTTATAACAACTAGATTTGCAACCACGGGATCTTGTGATATCTTCAAAGAACATTGCAACAGCAGCTAGGCTTCACAACAACATATGGTAAGCCGGTGTGTTTTAGTACATGTGAAATGTAATGCGAGTGGGCTGCTTTCTTGGCTTGTGCCCTCAACGTGTAATCCTACCGAATTACAAATAGTTCAGTTGTTCCGCTTTCTTTGTATTGCTTGATTTGAATGCTTATTTGTTGTTACGCTATACCGAGTTGGCCAATATGTCGGTGATTACTGTTGTACTATCGTAAAGAAATGCATGCCTATTTCATTTGAGTCCTTAACTTTTCCTCTCAACTTCATCACAAGACTGTCTTCGTAGTTTATATGAGGCCACATCATTAAGTGCTTTCTCGAATTATTTCAACCGCTTAGATGCCTTGGCATATTAAATATAGCGGTTGTACACTCCCTTTCAACTAGGGATGTCAACTGGGTCCGGTTTAATCCCGATTAAAGTCCACTAGTGGTATGATAGTTCAAAAGAGTTTTTGTTTTTTTTGAGGAAAATGAACTAGGGAGGTAGCAAAAACTAACTAGATGGGACTGGCGGATTTCGTTTATTTGACAATTACATCCCTAGTTTCATCTTACCATTTTAATTTCTTTTGGCTGATCTTTGCTTGAACCATTTAAATATAGTTTGCCATGCTCGGCAATAATTCGTCCGTCATTTACCATGTAAGCTTCTCGCCTGGATCATACGATAACTATCTCTTATCGATGTCGGTGAAACCTTTTCAGGATGCCGTTCACACTAGGACACAATGTACAACCCCGTAATCTATTTGTGGAAGCGAAGGCACCATCCATGTTACCAGATGGTAGCGATTCAGAGGCAACACCGCCCGAAGAGCGATCCGAGTACAGATATTATAGTGCTTGAGGCTCTACTAGAGGCGAAAGAGATGGTGTGGCTGCCATGAATGAGGTAATCTTTATCTTGAGGCTGGAAATTACGGAATTAGTGGCACGCATTATGCAAGCAACCCAAGAATTGGAGGAAGTAAGAATGTTGCATTTGAAGACGGAGGAGGTCCTGCTGTTTCTGCTATCTGAAGCCCAAGATAATCTCGGTTCTTCTTTAGATACCAGTTGAAATTTTCATTAGATTATTGTACTTGCATGTTGTGTCATGTCTCTGAATGGATTATGTTGCAAGACCCCCTATGTTGTCCATGTGTTGTAATGTCTGAATTTTTTAGGCGAGGTAATCCTTAGTACTTGTATGATTGACATAAGGTGAACTGTTTTTCGTGTGAGCATATTGTATTGGATGAAATAACTGTTTGACTCAAAGTGTATCCAATCTACTGAATTCGAAGATCACGACATTTCTAAATCATAATCATATATAAAGGTGGAATAAATCTTTGTTGTGGTTTTGAAGAAATAAATAACAAAACGTATAATTATCTGTGGATATTCGTAATCGAATACAAATTGGATTTGAATTTAGTTTGCCAGTCCTGTGGCAAACGTGAATGCTAATTCTCCCAAGTTTTGAACGAAGCGGCTAAACACCCACTATAATTTGTGGGCTGCCCGAAGCAAGTGTTTGCGAGATGGAAATTACTGTCTACCCCTGACACTTGACATCCTTATCGACATGATTTACACTGCTGTCGATAGGGGTAGACTAGTAACTTCAATCAGACGTGACACGACGGCCTCTGAGCCCATTCAGACACGGTGGGCGCCAAACGTGGGCGGCAAAACACATTTGATTCAAGCTCATCCTAAAGACATGTGTCTTTTCCTCCATTTCCCCATTCATACACGGTGGGCGGCAAAACAAACTCTCCTCGTCCGAAATCGATGTAGGCTTATATTTTAAATAGGGGTAGATGTGTAACTTCCATCAGACGTGACACAACCGCCCTACCTGTCAGCCCCGTTCATACACCGTGGGTGGCAAAACACCCTCTCCTCGCCCGAAATAGTTACCGGCAAATATTTGGGAGATGCGAGATTACCGTCCTATCCCCAACCGACGCGATGTTCGAAATTTTAAACGGGGGATAAGTTCGTAACTTCCCCCATTTCAGAGAAGCGTGTCCCAAAGTTTGAGATCCCCCTCCCCTCCATTTCCCCATTCATACACCGTCGGCGGCACGACAACCTCTCATCGCGCCAGCCTCCTCCGTCCGCCACCCCGTCCTCCACCTTGCCGGAGCCGCTACCCCTACCCCGTCGTCCACTGCAAGAGACGGACGTCTCTCATCCACGGCGCTGGACCAGGATCCTTTCATCGCCTCCTCTCGCTTCATCGGCGCTGTCGTCCACCTTGCCGTTGCCGCTCCTATGACCACCTCGTCCACGGCAACAGGATATATCCCCCGACCCGGCCGTCTGCCATCTAAAGTCTTCTTCCCCGCCGCCGACAACCATCGCACCCGCAACACCCTCAACGTATCAGCATAGGCCTACACGGCGTCGCAAGAGAGCTTGTACTCTTCCATATGTGCTTAAGTTATTGATCTCACCCGGAAAATAGATCGTAATTTGTTTCATTGTACTTTTCTTGTCCGTACCAAATCGTAGTGGCTAGTTGAAAGCAAACATTGGTTGCGAAGTAGCTTTGTCCGGTTTGCACCTTCAGATCCGCCATGGCACGGGCACTATAGTCGTAAAGCTTATGGTTTCCCCCCCTTTATATTCACTACCATCATCATAGGTGCTTCGTGTCGTGCTAGCACTACTCCTCAAGACCTCAACCCAAAGCTTACGTGTTGAAATACGAATCTGATATGATGCTCATATCACTAAAACAGAGAACGTTTAATTGGTCACCTAATGTTCCTATATTCGTTTCGAAAAGCATGTGCGCCACCCACTGGTCCAACTAGTTCCACTTTCCTGATTTTTCTCTTTGATGCTTAGGGTGTTCCCCGTTTATCTACTCTACTATGATCTGCATAGGTGCTTTCTGTCGTACTAGCATTACTCCACCCTTCAAGTAAACAACACAACACTCAGAATTCGAAAGCTTAGTTGTTCAAATATGATTGTGATATGATACTGATATTAGTTAATCGACACATTTAATTGGTTAGCTAAAGGTCCCACTTGAGTTTCCAAATGCATGTCGCGACATATAGAGAGACATCATAATTGCATTTCTTTGTCACTTGTTGACCGTACTTTCTTGTCCATACCAAATCTTAGTTGTTATTTCAAAGCAAACATCGGTTCCTAACTAACCTTTGCGTGGTTTGCAACTTCAGATCTGCCATCCCACTGCCACGGTCAACACTGTACTGATCATGCTTATGTTTTCCCCATTTTATGATGACCACAATCAGCCTCGTGGTTCGTGGTCGTAATAGCACTGCTCCACCCATCGAGCTAAACAAGCTTAGTTGTACAAATTCATATCGATATTATTGCTGATATTAGTAAAACCGAGAGATGTTTAATAGGTTAGCTAAATGTTCCTACTTTAGTTTCAAATGCATGTGAGCCACATATGGAGAGACTGGAAAGAATAGTATTTCTATGTGCGCTACGGTTCATCATGGGTGGCCAACCGACATTGTATTAAAAGACTTGTAATATCTTCAATCTGCTTGCTCTTACGCTCTTCTTTAAGATGATACTCTTCTCTTGCGGTCGATTGGTCGGTCGAGTTGTTCTCCTTAGTATATTTTGAATCACAGTCAGTCGACTTGTTCTTCTTTACTATATGTTGAAGCTATCATCTGCGAAGTGTCATCACTTCTGGAGCTCTCATATTTTGAGTAGTAGGCCACATTATATTAATGCACACAACAAATTACAGCATGCATGGCATCTTTTAAAAGAATTGTAGAGATAGCGCAAAGGGGTTTACAGGGAGGCGGTATTGGATTAGAATCACTTCTGCATTACAAAGAAAATCTCACTTGTTTTTATGTTTTCATGCATGTCAGATATTGAACATTATCAAAATGAATATGAGAATGGGCGCATGAGAGGAATATTATGAACGATCCTTTGGCTATCAAACTTGGCATGGTGAAGGATGGCCTATCTTATTCACCCATCAAGGTGCTTGCTCTAACTTTGCAAAGTTGTATTGGTCGCACATATTTTGCATCGACCTCTTGCATTACTTCTACTTTGTTACACCATCCGCTTAGTTTAAGCATCATATATGAGTATATGCCATACCTATCCATTTTCTCAGACTCTATTCCATGTGTCGTCACACTATGTTTTTCCAAATGAGATGTTGTTCTTCGTAATAGGTGTCCAAAAGGAAGAGGGTGAGTGCAGGTCATCAAGGAGTACAAACTAGGTATTTGGAAAAGGTAGTGATACCTGTTAAAAGCAGATAGATCAAGAGCCACGTAAAACACAGCCCAACTGTACCACACTTTACCCCTACTCCAAAGTGGCCAAACCCCTATTAGAAGCTGGGAGCCCAAAGATCGTGCATCTGTCTATGATATCAATTCAAAATTTGAACTCCTAAATTTCTTCTTGTGACTTACCTTCTCTCTTGTATGAAAACTAATTTCAGATGAATCTCCTTGCTCAAAGGATCATACGATCTCAAAACAACAATGGGCTCTGCATTGCTCTTGTCAAGACTCTCTCTCCTTTTTGCCTTGTAACGCTGTACTTAATTAATTGCTATTTGATTATGTATCATCGATTACACCGAGCTTCATTATCCTCTGTTTCTTCCAATATTATTTGATCTATATTTACTCTTTGCAAAATGTAGAATAATGGCAACGCTTATAAAGAATTTTCTTTGGGGAATTTATTGAATTATCCTTCCATCAACATGGAGAAGGGCTTTGTCCAGCCCGTGTTAACATGTAATGTAAGTTCATCCTTCTCAAGCCTTCAAACTTTGTTCTAGTATAGATTAGGATAGGCATCATTTCCTCCTTTGTTGTTTGCTTTGCTTTGTTTACATCGATTGGATGTTTGCAACAACTACCAGTTTCAAATTGTAGTTGTACAAACATGTTCCTTATGCGTAATGCAGATCCATTTATTTGCTTATATAATTGTGAAACCTGTTACGTGTCTCCTTGTTTCTCTTTCGGACTTCGTATCTCTTACGCCAAAGTGTAACTTTAGGGAAGATAGTGAGCCAAACCATTTTGAGGACAGCGAGATGACCCCAAGGTCCTGTCTTGATGAAGACGGTGAGTTGAAGCTACTCACCGCCAGTGTGAGACAACCTCTGTGCGATGCCGCCTCAATCAGTTCGACTTCTTGAGTCTCAACTTAAAGCGGAAAGGCTTGCTTCAAATTTCAGCTCCGACTTGAATTCAAAGCTGCAATGAAGATGTCGAGGATCGCCGTGCGCACCATCATGCCTTAAATCTAGTGTTGATGCATCTATCATTGACACAATCGAGGTCTACTCAGCTTCTTCACTGTTTGGGGGGGCGACTGCCAGGCCTAGTGCCTTCAAGTGCTCTCGCTTTTGTATATTCTTTTGTTTGCGCGTTTATTTGCAATCGGTGGCGAACTTTGATGCCCAAAGTGGATGTAATATGTGTGATAACCGTGATAGCCTAAGCGTAAGTTGATTGCTTATTTATTTCCTTGTTGTCTTGTTTATTTGTTTGCTTCTAGTCATTGCGCTTCTTTTCTGCGGTTTGCTAGTGGCTGCATTAACCTATTTTTTAAAACTAGGCCACAATAACCATGGGCTAATATTTACCGTAGTGACACTTTGGGCCTCCTACGGGTCAGAGAAGCGATGGGCCTTCTACGGGCCGTAGAAACAATGGGCCTTCTATGGGTCGTATCATCAATGGGCCTTATACGGGCAGTATGATCGATGGCCAAACATGGGCCAATAACAGGCCGCATTATGGCCGTAAACGGGCTAGAGTTGTAATTGTCCGTTCATGGGCCGACCATAACGGGCCATCGTTAATAGGCCGTATTTGATGATGCTATGAAAACGGCCCAACGTATTAACGGACCACAAATGGGCCGACTGTAACCATGGGCTGAATTTGGCCCACAAGCGTAAAAATGACAGAACGGGCCGTAAGTAAACGAATCGCCGGAAATGAGCCCAAGAATAAATGGGCTCGAGAAGGCCGAAGATAACATGGGCTGGAAACGCCCAACGGAATAACGGGCTGTTAATGGGTATAAAGTGATACATCGTTCATCACGGGCCGCTTTCACCACGGGCCGTTAATGGGTGTAAAGTGATACACTGTTCATTACGGGCCAGTTTCACCACGGGCCGATAGTAGGCCAAGAGTTACATAGGGCCTCATATGGGCCGAAAGACGTCATGGGCCATACATGGGCCAGAAGTGAAAACGGGCTGGAATCATATTGGATGGCCTAGACGACGCTACTGGGCCTAATTCGGATAGGGCGTAATGGGCCTTGGGTTAGCGGGCAGTAAATGGGCTATATTCGAACATGCCGTTAACAGGCTTTCCATGGGCCGGCCCGCCAGCTTTTAACCAAGTCAAACGGGCCGGCCTTTACATAGGAATGGGCCTCTGTTGGGCCGTGCCACGTGTCGACGTATCATAGGCGCCTATCTGACCCACTGACGAGCTGACACGTGTTTCGTCCGGCCAATAAGAATTTTACATGTGGAAATTTCCCATTGGTCGGTACATTAACGGGTTATCGGATCCAAAACCCGACCGATAGCTTAACGGCGTTCCGTTACGGTGGATGCCACGTGTCGGTCACCCTTGACGAAAGCACTTCTGTGATGCGCGATTTATCGTCATGGAAGTGGACACTTCCGTGATGATAATTTTGGTAATGTCATGGAACACTTTACGACAGCACATGTATGACTATCTTGATTCTGTCATAAATTTGTCATGGATGTACATGCATGACAAAAAAAACGACCTACTGTGACAAACACGTATCATCACGAAAGTGTATTTTTTTGTAGTGGAAGCCGCCGGCGCCCGGGTTCGCCTCCTCCTCCTCCTCCGTGTGCATGGGCTCGGTGCTAAGTGCCCTTGCCAGGGACGCCCCTCGAGGTGGCGTGTTGGTGGTGGCCCTCAGTGGCTCCTCCTGCTGCCATCCTCCTCCTGCAACCGCGGCAAGGTCAGCGCCAAGAGATCATACCCCAACGCACGTCGATAGAGAGTGAGTGGTGAACGTACGCTGGGGGCTGTGCTGGGGGATGCTATCCGGGCTGCTCTCCACCAGCAGCGGCGTACTCGAGGTGCCTGTCGGGGGCTGGCCGCCCGACGAGGCCCTGGCTCTCTTCGCCACCCTCTGGGCCAACGTCTCCGCATCTCTGCAAAAATAAAAACAAGTTAAGAAAGCGGCGCGATCTGAGGGGACGGAGATGACTGAAGACAGAATGCTTACTCATCCTCCACCTCCTCTTCTGCTGCCTTCCTCTTCCTCCTCGGGCTCAGAGACCCAAGGTCGAAGACGACCTCCGTGTCGACATCCGCGGGAGGAGGGGAAGCGGGTGGCGTCCGAGGACGCTTGGACGAAGAAGATGCGGACGCCTTCCTCTTCGCCACCGCGGCCTTCACCACCTTCTTCGCTACCGCGGCCCTCGTCAGGCGCATAGACTCCCCCTGGGTCTCCTACCACTGCTCAGTCCTGCCGGGCCGGACCGGCTTGCCAGAGGTGGCCCACGGCAGGACGCGCCTTCTCTCCAAGGGCGGAGGGTCGTCAGCCTCGGCCTCCTCCTCGGTCGACTCGTCGACCACGTCTTCAATGAGAGGGGCCCCAATGTCAGTGCTGCTGGCCTCCCCAGCGGACTCCGCCCACCCAGCAAGCTCCTTCTCCTCCGCGGTAGCCTCGGCCTCGTCCTCCAGATGGCTGGCGCTGCCAGCATCTTGGGCGAGCTCCGCCTCCGCCGCCCTGGCGGCGATGTAGTCCAACCCCTCTTGGCTGGTGTCCTGAATGAGCAATGGCTCGGCATGGACGTACTTCTCCCACAGCTTGTCGAAGAACTCCCACACCTGATCCTCCCCCGGCTCGGCCCAGTTTGGGTCGAGCCTGTGCGCGTTGAAATCCGGCATCATGGTGATGATGTCGTTACGACAAGAGTTGTTGCTTAGCGGGACCACTCCCGCCGGCAGCCCAAACAAGGGCCCCTTGACGACCTTGCCGGCCTTCGCAGCCTTGCCGACCTTCCGGCCCCGCTGTCCGTGGTACACGCCGAGCTGAAAAAGCCTCCGCACAAGTGGGCGTGCCTGATTATAGTGAGGTTGTGGTCCAGGCCAGGGCGAAGCCTCATGATGTCGGCCGCGTTCGTGAAGAGCCAGGCCGGCCTCCCCTTGTTGTGCAGTGGAGCGATTCGGCGGCGGATGAAATCCACCCCGATCATCTCAAGGGTGAGCCCGGCCTCGGTGAGGTGATGAATCCTGGTGGTGGCGACCGTGAGCTTCTCATCGTCGGCATCAACATTGCTCCAATCGTCTCTGCGAACCGGCGGTGCCTGGCGAACCTGGCAAAATTCCCGCGGGTCCTCCTCTTCAATCCAGCATGATCGGCCCCGCCACTCCTCCCACCTCTCCTTCTGGGCGCCCTCTGGATATGTCCCCTTCCCCTGGCTCCTTGGGATCCAGGCGACACAACCGGAAATGGTGCCCCCCTTTTGGATCCGAGGAAAGAAGTAGTGGCGGAACAACGCCGTGTTGGGATGCACCCCGGCGAAGCCCTCGCAGAGATGGGCAAAAAGAGCCATGCACGCCACGGCATTTGGAGTAAAATCCAGGAGGTGGAAGCCATAGGTGTGCATGACATTGTTGAAGAAATCGGAGAAAGGGGGCAAAGCCCACAAGAAAATTAGTCGACGAAGAATGGGTACCGATTCGGGCCGGCCTCGGTGCAGCCTGTGGGGATGATGCGCGTGGTAGGGTGCCCCTTCGTCTTGAACCCCCACAGGGGCCTAAAGTAGTCGCGGAGGTGGATCGCGTCGACCGTCAATGGAAAGTAGGTGAGTTGCGTCCGCCGCGCCGCCGCCTCACTCTTCGGCGCTTTTTTGCCCCAGTATCCTTGGCCACTCCCTTGCCCCTGCTAGTTTTTGGCGCCATGGCAGCTGGAGGGGGGACGAAGAATCAAGAGCAATGGGGACAGCAAGGGCGCGGCGGCAGCGGCGAGCGAAAGCGAGAGCTTGAAGGAGGCAGAAGAAAGGGACGGCGGTTTCGAGATTGGGGAAGACATGGAGGGTAAATGGGCGTCGCGCCTGCGGTTTCTCCTTTTTATGGGGAAGGCGCGGGCTGCCCCGTTACCATTTACCATGATGTGACGCATGAGGGCAGCGGCCGCCCCACGCATGCCACCCACGTCACGCACAACCCTCCATGACGCGCTTTCAACGCGGGTCATGGGGAAGCCCAAGTGAGCGAAGGAATTACTGCGATAAAAATCCGCCTACCGCCTCACAAGACTGCTCGGGGCCCGGCCCAAAACGCTATGCTTATGTGTGGCCCAGTCTGGGGCTCTGTCGGTGTACAAAAGTAGGGGCCCTTCTTGTACCCCTCTACTGGTGCACGGGCAACAGAGTCAGTCAAGGCCGCACTTAGCAGGGCAAAGGGAGGAGACAGAAGCATAAGACGGGCCAAATGACGCCAAGACCAGGGGCACAAAGAGCAAGAGGGCGAGGCGGACTCCCCCGGCGAGACCCTTGCCGGGGCGGCCTCCGCGGCCCTGGCAAGAACCTTGCCGGGGCAACTTGCCCAACACCAGCAGAGCAAACCACCCTTGAGCCCGGGGGTTCCGACGCCACCAACGACCACATTGGAGCCAAGGCTCGAGAGACACCTTTGTGATGGCATGCAGATCTTTGTCAAGATCATAAACACAAAAGAACAGATGAGGACCAAAAGATGACGATCCTCGGCGGGATCCTAGCCGAGGAAATCCATGAGACCCCCGGCAAGACCCTTACCGGGGACGACCGCGATGCCACGGCAAGACCCTTGCTGGGGCCCCGGCAAGGCCCTTGCCGAAGACACCTACGGGGCCGCGGCCAGGCCCGCGTCTGCCAAGACTCCACCACCGTTCCCATGATGCTGCCAACCCGACCAGCTGGGCAGGCACCTGCGTGGCGACATGCAGCTTCCAGGCCAGCTCAGCAAACACCTACGTGGTGGCATGCAAATCTTTGTGAAGACCCTACCACCACGCCATCTCAGCAGCCTGCCAGCCTACGTGGCGCTGCATGCCTCGTTGGCCTGGGCGCATGTCGGAGCAAGACAGAGCGGCGACGGACGGGACGGGCCTCGTTGTCATCCCCAATAAAGCAACAGGACACCTAAGGAGCGCATTTAATGCGCCTTGTCCCGTAATGACAGGCGATAAGCTCGTGTACTGTACACCTTTCCACTCTTGTGTGCCATTGTGGCAACCCCTTTTTGTCTGTAAAAGGAGGCCCGAGGCGACCAGGAGAGGGATTCGGATCTTTTGGACTAGACACGCACCGTAGCTAGTTCAAGAACTCAAGGACACTCAAATACATACACCAAATCAGGACTAGGGTTTTACGCATCCTCGCGGCCTGAACCTAGGTAAACGATCTTGTGCTGGCTCCTAGACCTGCTCTTTGCACAACCCCGTGCCCACCAACCGTAGAAGGGATCCCAGTGATCCCATAGGTGTCGCTTCAACCGACATATGTATATAACATGAAGAAAGCAATAGCAATAAAACTTAACGATCATTATGCTAAGCTAACGGACAGGTCTTGTCCATCACATCATTCTCCTAATGATGTCATCCCATTCATCAAATGACAACACATGTATATGGTTACGAAACTTAACCATCTTTGATTAATGAGCTAGTCTAGTAGAGGCTTACTAGGGACACTATGTTTTGTCTATGTATCCACACATGTATCCAGTTTCCGGTTAATACAATTCTAGCATGAATAATAAAGATTTATCATGATATAAGGAAATATAAATAACAACTTTATTATTGCCTCTAGGGCATATTTCCTTCAGTCTCCTACTTGCACTAGAGTCAATAATCTAGTTCACATTGTCATGTGATTTAACACCAAAGTTCACATCATTATGTGATTAGTTCACATCGCCATGTGACTAACACCCAAAGGGTTTTACTAGATTCAATAATCTAGTTCACATCGCTATGTGATTAACACCCAAAGAGTACTAAGGTGTGATCATGTTTTGCTTGTGAGAGAAGTTTAGTCAACGGGTCTGCCACATTCAGAGCCGTATGTGTTTTGCAAATTTTCTATGTCTACAATGCTCTGCATGGAGTTACTCTAGCTAATTGCTCCCACTTTCAATATGTATCCAGATTGAGACTCAAAGTCATCTGGATCGGTGTAAAATCTTGCATCAACGTAACTCTTTACGACGAACTCTTTATCACCTCCATAACTGAGAAATATTTCCTTGGTCCTCTTAGGTAACTAAGGATAACTTTGACCACTGTCCAGTGATCCACTCCAAGATCACTATCGTACCCCCTTGCCAAACTCATGGCAAAGGTACACAATAGGTCTGGTACACAACATAGCATACTTTATAGAACCTATGGCCGAGGCATAGGGAATGACTTTCATTCTCTTTCTGTTTTCTGCCGTGGTCGGGTTCTGAGTCTTACTCACCTTTACACCTTGCAATACATGCAAGAACTCCTTCTTTGACGGTTCCATTTTGAACTACTTCAAAATCTTCTCAAGGTATGTACTCATAGAAAAAATCTTATCAAGCGCCTTGATCTATCTCTATAGATCTTGATGCCCAATATGTAAGCAGCTTCGCCGAGGTCTTTCTTTGAAAAAACTCCTTTCAAACACTCCTTTATGCTTTCCAGAAAATTCCACATCATTTCCAATCACCAATATGTCATTCACATATACTTATCAGAAAGGCTGTAGTGCTCCCACTCACTTTCTTGTAAATACAGACTTCATCATTAGTCTGTATAAAACCATATGCTTTGATAACCTCATCAAAGCATATATTCCAACTCCGAGATGCTTGCACCAGTCCATAGAAGTATTGCTAGAGCTTGCACACTTTGTTAGCACCTTTAGTATTGACAAAACCTTTTGGTTGCATCATATACAACTCTTCTTTGAGATATCCATTAAGGAATGCGGGTTTGACATCCATTTGCCAGATTTCATAATGTGGCAATTGCTAACATGATTCGGACGGACTTAAGCATCGCTACGGGTCAGAAAGTCTCATCGTAGTCAACTCCTTGAACTTGTCGAAAACCTTTTGCGACAGGTCGAGCTTTTGTGGACAGTAACATTACATCAACGTCAGTCTTCCTCTTAAAGATCCATTTATTCTCAATGGCTTGCTGATCATCGGACAAGTCCACCAAATTCCACACACTTTGTTCTCATACATGGATCCTATCTCAGATTTCATGGCCTCAAGCCATTTTGCGGAATTTGGTCTCATCATCGCTTCCTCATAGTTCGTAGGTTCGTCGTGGTCTAGTAACATGACTTCCAGAACAGGATTACCGTACCACTCTAGTGTGGAACGTTCTCTGGTTGACCTACGAGGTTCAGTAGTAACTTGATCTGAAGTTTCATGACCATTATCATTAGCTTCCTCTCTAGTTGATGTAGGCATCACGGGAATGGTTTTCTGTGATGAGCTACTTTCCAATTCATGAGAAGGTACAATTACCTCATCAAGTTCTACTTTCCTCCCACTCACTTCTTTCGAGAGAAACTCCTTCTCTAAAAAGAATCCATTGTTAGCAACAAAGATCTTGCCTTCGGATCTGTGATAGAATGTGTACCCAACAGTTTCTTTTGGGTGTCCTATGAAGACGCACTTCTCCGATTTGGGTTCGAGCTTATCAGGTTGAAGCTTTTTCACTTAAGAATCGCAATCCCAAACTTTAAGAAACGACAACTTAGGTTTCTTGCCAAACCATAGTTCATACGGTGTCGTCTCAACGGATTTAGATGGTGCCCTATTTAAAGTGAATGCAGTTGTCTCTAATGCATAACCCCAAAACAATAGTGGTAATTGGTAAGAGACATCATAGATCGCACCATATCTAATAAAGTAAGGTTACGACATTCGGACACACCATTACGCTATGGTGTTCCAGGTGGCGTGAGTTGTGAAACCATTCCATATTGTTTTAAATGAAGGCCAAACTCATAACTCAAATATTCGCCTCCGCGATCAGATCAGAAACTTTATTTTCTTGTTACGATGATTCTCCACTTCACTCTGAAATTCTTTGAACTTTTCAAATGTTTCAGACTTGTGTTTCATTAAGTAGATATACCCATATCTGCTCAAATCATATGTGAAGGTCGAAAATAACTTGATACCCGCCATGAAAGCCTCAACACTCATCGCATCAAGCATACATCGGTATGTATTATTTTCAATAAGTCAGTAGCTCGCTCTATTGTTTTGGAGAATGGAGTTTTAGTCATCTTGCCCATGAGGCATGGTTCACAAGCATCAAATGATTCATAATCAAGTGATTCCAAAAGTCCATCTGCATGGAGTTTCTTCATGTGCTTTACACCAATATGACCTAAACGGCAGTGCCACAAATATGTTGCACTATCATTATCAAATTTGCATCTTTTGGCATCAATATTATGAATATGTGTATCACCATGATCGAGATTCAATAAACCATTTATATTGGGTGTATGACCATAGAAGGTTTTATTCATGTAAATAGAACAACAATTATTCGTTGACTTAAATGAATAACCGTATTGCAATAAACATGATACAATGATATTCATGCTCAACGCAAACACCAAATAACATTTATTTTAGGTTCAACACTAATCCCGAAGGTAAAGGGAGTGTGCGATGGTGATCTTATCAACCTTGGAATCACTTCCAACACACATCGTCACCTCGCCCTTAACTAGTCTGTTTATTTTGCAACTCCTGCTTTGAAGTTACTACTCTTAGCAACCGAACCAAAGATCAAATACCGAGGGGTTCTTTGTAAACACTAGTAAAGTACACATCAATAACATGTATATCGAATATACCTTTGTTCACCTTGCCATCCTTCTTATCCGCTAAGTATCTAGGGTAGTTCCACTTCCAAAGTGACCATTTCCTTTGCGGAGAAGCACTTTCGGTTTCAGGGCTTGGGTCTAGCTTTGGGCTTCTTCATGGGAGTGGCAACTTTCTTGCCATTCTTTTGAAGTTTCCTTTCTTTCCCTTGCCCTTTTTCTTGAAACCAGTGGTCTTGTTAACCATCAACACTTGATGCTATTTCTTGATTTCTACCTTCACTGATTTTAGCATCGCGAAGAGCTTGGGAATCGTTTTCGTCATCCCTTGCATATTATAGTTCATCAGGGAGTTCAAGTAACTTGGTGATAGTGACTAGACAACTATGTCAATCACTATCTTATCTGGAAGATTAACTCTCACTTGATTCAAGCAATTTTAGTACCCAGACATTCCGAGCACATGCTCACTAGCTGAGCTATTCTCCTCCATCTTGTAGGCAAAGTACTTGTCAGAGGTCTCATACCTCTCGACACGGGCATGAATCGAACATCTCATATACTCCATGACATTCAAAACATTTTTGAAGTCCCGGTTCTAAGCCGTAAAGCATGGTGCACTAAACTATCAAGTAGTCATCATGCCGAGCTTGCAAAACGTTCATAACGTCGCATTCCGCTTCCTCGCAATGTGTTCGTCACCTAGTGGTGCATCAAGGACATAATTCTTCTGTGCAACAATGAGGATAATCCTCATATCACGGACCCAGTCTGCATCGTTGCTACTAACATCTTTCAACTTAGTTTTCTCTAGGAACATATCAAAAATAAAACAAGGGAGCTATACGCGAGCTATTGATCTACAACATAGATATGCAAATACTATCAGAACTAAGTTCATGATAAATTAAGTTCACTTAATCATATTACTTAAGAACTCCCACTTAGATAGACATCCCTCGAGTCATCTAAATAATCACGTGATCCATATCAACTAAACCATGTCCGATCATCACGTGAGATGGAGTAGTCTTCAATGGTGAACATATCTATGTTGATCATATCTACTATATGATTCACGTTCGACCTTTCGGTCTCGAGTGTTCCGAGGCCATGTTTGTACATGCTAGACTCGTCAAGTTTAACCCGAGTATTCCGCATGTGCAAAACTGTCTTACACCCGTTGTATGTGAACGTAGAGCCTATCACACCCGATCATCACGTGGTGTCTCTGCACGCATTTAACCGTCGCATAATAGTGCATACCCAGGGAGAACACTTATACCTTGAAATTTTAGTAAGGGGTCATCTTATAATGCTACCGCCGTACTAAGCAAAATAAGATGCATAAAAGATAAACATCACATGCAATCAAAAATATGTGACATGATATGGCCATCATCATCTTGTGCCTTTAATCTCCATCTCCAAAGCACCGTCATGATCTCCATCGTCACTGGCTTGACATCTTGATCTCTGTGGTAGCGTCGTGGTCGTCTCGCCAACTATTGCTTCTACAACTATCGCTAACGCATAGTGATAAACTTAAGTAATTACATGGCGTTTACATTTCATACAATAAAGCGACAACCATAAGGCTCCTGCCAGTTGCCGATAACTTTTACAAAACATGATCATCTCATACAATAACGTATATCACATCATGTCTTGACCATATCACATCACAACATACCCTGCAAAAACAAGTTAGACGTCCTCTACTTTGTTGTTGCAAGTTTTACGTGGATGCTACGGGCTTCTAGCAAGAACCGTTCTTACCTACGCATCAAAACCACAACGGTGATTTATCAAGTTTGTTGTTTTAACCTTCAACAAGGGCCGGCCGCAGTCAAATTTGATTCAACTAAAGTTGGAGAAACAGACACCCCCCGGCCACCTTTATGCAAAACTAGTTGCATGTCTATCGGTGGAACCGGTCTCATGAACGTGGTCATGTCAGGTTGGTCCGGGCTGCTTCATCCCACAATACCGCTGAATCAAAATAAGACGTTGGTGGTAAGCAGTATGGCTATCACCGCCCACAACTCTTTGTGTTCTACTCATGGATATCATCTACACATAGACCTGGCTCGGATGCCATTGTTGGGGAACGTAGCATGTAATTTCAGAAAAATTCCTACGCTCACGCGAGATCTATCTAGGAGATGCATAGCAACGAGGGGGGGGGGGAGAGTGTGTCCACGTACCCTCATAGACCAAAAGCGGAAGCGTTTGACAACGCGGTTGATGTAGTCGAACTTCTTCTCATTCCGACCGATCAAGCACCGAACGTACGGCACCTCGAAGTTATGCACACGTTCAGCTCGATGGCGTCCCTCGAACTCTTGATCCAGCAAAGTGTTGAGGGAGAGTTTCGTCAGCACGATGGCGTGGTGACGGTGATGGTGAAGTGATCCATGCAGGGCTTCGCCTAAGCACTACGACAATATGACCGGAGGCGTAAACTGTGGAGGAGGGTGCCGCACACGGCTAATAGATGTTTGTGTGTCCTCCAGGCGCCCCCTCTCCCCACATATATATAGGTTGGAGGGGGGAGGGGCAGCCAAGGGGCCGCCCCAAGTAGGAGGAATCCTACTTGGGCGCCTCCCAATTCGGCCTCCCCCCTTCCATATTCATCCGGAGGGGGAAGGAAGGAGGAGGGAGGAGAGAAGGAATGGGGAGGCCGAATCCCTTCCCTTCATTTCTCTCTTCCCCTCTTTCCTTCCCCTTTATTTTGGCCTACATGGGGCACACCAGCCCCCTAGATTCGATCGTCGGTATCTTCATATATACCTACTTCAATCTCGTTACCGGCAAGTCTCTTTACTCGTTCCGTAATACATCATCCTGCAACTAACTCATTAGTCACATTGCTTGCAAGGCTTATTATGATGGGCATTACCGAGAGGGCCCAGAGATACCTCTCCAATACTCGGAGTGACAAATCCTAATCTCGATCTATGCCAACCCAACAAACACCTTCGGAGATACCTGTAGAGCATCTTTATAATCACCCAGTTACGTTGTGACGTTTGATAGCACACAATGTATTCCTCCGGTATCCGGGAGTTGCATAATCTCATAGTCAAAGGAATATGTATATGACATGAAGAAAGCAATAGCAATAAAACTTAACGATCATTATGCTAAGCTAACGGACGGGTCTTGTTCATCACATCATTCTCCTAATGATGCAATCCCGTTCATCAAATGACAACACATTTCTATGGTTAGGAAACTTAACCATCTTTGATTAACGAGCTAGTCTAGTAGAGGCTTGCTAGAGACACTGTGTTTTGTCTATGTATCCACACATGTGTCCAGTTTCCGGTTAAGAAAATTCTAGCATGAATAATAAACATTTACCATGATATAAGGAAATATAAACAACAACTTTATTATTGCCTCTAGGGCATATTTCCTTCATTTTTCTGACGGAGCCGATGGCCGTCCGTCTCCGCCGTCGTCAATGAACATCGGTAGAAAGCTGTGAGAAGCTGCTCCTCCTCATCGGGCACCACCTGCAACCCACGGCGATGGCGGGAGGACGGTGCGGCTGCCTCCGACGCTGCCGCTCTCTCCCTAGCCCGCTGCCTCTTGCGGCGGGCGGTGCACGCCTTCGGTTCGGGTGTGTGCGTCAGTGGCGCCAGTGGAGCGGGCACTAACACCCACCACTACCCGCGGAGCAGCGAACAGAGGATGAGGAGGGCGGCGGGCCAGCGGCACGGAGAGGTACGCGGTGCGGGACAGGCCCGCTTCGGCGTCAGCATTGCGGTGGCGGGCGACAGGGAACGGAGCTGGGGAGCTTCCGCCCGTGTCCACTCGTGAACGCTGCAGTGCAATGCGGAGGGCGAGCTCCTCCTCGCCGCCATCCGCCTTGCGGAGGAAGGTGTCACACTCGTCGTCAGATCCCTCGGAATGGTTGTTTGTGCTGGATATCGTGGACAGCGATGGGGAGGGGAACAACTTAAGGAGTGGAAGGAGAAGAGATGGAGAACAGTGCAACAGTGAAGTGTATGTATTATTTAAATATCCCAAACATGGCATATTAGTAATATAAGTATAATGTACTCCCTCCGTCTCATAATGTAAGACGTTTTTTAACATTAGTGTAATGCCAAAAAACATCTTACATTATGAGACGGAGGGAGTATTATTTAAATATTGCACTGTTCATGTGTTTCAGGTCGGGTCGGGCTTGTGATTTTGAGTCCGGGCTTTGCAAAGCTCAGCCCGAACCAGGCCCGGAGGGTGCCCATGTTTACCAGGCAGTATAGCTGCACGCTACCCCTAAAAAAAATTATAGCTGCACGCTTCCGAGCACGGCATGGTTCACCATTCACCCAATGCACTCTCGCAAAAAAGAAGAAAAAACAGAAAAAAATACAAACGGCATCCACTTGCTGCTCCACTACGAATGGTGCGCAACGCAGCCGGAGCCTCGGTGGACGCCCCCTTCCCTTTCCGCCCACACCACCTTGGGGGCGGCACGGCATCCTTTGCCTCACCGGCCCGTACCCGCTTGTCGTGTGAGTGTAGGCAACACTATTAGTATATTACTACTAGTTAGCATATTATTACAGTATTGTCTTAAAAAATATACTTCCTCTGTAAACTAATATAAAAACATTTAGATTATTAATTTAGTATTCTAAGTGCCTTTATATTAGTTTAGGAGGAAGTATATTATATTATACAGTATGTATATGGATGAAAAGGCTTAACCAAAACGCCTGGGTACGTACGTCGCTTCTACTAATTGTGATTTGATTGCTCCCGATCATGTGGTACTCTGTGTGGCTGTATGCAAAAGCTTCGTCCGCATAGCTACTTCTAACTCTCTGTACTAACTGCACTTAAACTAATCCATCTCTCTCAAAATATAAGACGTTATTACATCCAGGATGCAATAACATCTTACATTTTAAGATAGACAAAGTATATGATACTTTCTTCGTCCGAAAATACTTGTCCTTAATTAATGGTAGATACATCCATTTAAGGGACAAGTTTGGAACAAGCTTTTTTAGACGGAGGGAGTACATATTGGTTGCTACAGCTGGGTGGAACCGGCCGGGTTCACTTCTATTATCATTCTTCTATAATAATGTCTTTGTTGTGAGTATAATTAAGGTATAACAACTGACTAGTACTACCATCTAATATGATTCGGAGGGTGCCATACATTCTAGATTAGAAGCAAACTGCTCAACCAACCTACTTCTAATGGTATAAGGTCCAAGCTATGGCTTACAAAAACAACATGAAATGATTCAACCTAACTTGTTGTTATTCTGGAGATACCATTTAAAATATGCTCCCTTCATTTTTATTTACTCTTTATATTAGCTTTGACTGGATATAAAGTTTGATCAAGTTTGTAGAAAACAATATGAACATTTACAGTAATAAATTTATATGACGTGAAAATATATGTAATGATGAAACCAATGATATATATATATATATATATATATATATATATATATATATATTTGGTGGTGTCTATGTCAATATATTTTTCAGCAAACTTGTTGAAAGTATATAAAGTTTGATTTTAGACTAACCTAATATGCGGAGTGAATAAAAACAGAGGAAGTACTAAATGTTCCAAAAATTTAAATATGGATGTTGGCATGAATAGAACTATGAAATCGTCATGGTAAAACTCTTCTTACTAGTTGAAATGTTAGCTTGGCTCCAGGTACTGATTTCACAGTTTAGAGTTTTAGAGTTTATAAATGATGAAATGATAACTTGCAAAGTTACTTTATCTTGCTTTTTATATGGGACACGCATGATAATACCTTGATTAAAGGCTCACACTTTGCAGCTGCTCTACGAAAGTGCGATGTTTTGGTGCCCAGACTCATCTGCACCCGGTCAGAAAAAATCACATTTTAAAAAAAAACCATTTTTTTGCATGGTAGAAAATTAATTGTTGAGGTCCGCTTCAATTTTCAGATTATTTGGACATCTGAGTAGCTCTCAGCAAAAAAGACAAATCGGGTCAGAACAATGCATGAAGAGTAAGCTTTTTTACAAATCCTGAATTTATCTTTTTTGTCGAGAGCTGCTTAGGTGTCGAAATGACTTGAAAATTAGAGCGGACCTCGCGCATCAAATTTTATACCATGTATTTTTTTTGAATTTTTCTAGTATTTGTTTTGATTTTTTTTCTTCAGCGCGGGTGCAGATTATCATTGGCTCAGAAGTGGATTATCGCTCTACGACTTTGAAGGTTCTAGCTTTCTCTCCCAATGCCTGTGAAGAATGTGCCATAGGAAGGGCTTTGGGTCACATAAAAAACTAGCAGAAGACCGTGAATCGCCACGAGCTAAAATCCTTAGATCAGCAAAAGAAAACCTACGATCCTTCCTTCGCATGATAGTTTATCACATGAGACTAAGAGAGAAATGAAAATTGCTTCCAACGATGTGCGTTCAACGTGAGAACGAAAGAGAACGGCCATTCTGTTCAGGTTTGGCCGAACAAATTTGTGCACCTGCATACGCAACCAGAGCATGTTGCCCGCCAAGTTGCCCTAAAAAAAAACCCAAATGATTGCCCGCCAAGTTGAGCGTCAGCAGCACAGTACCTGTCCCTCGGGGCTGCAAAATTTCAGGTGCACCGAAGCGGCACCCCCTTTCTCGGAAGAGAAAACCGGATAAGCGCAAGGAGACAGAACGCCTGACTGACAGGCGGACCCGCATCCAGTCTGGACTCCGGAGCAGGGGCGGCGGGCGGCGGCCCAATCCAAAGTCCAACCACCGCCAGGCTACTCCTCCCCCCAGACCACGCGCGTTACGTTATTATTAGCAGCCACGGGGCTAATTGCCCGATTTAACCACCGGTAATTCGGGCGCCTCGTTCCCCCGGCACCCACGTGTTCACCGGCATCCCCTGCTGGCGCGTGGGACCTCTTGACAGCCGGGCCCCGCTGGACCCACCTCACCGTGGGCAATTCGGCCACCGAAGCGAGTGCGAACAGGTGGGTGTTCTCCCAAATCCCAATCGGAGATGCCCTTTCCCCCTCTCCCAATCGGAGGCGCTTATTAATAAGACGTTAAAAACCCGCCGCGTTACGGGACCAAGTAGTAGCAAACGCAATAGTACGAAACAAAAACTTCAGGACAGAAAGAGGGAGGGAGGGAGGGAGCGAGCGAGCGAGCGAGGCTCCATCCATGGCCGCGGCGGTGGAGGAGGCGTCGACGGCGCCGAGGAGCCTCCCGGAGGAGGAGGAGGAGGAGGAGGAGGCGATGGCGGTGCTGGACTTCGACATGCTCTGCGCGTCCGTGGCCATGTCGGCGGAGAGGAGGAAGGGCGCCGGCATGGGGGAGGCGGCGGCGTGCGCGGGCTCGGGCGGCGGCGAGGGGGCCGCCGGCGGAGGAGGGGTGCAGAGGATGTGGGAGGGGGACGTGGTGATTGATTGCTTGGAGGACCGGCGAATCGCGCTCGAGGCCGCCTGGTAGGTGGAGCTAACTCTTGGCCGCTCCTTTCATTCATCAAACCTGTATTGGTTGGTTCCAAAGGGCGTGTTTTCGGTGGTTGCGACGGGAAAGCTTTTGGAGATTCTACTACTAGTATACCAGTTTAGCTCAACTTTCCATATTGATTTTGTGCGGATTTGGGCATAAACTGCGCTGCTGTCTTTATGCCAACTCGATATGGAATACTAGTACTATTTAGTCTCGCATGAATACTGCTTGTTTTGGCTGTGTGCATCACCATCATGATGCAGAGACCGGGGTTTTCCCCTTTTCGGAAAAAAAATGGATTTGAAATGCCATCAGTGTTATCTAATTTAGCGATAGTCTCGTCATTTATTTGTTAGTTCTTGCTAGCTACAATCGTGGAAGAAGAAAGGTCTTCGCCAAATAAAGGTCTTTGCCTAATTAGTGCTAGCTGTGCTTGGAGCATACTTCATCTCTGATGAAGACTCGCAGATGATAAATGATAAAATTTTGCTCAAGGTTTAGTTTCTCTCTTGGATTTTAGGTTGGTTAACTCGAGTACCGAGAAGTATTTCCTAGCTTGAATCATGAATGAAAAATCAACATGTTTAATATAAGTTAGTAGTAGGGAACATTCCCCAACGTGAGGTCTTACCCCTTCTGAACTTCTGCCTTTGTTCTATTCGAATTTCGTTGAAAAAGATTCCATTTTCCTCTGCTGTATACAACATATTTTAATGTGCAACTTAAGCTTTTGGGGTTCTTCGCTTTAACGTTCTTGTTTGCTTGCAACTACTTGCAGTTGCCCATGCTATAGGTTTGGCAAGAACATGCGGAGAGCCAATCTCGGATCTTGCTTCCTTCAGGTACAGATAATACCCTAAGCAACTTATGACCATGTCTCCTCCATTCCTTTCTTGTCATTTTTCTGTGCCAAAAGTTTAGTCAAATTGCTGTGTAGGGAAGCACGCAAAACCAGTTGAGGTTACTTTATTTATGATGCTGCTGTTGGTAGGAAGTAGGAAACCGTTTGGTTGAGCAAGGCTCTTTATTCCAGTACCAAATGCAGAATTTCTTGTAGGCCAATCCTTTTAGAGTTCAGTAGACTACTACAAATATATTTGCCCTGAAAAGTACCATCTTAACTTCTTAAATATGTATGTGATTTTTCTCTATTTACTCTAAATTCCTCCTAATGCTAGAGGATTGTCTCTTGCTAAATTTGTTGAAATGAATGCTTACTTCCATTTAAGTTGTTTAGACAAAAATAGCAAAGCTGTCTTCTGACTAGTTATACAACGGAGAAGATAATGCATAGGATGTTTGACTTGCCAATGTGAAAAGGATTTGCTTGGATAGTTCTGTATTCTTTTGGGCTTAGACCTAGTCAACGTGAAGGGCATCCTGCCCTGTTCACATTAGCAAGTCAACCCTCTCGCAAGTATAACGTGCAGTCTCATTCCCTCCAACATATAAATATAACTAGAGATCATATTACTAGAACTTATAGGGTATGCGCAAGCTAAAAAAAAAGGGCAGGGTCATTCATGTTGACCAGGTCGAAGCCCACAAGAATTTGACTTGCCATGACAAGTCACACAAAGTGTGCCAAACAAATTAGTTGTCACGTATTTTGGTAAGGTTTCGCAAGAGTATGAGTTTATGTAGTCACAAACAGTTCTCTCATCTGTGGCAAAATTTGGCAAGATGTGGCTATCAACCAAATCTGCCTCCATGTCTGTCAATACGTGCTGATAAATTTGTGTATTTCTCTGTTTTCCTGCCCTGTTGCGAAGTCTTTTTAGAATTATTACAACTATTGTTGTATGCTGTAACCTACTCTTGTTCCCATTGAATCTGACATTTGTTTTACCATTGGTTTACTTGAGCTGTGTTGTTAAGCTTATGTTCTTTTTAAGAACTCTTATTCACTCTTCTGATACAATATGAAACTATTTCAGGCAATGGCTTACTTCATTTCATTAGTTGCTATTCTGGTCAGCTTAATTGCCTTTTCTGTAACGAGGCATCATGTATATCTATATATGGGACTTGGTTCTGTTCTCTTGGTAGCAATCTACACCGGTTACTTCCGAAGAAGAATCAGGAAACAGTTCAATATCCGGGTAAGTATTTCTGAATTAGCGTTTTCAAATAAAGTATCCAAACAGATTACAGCTTACTAGTGCACTAGTGCTTAATGCAGTTGGCTGTGGTGCCTGTCTTCTCTTTTTTTTTCGAAAAGGGGGGACTCCCCGGCCTCTGCATCAGAAAGATGCATACGGCCATCTTATTAATCGAATAAAGTAGTGCCAACATGGTTCGAAAGGTCTTCAAAAGAAATAAAAAGCACAAAAAGCTCACACAGAGCCAAAGAGGGCTAGAAACATCAACTAGCCAAAAAAACGACGCCACAACCGGCTGGCTATAACTAGATAGGAATACTAAATGCCTATCCTATTACATGACCGCCATCCAAACCGGTTGAATATATCCCGAGCTACCATCTCCCAGCGGAAAGACCCAGTAACCATATGCTCCTGGCCTCCGTGCGGGTGAGTAGCGACCACTTAACGGATCAGGGCCGTAGTTCGGAACAAGACCTGCAAAAAATGTATACATGATATTCTGTTAAAAACCAGATCATTTCTGCAATTCCAGATAGTCCACAGCAAAGCACAAACTCCAACCCGAATATGTTTCGCTAAGTCAGGCTCAATCCCATTAAGCCATGTCCCAAATAACGCATTAACAGAATTCGGTGGATTGATGTTAAAAGCAATGTGGACCGTCTGCCAAAGAACCTTGGCCAACGGGCAATCAAAAAAGAGGTGTTTGATAGTCTCATCCCGATCGCAGAAACTACACCTAGTAGGTCCTATCCAATTACGCTTAATCAAGTTGTCCTTAGTCAAAATAACTTGTTTATGAACAAACCACATAAACACTTTTATTTTCAAAGGAACTTTGACATCCCAAACATGCTTAGACGTAGGAATGGAGTTTGAATTAATAACATCAATATACATTGATTTAACCGTGAATGCTCCAGACCTAGTCAACTTCCAGCGTAATTCATCGGGTTGTTGTGAAAGCTGGACTTCCATCAGTCTCCTAACTAGACGGAGCCATTCTTCCCAACGATTGCCCGCTAGCGTTTGTCGGAACTGAATGTTAAGGGGGGTAGATTGAAGTACCGAAGCGACGAACACCTCACGTTGTTGAACAATGCGGTACAAGGATGGGTATTGGATGGCCAAGGGTGTCCCGACGAGCCAAGTATCCTCCCAGAAACGTGTACTCGAGCCGTTTCCAATAACAAACTTCGTCCTATTAAACATAGCCTGTTTAACTTTCATCAGGCCTTTCCAGAATGGCGAGTCGGTCGGCCTGACTGAAACCTGGGACAAAGTTTTTGTCTGGAGGTACTTGCTGCGAAGGATTTGAGCCCACATAGCATCAGTCTCCGATGAGAGTTTCCACAGCCACTTGCTAAGAAGGCATTTATTCTTAACTTCTAGGTTCTCAATACCTAGACCCCCTTGGTCTTTCGGTCTACAGATGATATCCCATTTAATTACAATTAACTTCTAGGTGCCTGTCTTCTCTTGAATTACAATTAATTTAAGTCTCTGGCTTTAATCGAATGAACAATAACTGAAACTTGTTTTGAGTTAATATTGGTAGCTTGGCATACCCTTGCCAGTTTGTATGTGATGACTATCTTTGCCAACTTTTGAATACGTAGATATTAGCATGTGTACATTAATTCAGGAATGATGGGGAGAGTAAGACATCTCATTGACCCTTTTGTGTAATTTCAGGGGACTGATGGCAGTCTAGATGACTGTGTGCTCCATCTGATATGTCCTTGTTGTACGCTGTGCCAGGTTATATACATTCAGACCCCCTTGGAACCAAAAGTTCACTAATTTGTTTATTATGGATATATTGGCCTCACAGTTGTCATTTTGAATAAGCAGGAGGCGAGAACTTTGGAGATGAATAATGTCCAGTGTGGTGTCTGGCACGGGCGGGGTGATACAATTTGTTTAGGGAGCAATGGTGAAGGAAACAAGGCCTTCGCTGCTCTACACAAATCACCATTTGTGCTTATAAAATCCCCCGAGCTGTGTGGCATGGACCGAATACCAAGTGGTGCTGATGAACATCAGCCGCTCGTCCCATCAGCGCAACCAGAGCAGGAGTAAGGAATTATTCTGTACCATGGCACAATTCGAAAAGAACAGGTGGATCTCTCCTGCGTGTTATCTAAAGGGAAAATAAAGGGAAAGAATCAGTGGATCCCTCTGCGACGAAATCATCAGCCCTGCGATTCTCTGCCTGTTTGTGGTATCAAGTCTGAAGAACTGGTTTTGCAGCAACCCATGTATGTTGGTGGTGGGCGTAATTGGCCTGTTGTTGTAAACACCATAGCGATAATGTTCATCATGCACCGGATGTGTATATGTGTCATGATGCTCAGGGCTATGTCTGAATCCAAGTGTAAAATTCTGTTGATGCAACGATAGTCGGCGAGATTCGGCATGAATGAAATCAAATGTTCTGCTTCTTTGATGTTGTTTCTTGTAAAACTTGCCTTTGGTTGCTCTCTGCTAACATCATTTACCTTATTACCTTATTTTTTCCTCTGAGAACTGATGATTACTTATGCCAATCACATGGAAGATGCATGCTTGCATAGCATAGCACATAACAAAAGAGATGCTCGGGTGGATCAGAATTTCTGTGTTTAGCTTACACAGATATTCCCTCCGTCCAAAAAAGTTTGTCCCAAACTTGTCTTTCAAATGGATGTATCTAACACTAACTTGATACATCCATTTAAGGGACAAACTTTTTCGGATGGAGGGTGTACATAGCCGTGGATGAAGCAATCCGGGAGACGATTCCATTCGCCAGTACATGGCTTTGTTAGGACAAAGTGGTGCATACTCACAATCATTCAGAAAAAGGTCAAGCCTTCTTTTCCAATGTATAAAGCCTTGCCAAGTTGCAGTTGCAATAATACAAAAGTAATACAGTTGTCCTACATGCGGGATGACCTTTCGATTTCTTAATCATCTGGGATAAGGAAGGAGGAAGCTCAGTGCTGGGCTTTGCACTAGTGTGCACCACCTTTGCCAAACCACTAGAATGTCTATACGTGTCTTGCATGTGCCCCACGGATTTGGCATCTTTTGTTCTTGGAGGTACCCTTTTTCTTCCTTTCTATGAATCATTACCAACCATCCTAGCTTACTTTCTGATGATCAGGGCCCAAAGAAGCAGAAACCTCCCTAATCCTAACTTAACTAGTTAGTTCATATGATATGGATAACCCCCCCCCCCCCCCTCCCCCCCAAAAAAGTCTTTGTTTCACTCTGGTCCCCGAAATCTCATGATCGGCCCTGCATGGAATTTCACGGGATAACAATGTCACTAGTCAAATTACACTTTAAAACGGAGCCTAAATTGCAAATCTTGAAGTTCTTGTTGAAATCTAACTGGAATTAGAGCTGATAGTGTTTCATCTGTTTTGCATTATGAACTAGGGCTAGGACACAAGTTGACATAGTCCAGTCTAGTACTTTTGCATCAGACTACATTTGGAAATACATATTGTTTATTTTAACACACACAACTGCACAAGGCAGGTCTGGCCTGACTAAACAGCAGAGTTTAGGTATATATTCTTGAGATTTGTCCATGTGAAAACCATGCGTCTGCTCTGGAAATCTTTTGCTATCACGTTTAACCAAGCCGTGTTTAGCGCATGCATGCATTACACGAGCGGCTAAAGCCTATATTCCACTGCCCTTGTAGTTGACTAGTGCTCTAGAGAAATAGAATCACATACTTACAGTGGGTGCGATACAAAAGCAAAGCAGGCAAAAGGCCATTTTTATTTAATCCTACCAGGCCCATCGCTTTTAGGGTTTAACACGACACCAACTTCCTTCTGTTGTAGAATTTCTTAGTGGCGAAGTCACTAGGGTAGAGTCCATCACAATTGATAAAGCATGTTTTGTTCATACTCCAAATTCCTTTAATGGTTCACTAGGGTAGGTACTCCAAAATAGAGTGCAAATAAATCTCTACTACTTAAAAAGAACTTATATCCAGGAATAAATGTGAGCATCAGGACTTGAACCCTGGTGTGCTGGGTATACCACAGTCCCTCTAATCATCCAACCACGGGTTGGTTCACCCCTTCGTTCAACCTTCAATGTATATGATAATCAATCACCTTAATTTACTTACCTTCTGAACCAATTTCACTTTAATTTACTTATCAAACTTCTAATAAAAAATAAGGTGATTCACGATCATAATTTGATGAACATGTATTTACACAATCACACTATTATTGACAAGTAAATCACAAGCTAACGTACTAGAATATTTTTATCCCATTGCAACGCACGGGCATTGTTCTAGTCAATGAAAATATCTTAAAGGTTCTAATGGACCAAATCATTCAAAATCACTATGAAATTCTTTTGAAAATTTTCCTAATGGATCAAATCTTTTTTTAGGAAAGAATCAGATCTATTATAAAGATTCATCGGAAGTACAAAGCACCTCAAACATAATAAAAATTACATCGAGGTGCATCGACCACCGAACAATCATTGTCGCCGCCAGAACGAACCACTGACGCGTCAATGTCGCCGCTCCCATATCGGAGCCAGCTAATGGACCAAATCTTAAAGGTGTTGTGTATGGCAAGGTTCCTCCATGCGTGGAGAGTGGTGGAACATGTTGAGAAAATGATTGTACACATGTTTGTTAATTAATATAAGATGCTTATAAAATTGATTATACCAGACATTAATGACCTAAAAAATGTGCATACCACATTAGAATTATAAAAATAAAAAAAATACATACCTACAACTAAATAAAGGTGACGAATAGTACCTGCTGGTACTATTCACAGCCAGTCATGTTTTTCTTCTTCTGGTTTTTGTGTTGTGCATTGGAAAATATAATTGTATATCTTTAAATGTGTAATGCAGTAGTGTTGCCATTTTTTTTAAAATTATCAAGACTTTTGTGATGTTTAATTATGAGCTCAATCTTTTGAAATAATAATAATAATAATAATAATAATAATAATAATAATAATAATAATAATAATAATAATAATAATAATAATAATAATAATACGAGCTTAATGCACTAGTACAGCTAAAGGGATAGTGCACGCTACACTAAATGCCCACATAAACTACAACATTCCAAAATTTACTTTGTCAGAAGCACCGTACCCGACTCCAAAATTCCTAGCCCTTCTGGTAACAGTGTACAGTACAGCGGTTAAAAGAACAAGTTAAAATGTTAATCGGTGAATAATTATCACCCTGTGCAGGATCCAGAATTACATATGACTACAAACTCATGCATGCAACAGAAACCAGCGCACAAGCACACGCACACACGAATGACTTCTGATCATGGCGACGCACAGCTACCGTCCGGCTCTGATCAAGACATTACAATGAGCAGGGACATGACCGCCGCGCTGGCCGCGACGAGTGCCGCCTGTGCGGCAGTAGCAACGGCGGCGGAGCTCTTGCCCTCCTCGCCCGGCTGGACCTGCGGGACGTCCTCAGGGCATTTGAGCCCCAGGTTGTCCCCCTTGCATGTATTGGCGAAGAGCCCCGCCGGGTACTTGCCGTAGAGGTGGATGAGGCTGAACATGGTGGCGGCGCAGTTGGTGGCGAGGTCGTTGATGTAGGTGTCGTAGGGGCACGCGAACTCCGCGAGCGCCGCGCAGCACAGCGCCGGCTGGTACAGGGGCCCCTTGCACTTGCTCGTGATGAGGGTGTAGTTGGCCCCCTCGAAGGTCACCGGGCATTCTGCGCGGGAGATCCATGTCAGCCGGTCCATTCCACGTACGAGCCTCGCGGGACGTAGGAGGGAGAGAACGCAAAAGTTGGATTTACTTACCCTTCTTGGCCTGCAGCAAGCTCCGGCCGTGCGAGTGCGACTGGAGCGCGTCATCTGCATACACGGGGCGCAGCGGCAGATCGGTCAGATGATCAAACCACGGATCAAGAAAGCCGAATCACGTCAATCAAAATAATAATATGGGAAGCCGCAACGAGGATGACCGTGGACCAACTGAGATGAATCCGGCGGCGGTGAAGCCGGCGACGACGGCGAGAACGGCGGCGCGCAGCATCAGGACCCTATCCAGCTCCAGAACCATGTTGATTTTGTGGCCGCCTCCTCCCTGGCCACCGAGGCTTCGCTAGCTCCAGGCCGCGCGCCTCTTTCGGTCCGGGGATCAATGGCAGAGGGAGGCAATGGGCGCAGAGGGCGGTGAGGAGAGGTTAACGGTGGCACCGTAGGGAGGCAGGGAGAGACGAAGCTGTGGAGAGACGGATGGATGCGGAGGAGGACAGAGGTTGGCGCCGGCGCGCGCCCGAGACAAACGGGGACGCGTTTAAAAATAGGCGTGGATTTGAACGGCTAGGAACGTCGTGGCCTGGACCTCGCGCCAATCCTCTGCATGTTTTCTGTTCAAGGTGACCACGGTCAGGGGTAGATTGTTGCACTTAACGCTACTGCCCTCCAATTTCTGCATGCACAAATACCTTGTGTAAAGACCACTTCCTGATTCTTCATTCCTCCTAGTAGGGCCTATAAGGTAAAACCGTTTGCTGATAAGTATTTGTTTTTGCGGTGGTGTTTGCTGAACTTATTGTTACTGCCACGTGGTTTGAAGCTGTTTGGATATGCAATGCACGTATAGAAAATCTAATTCTAATTTTATAGCATGTGACACAAGACAGATTTATTTACATGGATATCATTTGTATTTGAAATTTGTGAAAATTGCATACATGTTCACTTGGCGGAGTTTATTTGTTTGGAACGTACCTTGTACCAACATGGCATCTATTTGAGAGAATCCGAGAATGTCCGCCGTCCCATGGCACTTTGTCTTACTTTTGACGACAATCTATTTTTTACGTGTCACAGAAGTTATACCATCAAATTTGTATTCAAATGTATTTTTAGTGGTATAAACTTCTATATCTGATAATTCGTATAATTTTGATCTACTTGTTGGTCAAAGCTAATTCTCAAAACTGGTATAAGTATAATCATAGTAAACCATGAGAAAAGATAACTTCATATTCTTCGTTCTCCCTGAGGCCTAAGGCAGAACAATTTGTTGATATCTGTTTTGCGGTGATGTGTGCTGAAATTATTGTTAATACCACTTGTTTTGAAGCCGTTTGGATATGGTAGTATACAAAATCCAGTCCCAATTTCACAACGATGCAATAGAAGCCAGATTTATTTATGTGGATATCATTTTTTTCCTTTATGAAATTGTGCAGACTCCATACATGTTCACATGCTGGAGTTTATTTTAGAGCAAGTACTATAGTGGGCCATAAGTCAGCTCACATGACACTTTTGCCTATGTGGTGGAGAGAGACAAGAAAAAAGTGAAGGAGTAGGCTCTCATGCAAGAACCAACCTCTAGGCGTGCTCCAAGGTAAAAGCATTTAATGAGAAGAAAGAGATGGAGAGAAAATGAAAAAAGTTAACTTATAGCCAACTCTATTGTATGAGTGATTAATAATGTTAACTCTTCATGACATGGCCACTGGACATTGGCATATCTATATAGCCAACAACTGGCTATATTATTAACCTAGCTCTTTATACCAGCATGACATCTATTTGGGAGAGCCCGAGAATGTCCTCATTTACTCTTTGGAACCTACTTTTCGGTTTAACTTGATGATCGACTAGGATAATGACATATTAGTTATATGCCACTAAAATGACCACGAGGGTTTGGCACAAGGAGATTCCCTATCTCCTTGTTGTTTGACCTGACTGCATGCACTGGCTATCATAATGGATGCACTTGGACTTTGTTGAAGCAATAGAACAAACATGTAAGAGTATAGGATCCCAAGGCCTCATTAGTCCATAATGCTCTACTGAGAATACCTATGGTTAAAAGGGTAAATCCTAGGCTAATGACATGATAACTCCAAGAATCCAAATACTCTACTCCCTCCGTTTAGGTGCATTAGGCATCTTAGAAGGTGCACCGCAATCTAGGCGAGGAGGGATTGGGCTAGGAGAAAAACTCAATCACAAAGGAAGCCAATCACATCATTCCTTTCTCCACCAAAAACGTGCTATTAATTAGGAGACCCTTTCAAATCCCAATAGCGTGCCGCAGAAATTGCATCATTGATCCTCCAATTAATAGATGGGGTCTAATTAATATGCGTGCAACTAGTACTGT
Source organism: Aegilops bicornis (assembly GCA_021605145.1). Lineage (NCBI taxonomy): Eukaryota > Viridiplantae > Streptophyta > Magnoliopsida > Poales > Poaceae > Aegilops > Aegilops bicornis. The sequence continues at coordinate 269,104,982 of CM038670.1, forward strand.
CGTTTCACGCCTTAGCGTTTTGGGATTATTTGATTTTAGTTAGATGACTAATGCACCGAGACGGAGGGTGATATTTGTAGTAAGTCAGAAATGAAGGGACCGAGGTGCTTTTTAAAGCACTTATTCTTGCATAGAAATAGTAATCTCACCAAAGAAAAATGTTTTATCTAAAACATTATTTTCATTTTAGAAAAGAAAAGAAAATTTATTTCAAAATCTAATGATTATAATAGCGGCAGATAATAAGGATCCACACAAAAGAGTTGCATAGCTTAATAACATCGTACTGACATGCATCACTAACCACTGAGATTGTAGGGCGGGTACTAGTATCTTGGATTGATGCATTTCAATTAAAAGACTCAACGTCGCAGAGCCTCGCGTTAAAATAGTACTTGCCATAGTTATTGTGCTTAAATCATTTTTAGAGTTCTATATTTTAGGAATGGTGTGGAGAAAATACAGAGCCAACGAAAGAAAGATGAATAACTCATATAAATTAGTTAATGCAAAATGTCCCGGAGAAGCCCAACGAGAAACTAACAATCCTATTATAGAGAAAAAAAAGTACATGGGAAGGAAGCCGCGTCATCGAAGGTCTCAGTGGAATTCCTGCAAAGCTATGTGCGTTCTTTGAGACTCATATGACAATTTAGTACGGAAGGTATCTGGAAGGGTAAAATGTCAGTAGAGGATGTGAGTGTTGGGTAACGTAGTAATTTCAAAAGTTTTCCTACGCACATGCAAGATCATGGTGATGTATAGCAACGAGAGGGGAGAGTGTTGTCCACGTACCCTCGTAGACCGAAAGCGGAAGCATTATAACAACACGGTTGATGTAGTCGTACGTCTTCACGGCCCGACCGATCAAGCACCGAAACTACGGCACCTCCGAGTTCTAGCACACGTTCAGCTCGATGACGATCCCCGGACTCCGATCCAACAAAGTGTCGGGGAAGAGTTCCGTCAGCACGACGGCGTGGTGACGGTGATGATGTTCTACCGACACAGGGCTTCGCCTAAGCACCGCTACGATATGATCAAGGTGGAATATGGTGGAGGGGGGCACCGCACACGGCTAAGGAACGATCACGAAGATCAACTTGTGTGTCATGGGGTACCCCCCTGCCCCCGTATATAAAGGAGGGAGGGGGAAGGTGCGGCCGACCCCTAGGGGTGTGCCTGGAGGAGTCCTACTCCCACCGGGAGTAGGACTCCCCCCTCTTGCCTTGTTGGAGAAGGAAGGGGGAAGGGGAAAGAGGAAAGGGGGGCGCCGCCCCCCTTCCTTGTCCTATTCGGACTAGGGGGGAGGGGGCGCGCGGCCTGCCCTGGCCGGCCCTCCTCTTCTCCCTTAGGGCCCATGTAGGCCCATTAACCCCCGGGGGGTTCCGGTAACCCCCCGGTACTCCGGTAAAATTCCGATTTCACCCGGAACGATTCTGATATCCAAATATAGGCTTCCAATATATCAATCTTTATGTCTCGACCATTTAGAGACTCCTCGTCATGTCCGTGATCACATCCGGGACTCCGAACAACCTTCGGTACATCAAAAACTATAAACTCATAATAAAACGGTCATCGTAACGTTAAGCGTGCGGACCCTACGGGTTCGAGAACAATGTAGACATGACCTAGAATGGTTTCCGGTCAATAACCAATAGCGGAACCTGGATGCGCATATTGGCTCCTACATATTCTACGAAGATCTTTATCGGTCAAACCGCACAACGACATACGTTGTTCCCTTTGTCATCGGTATGTTACTTGCCCGAGATTCGATCGTCGGTATCTCAATACCTAGTACATGATGGGGAACGTTGCAGAAAATTAAAAAATTTCCTACGGTTTCACCAAGATCCATCTATGAGTTCATCTAAGCAACGAGTCATGGGAGAGTGATTGCATCTACATACCACTTGTAGATCGCGTGCGGAAGCGTTCAATGGAACGGGATGATGGAGTCGTACTCGCCGTGATTCAGATCACCGATGACCTAGTGCGAACGGACGGCACCTCCGCGTTCAACACACGTGCGGAGGCGGATGACGTCTCCTCCTTCTTGATCCAGCAAGGGGGAAGGAGAGGTTGATGATGATCCAGCATCACGACGGCGTGGTGGTGGATGCAGCAGAACTCCGGCAGGGCTTCGCTAAGCAACTATGGGAGGAGGAGGAGGAGGTGTAGCAGAGAGGGGCGGCGCCAAGGGCTTCAGGGTGCGGCTACCCCTTCCCTCCCCTCCCTTTATATAGGTGCAAGAGAGGGGGGAGGGCGCAGCCTTGCCCCTTCCTCCAAGGAAGGGGTGCGGCCAAGAGGGGGGGAGGAGTCCATCCTCCCCAAGGCACCTCGGAGGTGCCTTCCCTCTTAGGACTCTCCCTCTCCTTGATCTCTAGGCGCATGGGCCTCTTGGGGGGGGTGCCCTTGGCCCATATAGGCCAAGGCGCACCCCCTACAGCCCATGTGGCCCCCGGGGCAGGTGGACCCCCCCCCCCCCGGTGGAGACCCCCGGACCCCTTTCGGCACTCCTGGTACAATACCTATAACGCGCGAAACTTTTCGGGCGACCAAAATAAGACTTCCTATATATAAATCTTTACCTCCGGACCATTCTGGAACTCCTCGTGACGTCCGGGATCTCATCCGGGACTGCGAACAACATTCGGTTTGCTGCATACTCATATTCATACAACCCTAAGCGCCACCGAACCTTAAGTGTGTAGACCCTACGGGTTCGGAGACATGAGACATGACCGAGACGACTCTCGGGCAATAACCAACAGCGGGATCTGGATACCCATGTTGGCTCCCACATGCTCCTCGATGATTTCATCGGTTGAACCACGATGTCGAGGATTCAATCAACCCTGTATACTATTCCCTTTGTCAGTCGGTATGTTACTTGCCCGAGATTCGATCGTCGGTATCCCAATACCTCGTTCAATCTCGTTACCGGCAAGTCACTTTACTCGTCCCGTAATGCATGATCCCGTGACCAAACACTTGGTCACTTTGAGCTCATTATGATGATGCACTACCGAGTGGGCCCAGTGATACCTCTCCGTCATACGGAGTGACAAATCGATCTCGATCCGTGTCAACCCAACAAACACTTTCGGAGATACTGTAATGCACCTTTATAGTCACCCGATTCGTTGTGACGTTTGGTACACCAAAGCACTCCTACGGTATCCGGGAGTTACACGATCTCATGGTCTAAGCAAGAGATACTTGACATTGGAAAAGCTCTAGCAAAGCGAACTACACGATCTTGTGCTATGCTTAGGATTGGGTCTTGTCCATCACATCATTCTCCTAATGATGTGATCCCGTTATCAACGACATCCAATGTCCATAGTCGGAAACCATGACTAACTGTTGATCAACGAGCTAGTCAACTAGAGGCTCACTAGGGACATATTGCGGTCTATGTATTCACACGTGTATTACGATTTCCGGATAATACAATTATAGCATGAATAAAAGACAATTATCATGAACAAGGAAATATAATAATACTTTTATTATTGCCTCTAGGGCATATTTCCAACAGTCTCCCACTTGCACTAGAGTCAATAATCTAGTTACATTGTGATGAATCGAACACCCATAGAGTTACGGTGTTGATCATGTTTTGCTCATGGAAGAGAAAGTTTAGTCAACGGATCTGCGACATTCAGATCCGTATGCACTTTGCAAATTTCTATGTCTCCATCTTGAACATTTTCACGAATGGAGTTGAAGCAACGCTTGATGTGCTCGGTCTTCTTGTGAAACCTGGGCTCTTTGGCAAGTGCAATAGCTCGGTGTTGTCACAGAAGAGTTTGATCGGCTCCGACACATTGGGTATGACTCCTAGGTCGGTAATGAACTCCTTCACCCAAATTGCTTCATGTGCTGCCTCCGAGGCTGCCATGTACTCCGCTTCACATGTAGATCCCGCCACGACGCTCTGCTTGCTTACCGCACTACCATCGCTCCACCATTCAACATATACATGTATCCGGTTTGTGACTTTGAGTCATCGGATCTGTCGAAGCTAGCTTTGACGTAACCCTTCTGACGAGCTCTTCGTCACCTCCATAAACGAGAAACATGTCCTTTGTCCTTTTCGTGTACTTCAGGATATTCTTGACCGCTGTCCGGTGTTCCTTGCGGGATTACTTTGGTACCTTCCTACCAAACTTACGACAAGGTTTACATCGGGCACTGGTACCTGACATGGCATACATAATAGATCATATGGCTGAGGCATAGGGGATGATACTCATCGCTTCTTTATCTTTTGCCGTGGTCGGGCATTGAGCTGAGCTCAATTTCATACCTTGCAAAAACAGGCAAGAACCCTTTCTTGGACTGATCCATTTTGAACTTCTTCAAAATCTTATCAAGGTATGTGCTTTGTGAAAGACCTATGAGGCGTCTCGATCTATCCCTATAGATTTTGATGCCTAATATGTAAGCAGCTTCTCCAAGGTCCTTCATGGAAAAACTCTTATTCAAGTAGGCCTTAATGCTGTCCAAAAGTTCTATATCATTTCCCATCAAAAGTATGTCATCTACATATAATATGAGAAATGCTCTGAGCTCCCACTCACTTTCTTGTAAACGCAGGCTTCTCCATAAGTGCAAGCATAAACCCAAACGCTTTGATCATCTCATCAAAGCGAATGTTCCAACTCCGAGATGCTTGCACCAGCCCATAAATGGATCATTGGAGCTTGCATACCTTGTTAGCATTCTTAGGATCGACAAAACCTTCCGGCTGCATCATATACAGCTCTCTTCCTTAAGGTAACAGATTAAGGAATGCCGCTTTTGACGTCCATCCGCCATATCTCATAATCATAGTATGCGGCAATTGCTAACATGATTCAGACGGACTTAAGCTTCGCTCACGGAGAGAAAGTCTCATCGTAGTCAATCCCTTGAACTTGTCGATAACCCTTAGCGACAAGTCGAGCTTTATAGATGGTAACATTACCATCCGCGTCCGTCTTCTTCTTAAAGATCCATTTGTTTTCTATCGCCGCCGATCATCGAGCAAGTCTGTCCAAAGTCCATACTTTGTTTTCATACATGGATCCTATCTCGGATTGCATGGCTTCAAGCCATTTGTTGGAATCTGGGCCCGCCATCGCTTCTTCATAGTTCAAGGTTCACCGTTGTCTAACAACATGATTTCCAAGACAGGGTTGCCGTACCACTGCAGTGCGGAACGTGTCCTAGTGGACCCACGGGTTCAAGAGCAACTTGATCCGAAGTACCTTGATCATCATCATTAATTTCCTCTCCAATCGGTGTAGGCACCACAGGGAACATTTTCACGAGCTGCACTACTTTCCGGATCAAGAGGTAGTACTTCATCGAGTTCTACTTTCCTCCCACTTACTCCTTTCGAGAGAAACTCTTTTCCGAGAAAGGATCCGTTCTTGGCAACAAAGATCTTGCCTTCGGATCTTAGGTAGAAGGTATACCCAATGGTTTCCTTAGGGTATCCTATGAAGACGCATTTTTCCGACTTGGGTTCGAGCTTTTCGGGTTGAAGTTTCTTGACATAAGCATCGCATCCCCAAACTTTTAGAAAGCGACAACTTAGGTTTCTTCCCAAACCATAATTCATACAAAGGTCGTCTCAACGGATTTAGGCGGTGCCCTATTTAAAGTGAATGTAGCTGTCTCTAGAGCGTATCCCCAAAATGATAGCGGTAAATCAAGAAGAGACATCATAGATCGCACCATATCCAATAGAGTGCGATTCTGACGTTCGGACACACCGTTACACGAGGTGTTCCAGCGGCGTGAGTTGTGAAACGATTCCACATTTCCTTAAGTGTGTACCAAATTCGTGACTTAAATATTCTCCTCCACGATCCGATCGCAAGAATTTTATCTTTCGGTCACGTTGATTCTCTACTTCATTCTGAAATTCCTTGAACTTTTCAAAGGTCTCGGACTTGTGTTTCATCAAGTAGACATACCCATATCTACTCAAGTCATCGGTGAGAGTGAGAACATAACTTGATATCCTCCATGAGCCTCAACACTCATTGGACCGCACACATCGGTATGTATGATTTCCAATAAGTTGGTTGCTCGCTCCTTTGTTAGGAGAACGGAGTTTTGGTCATTTTTCCCATGAGGCATGGTTCGCATGTGTCAAATGATTCATAATCGAGAGACTCTAAAAGTCCATCAGCATGGAGCTTCTTCATGCGCTTGACACCAATGTGACCAAGGCGGCAGTGCCACAAGTATGTGGGACTATCGTTATCAACTTTACATATTTTGGTATTCACGCTATGAACATGTGTAACATTACGTTCGAGATTCATTAAGAATAAACCATTGACCATCGGAGCATGACCATAAAACATTTCTCTCATATAAATAGAACAACCATTATTCTCGGATTTAAATGAGTAGCCATCTCGTATTAAACGAGATCACGATACAATTTTCATGCTCAAACTTGGCACTAAATAACATTTATTGAGGTTTAAAACTAATCCCGTAGGTAAATGTAGAGGTAGCGTGCCGACGGCGATCACATCGACCTTGGAACCATTCCCGACGCGCATCGTCACCTCGTCCTTCGCCATCTCTCTGTTTATTCCGCAGCTCTGTTGTGAGTTACATATATGAGCAACGGGACCGGTATCAAATACCCAGAGTTACTACAGTCTTGGTAAGGTACACATCAATTACATGTATATCAAATATACCTTTAGTGTTGCGGCCTTCTTATGCGCTAAGTATTTGGGGCAGTTCCGCTTCAAAGGACCCTTCCCTTTGCAATAAAAGCACTTTCAGTCTCGGGCTTGGGCCCATTCTTTGACTTCTTCCCGGCAAGAATCGGCTTACGGGCGGCAACATCCTTGCCGTCCTTCTTGAAGTTCTTCTTACCCTTGCACTTCTTGAACTTAGTGGTTTTATTGACCATCAACACTTGATGTTCCTTCTTGATTTCTACCTCTGCTGACTTCAGCATTGAAAATACTTCAGGAATAGTTTTCACCATCCCGCATATTGTAGTTCATCACAAAGCTCTTGTAGCTTGGTGGGAGCGATGAAGGATTCTGTCAATGACCGCCTCGTCGGGAGGTTAATGTCCAAGCTGGGACAAAGCGGTTGTGCAACCAGACATTTTGAGTATGTGCTCAGCAGAACTATTTTCCTCCATCTTACAACTGTAGAACTTGTCGGAGACTTCATATCTCTTGACCCGGGCATGAGCTTGGAAAACTAGTTTCAGCTCCTCGAACATCTCATATGCTCCGTTTCGCTCAAAACGCTTTTGGAGCCCCGGTTCTAAGCTGTTAAAGCATGCCGCACTGAACGAGGGAGTAATCATCGGCCGAGACTGCCAAGCGTTCATAACGTCTTGGTTCTCTCGATGGGTGCTTCACCTAAGCGGTGCTTCTAGGACATATTGTTTCTGGCAGCTATGAGGATAATCCTCGTGTTAGGACCCGATCCGAATAGTTGTTGCCATCATCTTTCAGCTTGGTTTTCTCTAGGAACGCGTTGAAGTTCATGGTGAAATTAGTGTTGGCCATTTGATCTACAAGAAATTTTGCAAAGATTTTAGACTATTGTTCATGATAATAAAGTTCATCTAATCAAATTATTTAATGAACTCCCACTCAGATTTGACATCCCTCTAGTCATCTAAGTGTTACATGATCCGAGTCGACTAGGCCGTGTCCGATCATCACGTGAGACGGACTAGTCATCGTCGGTGAACATCTCCATGTTGATCGTATCTTCCATACGACTCATGTTCGACCTTTCGGTCTCTTGTGTTCCGAGGCCATGTCTGTACATGCTAGGCTCGTCAAGTTAACCTAAGTGTATTGTTGTGCAAAACTGTCTTACACCCGTTGTATGTGAACGTAAGGATCTATCACACCCGATCATCACGTGGTGCTTGAAGCATTTAACTTTAGCAACGGTGCACGCGATTAGGAGAACACTTTCTTGAAATTGTTATGAGGATCATCTTATTTACTACCGTCGTTCTAAGTAAACAAGATGCATAAACATAATAAACATCACATGCAATTATATATAGTAGTGACATGATATGGCCAATATTATATAGCTCCTTTGATCTCCATCTTCGGGGCTCCATGATCATCCTGTCACCGGCATGACACCATGATCTACATCATCGTGTCTTCATGAAGTTGTCACGCCAACGACTACTTCTACTTCTATGGCTAACGCGTTTAGCAATAAAGTAAAGTAATTTACATGGCGTTCTTCAATGACACGCAGGTCATACAAAAATAAAGACAACTCCTATGGCTCCTACCGGTTGTCATACTCATCGACATGCAAGTCGTGATTCCTATTACAAGAACATGATCTCATACATCACATATATCATTCATCATTCATCACAACTTTGGCCATATCATATCACAAAACACTTGCTTTGCCAAAAACAAGTTAGGCGTCCTCTAATTGTTGTTGCAAGTTTTACGTGGCTGCAATAGGGTTCTAGCAACAACGCTTTTCTTACCTACGTGAAAGCCACAACGTGATTTGTCAACTTCTATTTACCCTTCATAAGGACCCTTTTCATCGAATCCGCTCCAACTAAAGTGGGAGAGACAGACACCCGCTAGCCACCTTATGCAACTAGTGCATGTCGGTCGGTGGAACCAGTCTCACGTAAGCGCACGTGTAAGGTCGGTCGGGCCGCTTCATCCCACAATACCGCTGAAGCAAGATAAGACTAGTAGCGGCAAGAAAGTTGACAACATCTACGCCCACAACAAATTGTGTTCTACTCGTGCAATAGAGAACTACGCATAGACCTAGCTCATGATGCCAGCGATGGGGAGCGTTGCGAGAGAAAATTAAAAAATTTCCTACGGTTTCACCAAGATCCATCTAGGAGTTCATCTAAGCACCGAGTCATGGGAGAGTGATTGCATCTACATACCACTTGTAGATCGCGTGCGGAAGCGTTCAATGGAACGGGGATGATGGAGTCGTACTCGCCGTGATTCAGATCACCGATGACCTAGTGCCGAACGGACAGCACCTCCACGTTCAACACACGTACGGAGCGGATGACCTCTCCTCCTTCTTAATCCAGCAAGGGGAAGGAGAGGTTGATGATGATCTAGCGATCTGACGGGCGTGGTGGTGGATGCGTGAGAACTCGGCGAGGGCTTCGCTAAGCAACTCTTGGAGGAGGAGGAGGTGTAGCAGAGGGAGGCGCCAAAGGCTTGAGGTGCGGCTGCCTTCCCTCCCTCCCTTTATATAGGTTCAAGAGAGGGGAGGGCGAGCCTTGCCCCTTCCTCCAAGGAAGGGGTGCGGCCAAGAGGGGAGGAGTCCATCCTCCCCAAGGCACCCTGAGGTGCCTTCCCCTCTTAGGACTCTCCCTCTCCTTGATCTCTAGGCGCATGGGCCTCTTGGGGCTGGTGCCCTTGGCCCATATAGGCCAAGGCGCACCCCCTACAGCCCATGTGGCCCCCCGGGGCAGGTGGACCCCCCCGGTGGACCCCCGGACCCCTTTCGGCACTCCCGGTACACTACCGATAACGCGCGAAACTTTTTCGGCGACCAAAATAAGACTTCCTATATATAAATCTTTACCTCCGGACCATTCCGGAACTCCTCGTGATGTCCGGGATCTCATCCGGGACTCCGAACAACATTCGGTTTGCTGCATACTCATATTCATACAACCCGAACCTTAAGTGTGTAGACCCTACGGGTTCGGGAGACATGCAGACATGACCGAGACGGCTCTCGGGCAATAACCAACAGCGGGATCTGGATACCCATGTTGGCTCCCACATGCTCCTCGATGTTTTAATCGGTTGAACCACGATGTCGAGGATTCAAACAACCCCGTATACAATTCCCTTTGTCAGACGGTATGTTACTTGCCCGAGATTCGATCGTCGGTATCCCAATACCTCGTTCAATCTCGTTACCGGCAAGTCACTTTACTCGTCTTACCGTAATGCATGATCCCGTGACCAAACACTTGGTCACTTTGAGCTCATTATGATGATGCACTACCGAGTGGGCCCGATGATACCTCTCCGTCATACGGAGTGACAAATCCGATCTCGATCCGTGTCAACCCAACAAACACTTTCGGAGATACCTGTAATGCACCTTTATAGTCACCCGATTCGTTGTGACGTTTGGTACACCCAAAGCACTCCTACGGTGGCGGGAGTTACACGATCTCATGGTCTAAGCAAGAGATACTTGACATTGGAAAAGCTCTAGCAAAATGAACTACACGATCTTGTGCTATGCTTAGGATTGGGTCTTGTCCATCACATCATTCTCCTAATGATGTGATCCCGTTATCAACGACATCCAATGTCCATAGTCGAGGAAACCATGACTATCTGTTGATCAACGAGCTAGTCAACTAGAGGCTCACTAGGGACATATTGTGGTCTATGTATTCACACGTGTATTACGATTTTCGGATAATACAATTATAGCATGAATAAAAGACAATTATCATGAACAAGGAAATATAATAATACTTTTATTATTGCCTCTAGGGCATATTTCCAACAGTACAACCTCGTTACCGGCAAGTCTCTTTACTCGTTACGTAATGCATCATTCCGTAACTAACTCATTAGTTACATTGCTTGCAAGGCTTATAGTGATGTGCATTACCGAGAGGGCCCAAAGATACCTCTCCGACAATCGGATTGACAAAACCTAATCTCGAAATACGCCAACCCAACATGTACCTTTGGAGACACACAGAGAGCTCCTTTATAATCACCCAGTTACGTTGTGACGTTTGGTAGCACACAAAGTGTTCCTCCGGTAAACGGGAGTTGCATAATCTCATAGTTATAGGAACTTGTATAAGTCATGAATAAAGCAATAGCAATATAATAAACGATCAAGTGCTAAGCTAACGGAATGGGTCATTCAATCACATCGTTCTCCTAATGATGTGATCCCATTAATCAAATGGCAACACATGTCTATGGTTAGGAAACATAACCATCTTTGATCAATGAGCTAGTCAAGTAGAGGCATACTAGTGACATTAAGTTTGTCTATGTATTCACACATGTATCATGTTTCCGGTTAATACAATTCTAGCATGAATAATAAACATTTATCATGGTATGAGGAAATAAATAATAAATTTATTATTGCCTCTAGGGCATATTTCCTTCAGTCTCCCACTTGCACTAGAGTCAATAATCTAGATTACACAGTAATGATTCTAACACCCATGGAGTCTTGGTGCTGATCATGTTTTGCTCATGGAAGAGGCTTAGTCAGCGGATACGCAACATTCAGATCCGTATGTATCTTGCAAATCTCTATGTCTCCCACGGACTTGGTCCGGATGGAATTGAAGCGTCTCTTGATGTGCTTGGTCCTCTTGTGAAATCTGGATTCCTTTGCCAAGGCAATTGCACCAATACTGTCACAGAAGATCTTCATTGGTCCCGATGCACTAGGTATGACACCTAGATCGGAAATGAACTCTTTCATCCAGACTCCTTCATTTGCTGCTTCCGAAGCAGCTATGTACTTTGCTTCGCATGTAGATCCCGCCACGGCGCTTTGTTTAGAACTGCACCAACTGATAGCTCCACCGTTCAATATAAACACGGATGCGGTTTGCGATTTAGAATCGTCCGGATCAGTGTCAAAGCTTGCATCAACGTAACCATTTACGACTAGCTCTTTGTCACCTCCATAAACGAGAAACATATCCTTAGTCCTTTTCAGGTATTTCAGGATATTCTTGACCCGATGTCGATGATCCACTCTGGATTACTTTGGTACCTACCTGCCAAGCTTATTGCTAAGCACACGTCAGTGCGGTACAAAGCATTGCATACATGATAGAGCCTATGGTTTGAAGCATAGGAACATCTTTCATTTTCTCTCTATCTTACGATGTGGTGGGCATTGAGTCGACTCAACTTCACACCTTGTAACACGGGCAAGAACCCTTTCTTTGCATGATCCATTTTGAACTTTTTCAAAACTTTATCAAGGTATGTGCTTTGTGAAAGTCCAATTAAAGGTCTTGATCTATCTCTATAGATCTCGATGCCCAATATGTAAGCAGCTTCACCGAGGTCTTTCATTGAAAAACTTTTATTCAAGTATCCCTTTATGCCATCCAGAAATTCTATATCGTTTCCAATTAACAATATGTCATCTACATATAATATCGTAAATGCTCTGAGCTCCCACTCACTTTCTTGTAAATCTGAGGCTTCTCCAAAAGTCTGTATAAAACCATATGCTTTGATCACACTATCAAAGCGTTTATTCCAACTCCGAGAGGCTTGCACCAGCCCATATATGGGTCGCTGGAGCTTGCACACTTTGTTAGCACCTTTTGGATCAACAAAACCTTCCGGTTGCATCATATACAACTCTTCTTCCAGAAATCAATTCAGGAATGCAGTTTTGACATTCATTTGCCAAATTTCATAATCATAAAATGCGGCAATTGCTAACATGATTCGGACAGACTTAAGCATCGCTACGGGTGAGAAAGTCTCATCGTAGTCAACCCCTTGAACTTGTCGAAAACCTTTCGCAACAAGTCGAGCTTTGTAGACATGTACATTACCATCGTCGGTCTTCTTCTTGAAGATCCATTTATTTTCTATGGCTTGCCGATCATCGGGCAAGTCAACCAAAGTCCATACTTTGTTCTCATACATGGATCCCATCTCAGATTTCATGGCCTCAAGCCATTTTGCGAAATCTGGGCTGATCATAGCTTCCTCATAGTTCGTAGGTTCGCCATGGTCAAGTAACATGACTTCCAGAATAGGATTACAGTACAACTCTGGTGCGGATCTTACTCAGTAGACCCACGAGGTTCGATAGTAACTTGATCTGAAGTTTCATGATCAATATCATTAGCTTCCTCACTGATTGGTGTAGTTGTCACAGGAACCGGTTCTTGTGATGAACTACTTTCCAATAAGGGAGCAGGTATAGTTACCTCATCAAGTTCTACTTTTCTCCCACTCATTTCTTTCGAGAGAAACTCCTTCTCTAAAAAGGACCCGAATTTAGCAACAAAAATCTTGCCCTCAGATCTGTGATAGAAGGTGTACACAATAGTCTCTTTTGGGTATCCTATGAAGACACATTTCTCCGATTTGGGTTCGAGCTTATCTGGTTGAAGTTTCCTCACATAAGCAACGCAGCCACAAACTTTAAGAAAGCGACAACTTTGGTTTCTTGCCAAACCACAGTTCATAAGGCGTCGCCTCAGCGGATTTTGATGGTGCCCTATTTAACATGAATGCGGCCGTCTCTAAAGCATAACCCCAAAGCGATAGCGAAGAATCGGTAAGAGACATCATAGATCACACCATATCTAGTAAAGTCACGATTATGACGTTCCGACACACCATTTCGTTGTGGTGTTCCGGGTGGCGTGAGTTCGAAACTATTCCGCGTTGCTTCAAATGTAAACCAAACTCGTAACTCAAATATTCTCCTCCACGATCAGATCGTAGAAATTTTATTTTCTTGTTACGATGATTTTCCACTTCACTCTGAAATTCTTTGAACTTTTCAAATGTTTCAGACTTGTGTTTCATTAAGTAGATATACCCATATCTGCTCAAATCATCTGTGAATGTGAGAAAATAAGGATACCCGCCGCGAGCCTCAATATTCATTGGACCACATACATCAGTATGTATGATTTCCAACAAATCATTTGCTCGCTCCATAGTTCCGGAGAACAGCGTTTTAGTCATCTTGCCCAATGAGGCATGGTTCGCAAGTACCAAGTGATTCATAATCAAGTGATTCTAGAAGTCCATCAATATGGAGTTTCTTCATGCGTTTTACACCAATATGACCTAAACGACAGTGCCACAAATAAGTTGCACTATCATTATCAACTCTGCATCTTTTGGCTTCAACATTACGAATATGTGTATCACTACTATCGAGATTCAATAAAAATAGACCACTCTTGAAGGGTGCATGACCATAAAAGATATTACTCATATAAATAGAACAACCATTATTCTCTGATTTAAATGAATAACCGTCTCGCATCAAACAAGATCCAGATATAATGTTCATGCTTAACGCTGGCACCAGATAACAATTATTTAGGTCTAAAACTAATCCCGATGGTAGATGTAGAGGTAGCTTGCCGACCGCGATCACATCGACTTTGGAACCATTTCCCATGCGCATCGTCACCTCGTCCTTAGCCAATCTTCGCAATCCATAGTCCTGCTTTCGAGTTGCAAATATTAGCAATGAACCCGGTATCAAATAGCCAGGTGCTACTGCGAGCATTAGTAAGGTACACATCAATAACATGTATATCACATATACCTTTGTTCACCTTGCCATCCTTTTTATCCGCCAAATACTTGGGGCAGTTTCGCTTCCAGTGACCAGTCCGCTTTTTGCAGTAGAAGCACTCAATTTCAGGCTTAGGTCTAGACTTGGGTTTCTTCTCCTGAGCAGCAACTTGCTTGTTGTTCTTCTTGAAGTTCCCTTTCTTCTTCCCTTTGCCCTTTTTCTTGAAACTAGTGGTCTTGTTGACCATCAACACTTGATGCTCCTTCTTGATTTCTACCTCCGCGGCCTTTAGCATTGCAAAGAGCTCGGGAATACTCTTGTCCATCCCTTGCATATTATAGTTCATCACGAAGCTCTTGTAGCTTGGTGGCAGTGATTGAAGAATTACATCAATGACACTATCATCGGGAAGATTAACTCCAGTTGAATCAAGTGATTATTATACCCGAACATTTTGAGTATATGTTCACCGACGTAACTATTCTCCTCCATCTTACAACTATAGAACTTATTGGAGACTTCATGTCTCTCAATCCGGGCATTTGCTTGAAATATTAACTTCAACTCTTGGAACATCTCATATGCTCCATGACGTTCAAAACTTCGTTGAAGACCTGGTTCTAAGCCGTAAAGCATGGCACACTGAACTATTGAGTAGTCATCGACTTTGCTTTCTGCCAGACGTTCTTAACATCGTCGATTGCATCTGACAGTTCTGGCACCCAGCGGTGCTTCCAGGACGTAATTCTTCTATGCAGCAATGAGGATAACCCTCAAGTTACGGACCCAGTCCGTGTAATTGCTACCATCATCTTTCAACTTAGATTTCTCAAGGAACGCATTAAAATTCAACGGAACAACAGCACGAGCCATCTATCTACAACAAACATAGACAAGCAAAATACTATCAGGTACTAAGTTCATGATAAATTTAAGTTCAATTAATCATATTACTTAAGAACTCCCACTTAGGCAGACATCTCTCTAGTTCATCTAAGTGATCACGTGATCCAAATCAACTAAACCATGTCCGATCATCACGTGAGATGGAGTAGTTTCAATGGTGAACATCACTATGTTGATCATATCTACTATATGATTCACGTTCGACCTTCGATCTCCGTGTTCCGAGGCCATATCTGTATATGCTAGGCTCGTCAAGTTTAACCTGAGTATTCTGCGTGTGTAACCTGTTTTGCACCCGTTGTATTTGAGCGTAGAGCCTATCACACCCGATCATCACGTGGTGTCTCAAAGACGAAGAACTTTCGCATAGCGGTGCATACTCAGGGAGAACACTTCTTGATAATTAGTGAGAGATCATCTGAAAATTCTACCGTCAATCAAAGCAAGATAAGATGCATAAAGGATAAACATCACATGCAATCAATATAAGTGATATGATATGGCCATCATCATTTTGTGCTTGTGATCTCCATCTCCGAAGCACCGTCGTGATCACCATCGCCACCGGTAGCGACACCTTGATCTCCATCGTAGCATCGTTGTCGTCTCGCCAATCTTATGCTTCTACGACTATCGCTACCGCTTAGTGATAAAGTAAAGCATTACGAGGCGATTGCATTGCATACAATAAAGCGACAACCATATGGCTCTCGCCAGCTGCCGATAACTTCGGTTACAAAACATGATCATCTCATACAATAAAATATAGCATCACGTCTTGACCATATCACATCACAACATGCCCTGCAAAAACAAGTTAGACGTCCTCTACTTTGTAGTTGCAAGTTTTACGTGGCTGCTACGGGCTTAGCAAGAACCGTTCTTACCTACGCATCAAAACCACAACGATAGTTTGTCAAGTTGGTGTTGTTTTAACCTTCGCAAGGACCGGGCGTAGCCACACTCGGTTCAACTAAAGTTGGAGAAACTGTCACCCGCTAGCCACCTCTGTGCAAAGCACGTCGGGAGAACCGGTCTCGCGTAAGCATACGCGTAATGTCGGTCCGGGCCGCTTCATCCAATAATACCGCCGAACCAAAGTATGACATGCTGGTAAGCAGTATGACTTGTATCGCCCACAACTCACTTGTGTTCTACTCGTGCATATAACATCTACGCATAAAACCTAGGCTCGGATGCCACTGTTGGGTAACGTAGTAATTTCAAAAAAATTCCTACGCACACACAAGATCATGGTGATGTATAGCAACGAGAGGGGAGAGTGTTGTCCACGTTCCCTCGTAGAGATCGAAAGCGAAGCGTTATAACAACGCGGTTGATGTAGTCGACGTCTTCACGGCCCGACCGATCAAGCAATCAAACTACGACACCTCCGAGTTCTAGCACACGTTCAGCTCGATGACGATCCCCGGACTCCAATCCAGCAAAGTGTCGGGGAAGAGTTCCGTCAGCACGACGGCGTGGTGACGGTGATGATGTTCTACCGACGCAGGGCTTCGCCTAAGCACCGCTACGATATGATCGAGGTGGAATATGGTGGAGGGGGGCACCACACACGGCTAAGGAACGATCACGAAGATCAACTTGTGTGTCATGGGGTGCCCCCCTGCCCCCGTATATAAAGGAGGGAGGGGGAAGGTGCGGCCGGCCCCTAGGGGTGCGCCTGGAGGAGTCCTACTCCCACCGCTCTTGCCTTGTTGGAGAAGGAAAGGGGAAGAGGGAAAGAGGAAAGGGGGGCTGTCGGTGTCAAAACCGGCGGATCTCGGGTAGGGGGTCCCGAACTGTGCGTCTAGGCGGATGGTAACAGGAGACAAGGGACACGATGTTTTACCCAGGTTCGGGCCCTCTTGATGGAGGTAAAACCCTTCCTGCTAGATTAATATTGATGATGTGTGTTACAAGAGTGGATCTACCACGAGATCAAAGAGGCTAAACCCTAGAAGCTAGCCTATGGTATGATTGTTGTTCGTCCTACGGACTAAAACCCTCCGGTTTATATAGACATCGGATAGGGTTAGGGTTACACAGAGTCGGTTACAATGGTAGGAGATCTACATATCCGTATCGCCAAGCTTGCCTTCCACGCCAAGGAAAGTCCCATCCGGACACGGGACGAAGTCTTCAATCTTGTATCTTCATAGTCTTGGAGTCCGCCGATGATGATAGTTCGGCTATCCGGACACCCCTAGTCCGGAACTCCCTCGGTAGCCCACGAACCAGGCTTCAATGACGCGAGTCCGGCGCGCATATTGTCTTCGGCATTGCAAGGCGGGTTCTTCCTCGAATAATTTATAGAAGATTGTGAACACCAGGATAGTGTCCGCTCTGCAAAACAAGTTCCACATAACACCGTAGAGAGAATAATTTTTGCACAGATCTGCTGACGTATTCCGCGGCGTGACATCACACCACGGCCAGGCTTTTATACGAATCGTTTTTTATTGTTCCACCTCAGCGTGTTTAGCGAGGCGGTTTCCTTGGCACGTCTTATCAAAGCGTAGATCGCGCCCCCTTATTCCGGGATTCTCATCAATACGGACGTGGGTAACCCAACCATGCCCGTTGGCCTGCCTTCTCTATCAAAGGCGAGTCCTAGTCGACCACGGGGTGGGCTCTTGGTATTCAACCTCTTTATAACGAGACCAAGGCCCTCTCCTTTTGCACCCTCTATCGAGTTCGCCTCGTGCTTCGAGTTCCAACACCCAAAGCTTCAGATTCAGGCGCCGGACTCTCGGCGATGTCGGCTCCGACCCGGCATGGCCGATGGATGTCTTCCTCCGTCACGAAGAAGGCGTGCTAAAGCTGCGAGACGCCCGGGATCTAACCGGCGAGATCTCGCACAGGCTGCCTGCTCCAGGGCAGGTCAGTCCCCCTCCCGAGCCCGGCGAGAACGTGGTGTTCGTGTCTCACTTCCGTCCGGGTTTAGGCTTCCGATGGACCCTTTTATGCGGGGGCTCATGTTTTATTATGGGCTTGATTTCCATGACTTGAATCCGGAGTCCATCCTCCATATCTCGTCATTCATTGTTGTATGTGAGGCCTTCCTCCATATTACCCCTCACTTTGGATTGTGGCTCAAGACCTTCAAGGTGGAACCAAAGGCGATCAAGGGGCAGCAAACAGAGTGCGGAGGGGCGGTCATAAGCAAATGTGCTGATGCTCCGTGGCCCGATGGCTCCTTTCAAGAGGAGCTTGGTTTGTGGCAACGGGAGTGGTTTTATATCACCGCTCGGGGGCACCAAATGGGCGGCGCTCCTCGCCTTTCGCTCCGGTCCACCACGGTGGCTGGCGTCATGGGTCAACAAGGGGCTCTGGGGTCGCCCAGGGCGTTCCCCTAACTGCGAGCCGTATTCGAGACCTCCGGAAAGAGGGATCAATTTGGTTGCGATGGCGCGAGTTATGGTGATCCGGCGCCTTGACCCGGCAACGTCGCCCCCTCGCTTGTGGGAATTCAATCCGGAGGGACAACGATCTCTCCAAAATTTTATGGACACGACGCACATGGAGATGTTAAACTGATATTCGGATCACAAGAGAAGTGACCGGACTTCACTGAGGACGCAGTACTAAGATGCAATCGCCAGATACTCAAGTAAGTAGTCCATGTAACCGGACAAGCTGTTCATTCATTTATTATACATATATGCCCTTTAAAGGAGTCGCTTTCTTGAACAGGAGTGGATAGCCAAGGCAAAGTTGATAAGGTGTCCGGCTCCTCCCAGAGACCACGCCGGATCCCATGTTGACCAAGATGTTGAAGGTCGCGCCTTTTGAAGAAGGCGAAGGGAGGAGTGGGGGAGCAACTGCCTCTGCAAAGGAGGCTATCAAGGAAGGAGGGATTAAGAGTCCCACGTTCCGAGGAGAGAAAAGGACCGCTCCAGAAGATCCGGAGGTCAAGGCCTCAAAGAAAGGAAGGGAATCTTCGTCGGAGAGTCCGGCTGGAAGTAACCCAGCCAAGACTGTTTCCCCAAGGGGTCAACCCTCCAAATGAGTCGTAAGTAAAACGAAGGGGTCTTGTAAATAAGGAACATCCCTATAGTTATTTATAAAGATAACGAAATCGTACCTTGTAGTTCGGACCTCGGCCCTTCTCGTGAGCTCGTCTTCGGGGGATCTTCTTCCGGAGATGATGGAGAGCGAAACGCCTCCACCTGTTGCACCCTCATGTGAAGTGAACGACCCGGAGGTGTCGTCGCAGAGGGTTCCCCCAAGTCCGGCGGGGGCGGAAGGTCCGGCGCCAAGTGGTGTCTTGATCGGAGGAGTGAAGGATTTGCTCGGCGGGCGGCTTATCTCGAGAAGATCACCGTGCTCTAATGGGTGCGGTGATTGAAAGAATTGCATCCGCAGAGAGCGGATTGCACGGCCGCCGTCGAAGCTTACTAACGGGGTTTGAGGTACGCAAAAAAATAATGTACTGGCCGGCAGTTATGCATATAAAATGCGCCATGTATAGATAGTAGCCCCTGAGACTCGGTATGTTGTCAAAAATTGACGATGTGCCGAGGATCAAATTCTCAGTTTTAACATATCGCCACTCCTAAACAGGTGGCGGGGCATCCGGAGGTCAGCTGGACTGATGAATATGCCGAACTGAAGCGGCAACTTGACGAGGCAGATGCGGACATCGCGCTGGTCAATAAACGGTTTGACGAGTCACAAGGTTTGCGACTTCTATGCGGACACATGTTAAGGGAGCTTGACGCCCATGTCTTACTGTTTGTATAGTTTAATGCAGATGGTGCTGCTGCCGTTGAGGAGCTGCGGGCAGAACTTGCCCGAGCTAAGGAGCAAGCCAGGAGTAGTAATGCGGCTGCTTTAAAGGCGGCCGAAGAGCTAGAAGCTGAACGGGCTGCTCACCGCCGAAGCAAAGAGGAGATGGCCGAGATGGCCAAAAGGTTAAGGAATGCTACCGATCGCTGCGAGGTTCTTGAAAAAGAGCATCAAGCAGAACAGGAGGGCCTAAAGAAGGCCGCCGCCGAAACCAAGAGTGCCCGATCGGCTTTGAGAGCTGCCAAGGAGGAGCTGAGTCAGGCCAGGGCAATTGCGGCTAGAAAACCGTTTCTGCTGCGGAGGAAATATACAGATCCAAAGTATGCTCCGTTGGATAAATTATGGAGTTCAGAGGATGCTTATATGGACTTGGCGGCGATCGCTGTGGACGCGGTTGAGCACTTCCGGGGACAGAATGGGCTCATAAGTGAAGAGCTATCCTGGTCGCAATTCCATAGTCCGGAGCGTCCTCTGCCCGTGACCGATCGGTTGGTCGGGTGGGCCGAGCTGAATCGATTGTCCGGATTGGCCATGAAGCATGTATTGACTCACTTGTGGCGGACGGACCCCACCAAGAGCTATTTTGGTGTAGTGCAGCAGTTTCTTGAGCGGTGCAGCGTATCGGCAGCGATGAAGCAATCGACATGTATTGAGGAGCGCGGATGGCTCTTGCCCGTGTCAAGACATCTTGGGCGAGAGATGAAGGCCACCGACGTTGCATCCCGTGATTCGGACAGAGGCGAGCACTGCCGAGCACTACTTGAAGAAGTCTGCCGCGCTCGTTTAATAGAGACGCAAAGGTTTCGAAGGGTCTTATGTTTGAATGACATGTATGATTCGTGAAAACGATGTTTCAATGTAATATAAGTGCTTTTTATACTTGTGCGTTCAAGTAGTAAACTAATCCTTGTCGCGACCGTTTATGTATATGTGTATATAACTTTGAAGATGGCAGTCCTTGGCTTCATCCCCACGCACATAGTGCGGGGGTGTTTGCAAAAAAAGCGCTTTTTCACACTTAATCCAACGTCTTGGTCCTGTTAAGGAGGTGGTAGCGTAGCAAACCAGGCAACCGGACTATAATGATTTATCACTTTCACTTAGCCATAGGAGTTCGAGGGTGGGGCTACTATATAGCCCCTGGGGGCACCGCACTCTCCCGAATTGAAGTGCGTATGTGCACGACCGAAAACCGGTCCTTCGTTAATGCGGAGGAATTCTAAACATTCTGTGAGTCATCGAGTGGTTGACCGGTCTCTCGCTATATCATGATCGGTTTTCGGCTTTCTCTCTTTGAGGTGCTTTCGCCCGGCGAAGGGCACTGTCGCGATAGTTCTCCAGTGCCGCGTTAGCCGTGAAAGCGAACGTAAGGCAGCAAAACACAGGAGCCGGGCAAGCCAACATTTGACTAAAGACATGATTCGGAGCTGATGCATATAAGGCCTAATCTCGAGACGCGAATACTCCCTAAGGTATTCGGTCTTTATAAAATGGGCAAAATAAGGCCCTAAGCCCTTTGTGTCCGTGCACGCCAAAAATTCTGGTGCGGCCAATGCCAAAGCACCAGCCTCCTCCTCGGTTATATTTAAGGAACTGGGGGAATGTATATCAACAAGAGACAGTGAAAAAAGGTTTACGCGGGGTCTTAATCTGAAAAGAATCCTTGCAACGGGTCCCTGCTGCACGTCTGCGCCTGTGTCTCCGTTGTGCCGTATCCTGGACGGGTGTAGCACGTTGTTCATCTGTAAAAGGGAGGAACTTAGTTTGAAAAGAAAAAGGATCGTGCGAAAAATGTACTTAATATTAAATAAACAAAGTACGGTTCGAAGTGTTGGGGAACGCAGTAATTTCAAAAAATTTCCTACGCACACACAGGACCATGGTGATGGCATAGCAACGAGAAGGGAGAGTGTTGTCTACGTACCCTCGTAGACCAAAGCGGAAGCGATCACAACGTAGAGGAAGTAGTCGTCGTTCTCCTCGCGATCCTGCCGATCCCGGTGCCGTTACTCCGGCACCTCCGAGTCGATGATGACGTAGAGGAAGTAGTCAGACGTTCTCCTCGCGATCCAGCCGATCCCAGCGCCGTTACTCCGGCGCCTTCGAGTTCTTGCCACACGTTCAGCTCGATGACGCTCCTCGGGCTCCGATCCAGCAAAGCTCCGGGGAGAGGGAGTTCCGTCAGCACGACGGCGTGGTGACGATCTTGATGTTTCACCGACGCAGGGCTTCGCCTAAGCACCGCCACGATATGACCGCGGTGGACTATGGTGGAGGGGCACCGCACACGGCTGAGAGCGATCTCAAGGATCAACTTGTGTGTCCTAGGGTGCCCCCCTCCCCCGTATATAAAGGAGGGAGGGAGGAGGTGGCCGGCCCAAAGGGGGGGGCGCACCATGGGAGGGGGAAACCTACTCCAAGTAGGTTTCCCTCTCTTTTCCTTATCTTATTTGGAGGGGGAAGGAAGGAGTACTAGTATTAGGAAGTAGTACTAGTAGTAGGAATAGGAAGAGGGGGAAGGAGAAAGGAAAGGGGGGCCGGCCCTCCCCAATTCGGATTGGGCTTGGGGCGCCTCCCTTGTTCCTTCTCCTTCCTCCTACATGGGCCCAATAAGGCCCATATACCTCCCGGGGTTCGGTAACCTCCCGAGCTCCAAACTTCTCCGGAACCTTTCCGGTGTCCAAATATATCCGTCCAATATATTAATCTTTATGTCTCGACCATTTCGAGACTCCTCGTCATGTCCGTGATCATATCCGGGACTCGAACAACCTTGGTACATCAAAATACACAAACTCATAATATAACCGTCCTTGAAACCTTAAGCGTGCGGACCCTACGGTTCGAGAACAATGTAGACATGACCGAGACACATCTCCGGTCAATAACCAATAAGCGGGACCTGGATGCCCATATTGGTTCCTACATTTTCTACGAAGATCTTTATCGGTCAGACCGCATAACAACATACGTTGTTCCTTTTGTCATCGGTATGTTACTTGCCCGAGATTCGATCGTCGGTATCCAATACCTAGTTCAATCTAGATTCTTGGCAAGTCTCTTTACTCGTTCCGTAATACATCATCTCACAACTAACTCATTAGTTGCAATGCTTGCAAGGCTTATGTGATGTGTATTACCGAGAAGGCCCAGAGATACCTCTCCGACAATCGGAGTGACAAAACCTAATCTCGAAATACGCCAACCCAACAAGTACCTTTGGAGACACCGTAGTACTCCTTTATGATCACCCGATTACGTTGTGACGTTTGGTAGGACCCAAAGTGTTCCTCCGGTAAACGGGAGTTGCATAATCTCATAGTTATAGGAACATGTATAAGTCATGAAGAAAGCAATAGCAATATACTAAACGATCAAGTGCTAAGCTAACGGAAATGGGTCATGTCAATCACATCATTCTTCTAATGAGGTGATCCCATTAATCAAATGACAACACATGTCTATGGTTAGGAAACATAACCATCTTTGATTAATGAGCTAGTCTTAGTAGAGGCTCACTAGTGACTTATCTGTTTCTCTATGTATTCACACATGTATTATGTTTCCGGTTAATACAATTCTAGCATGAATAATAAACATTTATCATGATATAAGGAAATAAATAATAACTTTATTATTGCCTCTAGGGCATATTTCCTTGATCTCCCACTTGCACTAGAGTCAATAATCTAGATTACTCAAGAATGATTCTAACACCCATGGAGTCTTGGTGCTGATCATGTTTTGCTCGTGGAAGAGGCTTAGTCAACGGGTCTCGCAACGTTCAGATCCGTATGTATTTTGCAAATCTCTATGTCTCCCACTTGGACTTGGTCCCGAATGGAATTGAAGCGTCTCTTGATATGCTTGGTCCTCTTGTGAAATCTGGATTCCTTTGCCAAGGCAATTGCACCAAGATTGTCACAGAAGATCTTCATTGGTCCCGATGCACTAGGTATAACACCTAGATCGGAAATGAACTCTTTCATCCAGACTCCTTCATTTGCTGCTTCCGAAGCAGCTATGTACTCCGCTTCACATGTAGATCCCGCCACGACGCTTTGTTTAGAACTGCACCAACTGACAGCTCCACCGTTTAACAAAAACACGTATCCGGTTTGCGATTTAGAATCGTCCGGATCGGTGTCAAAGCTCACATCGACGTAACCATTTACGACTAGCTCTTTGTCACCTCCATATACGAGAAACATATCCTTAGTCCTTTTCGTGTATTTCAGGATGTTCTTGACCGCTGTCCGATGATCCACTCTGGATTACTTTGGTACCTTCCCGCCAAGCTTACAGCTAAGCATACGTCAGGTCTGGTACACGACATTGCATACATGATAGAGCCTATGGCTGAAGCATAGGGAACATCTTTCATTTTCTCTCTATCTTCTGCTGTGGTCGGCATTGAGTCGACTCAATCTCACACCTTGTATGTCTGGGTAAAAACCTTTCTTTGCCTGATCCATTTTGAACTTCTTCAAAACTTTATCAAGGTATGTGCTTTGTGAAAGTTCAATTAAGCGTCTTGATCTATCTCTATAGATCTTGATGCCCAATATGTAAGCAGCTTCACCAAGGTCTTTCATCGAAAAACTCTTGTTCAAGTACCCCTTTATGCTATCCAGAAATTCTATATCATTTTCGATCAGTAATATGTCATCTACATATAATATCAGAAATGCTCTGAGCTCCCACTCACTTTCTTGTAAATACAGGCTTCTCCAAAAGTGCAGATAAACCCAAATACTTTGATCACACTATCAAAGCGTTTATTCCAACTCCGAGATGCTTGCACCAGTCCATAAATGGATCATTGGAGCTTGCACACTTTGTTAGCTCCCTTTGGATCGATAAAACCTTACGGTTGCATCATATACAACTCTTCTTCCAGACACCCATTCAGGAATGCGGTCCTTACATCCATTTGCCAAATTTCATAAGCATAAAATGCGGCAATTGCTAACATGATTCGGACAGACTTAAGCATCGCTACGGGTGAGAAGGTTTCATCGTAGTCAATCCCTTGAACTTGTCGAAACCCCTTTGCGACAAGTCGAGCTTTGTAGACAGCAATATTACCGTCGGCGTCGGTCTTCTTCTTGAAGATCCACTTGTTTTCTATTGCTTGCCGACCCTCGGGCAAGTCAACCAAAGTCCACACTTTGTTTTCATACATGGATCCCATCTCAGATTTCATGGCCTCAAGCCATTTTGTGGAATCTGGGCTCACCATCGCTTCTTCATAGTTCGTAGGTTCATCATGATCTAGTAGCATGACTTCCGAACAGGATTGCCGTACCACTCACAGTGCGGATTTTATTCTGGTTGATCTACGAGGTTACGTAGTAACTTGATCTGAAGTTTCATGATCAACATCATCAACTTCCTCACTATTTGGTGTAGATATCGCAGTAAACTGGTTTACGTGATAAACTACTTTCAAATAAGGGAGAAGGTACGATTACCTCATCAAGTTCTACTTTCCTCCCACTCACTTCTTTTCGAGAAACTCCTTCTCTAGAAAGGATCCATTCTTAGCAACAAATGTCTTGCCTTCGGATCTGTGATAGAAGGTGTACCCAACTGTCTCCTTTGGGTATCCTATGAAGATACATTTCTCCGATTTAGGTTCGAGCTTATCAGGTTGAAGCTTTTTCACATAAGCATCGCATCCCCAAACTTTAAGAACGACAACTTTGGTTTCTTGCTAAACCACGATTCATAAGGTGTCGTCTCAACGGATTTTGACGGTGCTCTATTCAGCGTGAATGCGGCCGTCTCAAGAGAATAACCCCAAAATGATAGCGGTAAATCTATAAGAGACATCATAGATCGCACCATAACTCGTAAAGTGCGATTACGACGTTCGGACACACCATAGCGCTTTGGTGTTCCTTGTGGCGTGAGTTGCGAAACTATTCCGCATTGTTTCAAATGTAGACCAAACTCTTAACTCAAATATTCGCCTCCACGATCAGATCGTAGAAACTTTATTTTCTTATTACGATGATTTTCAACTTCACTCTGAAATTCTTTGAACTTTTCAAATGTTTCAGACTTATGTTTCATTAAGAAGATATACCCATATCTGCTTAAATCATCTGTGAAGGTGAGAAAATAACGATATCCATACGAGCCTCAACATTCATTGGACCACATACATCTGTATGTATGATTTCCAACAAATCTGTTGCTCTCTCCATAGTACCGGAGAACGGGTTTTTAGTCATCTTGCCCATGAGGCACGGTTCGCAAGTGCCAAGTGATTCATAATCAAGTGACTCCAAAAGTCCATCAAGATGGAGTTTATTAATGCGCTTTATACCGATATGACCTAAACGGCAATGCCACAAATAAGTCGCACTATCATTATCAACTCTGCATCTTTTGGTTTCAACATTATGAATATGTGTATCACTACTATCGAGATTCATTAAAAATAGACCACTCTTCAAGGGTGCATGACCATAAAAGATATTATTCATATAAATAGAACAACCTTTATTCTCTCGATTTAAATGAATAACCGTCTCGCATCAAACAAGATCCAGATATAATGTTCATGCTTAACGCGGCACCAAATAACAATTATTTAGGTCTAAAACTAATCCAGAAGGTAGATGTAGAGGTAGCGTGCCGACTGCGATCACATCGACTTTGGAACCATTTCCCACGCCGCATCGTCACCTCGCCCTTAGCCGGTGTTCGCTAATCAGTAGTCCCTGTTTCGAGTTGCAAATATTAGCAATGTAACCGGTATCAAATACCAGTGCTCTGCGAGCTCTAGTAAGGTACACATCAATAACATGTATATCACATATACCTTTGTTCACCTTGCCATCCTTCTTATCCGCCAAATACTTGGGGCAGTTACGCTTCCAAAGGACTACCGCTTGTAAGAGAAGCACTCGATTTCAGGTTTAGGTCCAGACTTGGGTTTCTTCCCTTGAGCAGCAACTTGTTTGCTGTTCTTCTTGAAGTTCCCTTCTTCTTCCCTTTGCCCTTTTTCTTGAAACTAGTGGTCTTGTTGACCATCAACACTTGATGCTCTTTCTTGATTTCTACCTCCATGACTTTTAGCATCATGAAGAGCTCAGAATTGTCTTAGTCATCCCTTGCATATTATAGTTCATCACGAAGCTCTTGTAGCTTGGTGGCGATGATTGGAGAATTCTGTCAATGACACTATCATCCGGAAGATTAACTCCCAGCTGAATTAAGTGATTATTATACCCGGACATTTTGAGTATGTGCTCCTTGTGTAACTGTTCTCCTCCATCTTGCAGCTATAGAACTTATTGGAGACTTCATATCTCTCAATCCGGGCATTTGCTTGAAATATTAACTTCAACTCTTGGAACATCTCATATGCTCCATGACGCTCAAAACGTCGTTGAAGACCCGGTTCTAAGCCGTAAAGCATGGCAATAATCGAACTATAGAGTAGTCATCACTTTGCTCGCCAGACGTTCACAACTTCGGCGTTGCTCTCGCAGCAGTTCGGCACCCAGCGGTGCTTCGGGACGTAATTCTTCCGTGCAGCAATGAGGATAATCCTCAAATTACGGACCCAGTCCGTGTAATTGCTACCATCATCTTTCAACTTTGCTTTCTCAAGGAACGCATTAAAATTCAACGGAACAACAAAGACGAGCCATCTATCTACAAAGAAACATAGACAAGCAAAATACTATCAGTACTAAGTTCATGATAAATTTAAGTTTTAATTAATCATATTACTAAAGAACTCCCACTTAGACAGACATCTCTCT
The DNA here is from genome assembly GCA_021605145.1 of Aegilops bicornis. NCBI lineage: Eukaryota > Viridiplantae > Streptophyta > Magnoliopsida > Poales > Poaceae > Aegilops > Aegilops bicornis. Next base: position 269,132,782 of record CM038670.1, read on the forward strand.
AGTCATCTAAGTGATCACGTGATCCAAATCAACTAAACCATAACCGATCATCACGTGAGATGGAGTAGTTTTCAATGGTGAACATCTTATGTTGATCATATCTACTATATGATTCACGCCGACCTTTCGGTCTCCGTGTTCCGAGGCCATATCTGCATATGCTAGGCTCGTCAAGTATAACCTAAGTATTCTGCGTGTGCAAAACTGGCTTGCACCCGTTGTAGATGGACGAGAGCTTATCACACCCGATCATCACGTGGTGTCTCGGCACGACGAACTTTGGCAACGGTGCATACTTAGGGAGAACACTACTTGATAATTTTAATGAGAGATCATCTTAAAATGCTACCGTCAATCAAAGCAAAATAAGATGCATAAAGGATAAACATCACATGCAATCAATATAAGTGATATGATATGGCCATCATCATCTTGTGCTTGTGATCTCCATCTCAAGCACCGTCATGATCACCATCGTCACCGGCGCGACACCTTGATCTCCATCGTAGCATCGTTGTCGTTACGCCATCTATTGCTTCTACGACTATCGCTACCGCTTAGTGATAAAGTAAAAGCAATTACTGTATGCGTTGCATTTCATACAATAAAGCGACAACCATATGGCTCTCGCCGATTACGATAACTTCGGTTACAAAACATGATCATCTCATACAATAAAATATAGCATCACGTCTTGACCATATCACATCACAACATGCCCTGCAAAAAACAAGTTAGGCGTCCTCTACTTTGTTGTTGCAAGTTTTACGTGGCTGCTACGGGCTGAGCAAGAACCGTTCTTACCTACGCATTAAAACCACAACGATACTTCGTCAAATAGACTCCGTTTAACCTTCTCAAGGACCGGGCGTAGCCACACTTTCAGTTCAACTAAAGTGAGAGAGACAGACACCCGCCAGCCACCTTTAAGCACGAGTGCTCGTAACGGTGAAACCAGTCTCGCGTAAGTGTACGCAGCGTAATGTCGGTCCGGGCCGCTTCATCTCACAATACCGCTGAACCAAAGTATGACATCTTTGGTAGGCGGTATGACTTGTATCGCCCACAACTCACTTGTGTTCTACTCGTGCATATGACATCAATGCATAAAACCAGGCTCGGATGCCCTTTGTTGGGGAACGCAGTAATTTCAAAAATTTCCCACGCTTTACGGGACCATGGTGATGGCATAGCAACGAGAAGGGAGAGTGTTGTCTACGTACCCTCGTAGACCAAAGCGGAAGCGATCTGGCGTAGAGGAAGTAGTGATGCGTTCTCCTCGCGATCCTGCCGATCCCGGTGGTTACTCCAGGCACCTCCGAGTCAATGATGACGTAGAGGAAGTAGTCAGACGTTCTCCTCGCGATCCAGCCGATCGGCGCCGTTACTCCGGCGCCTCCGAGTTCTTGGCACACGTTCAGCTCGATGACGCTCCTCGGGCTCCGATCCGGCAAAGCTCGGGGAGAGGGAGTTCCACAAGACGACGGCGTGGTGGACGATCTTGATGTTTCACCGACGCAGGGCTTCGCCTAAGCACCGCCACGATATGACCGAGGTGGAATATGGTGGAGGGGCACCGCACACGGCTGAGAGCGATCTCAAGGATCAACTTGTGTGTCCTAGGGTGCCCCCACCCCGTATATAAAGGAGGGAGGGAGGAGGTGGCCGGCCACAAGGGGCGCGCCATAGGGAGGGAAACCTACTCCAAGTAGGTTTCCCTCTCTTTCCTTATCTTATTTGGAGGGAAGGAAGGAGTACTAGTATTAGGAAGTAGTACTAGTAGTAGGAATAGGAAGAGGGGGAAGGAGAAAGGAAGGGGGCGGCCCCCTCCCCAGTCGGATTGGGCTTGGCGCGCCTCCCTTGTTCCTTCTCCCTTCCTCCTACATGGGCCCAATAAGGCCCATATACCTCCGGGGGGTTCAGTAACCTCCGGAGCTCCAAACTTCTCCGGAACCTTTCCGGTGTCCAAATATATCCGTCCAATATATTAATCTTTATGTCTCGACCATTTCGAGACTCCTCGTAATGTCCGTGATCATATCCGGGACTCGGAACAACCTTCGGTACATCAAAATACACAAACTCATAATATAACCGTCCTTGAAACCTTAAGCGTGCGGACCCTACGGTTCGAGAACAATGTAGACATGACCGAGACACATCTCCGGTCAATAACCAATAGCGGGACCTGGATGCCCATATTGGTTCTTACATTTTCTCTGAAGATCTTTATCGGTCAGACCGCATAACAACATACGTTGTTCCTTTTGTCATCGGTATGTTACTTGCCCGAGATTCGATCGTCGGTATCCAATACCTAGTTCAATCTCGTTATTGGCAAGTCTCTTTACTCGTTCCGTAATACATCATCTCACAACTAACTCATTAGTTGCAATGCTTGCAAGGCTTATGTGATGTGTATTACCGAGAAGGCCCAGAGATACCTCTCCGAGCAATCGGAGTGACAAAACCTAATCTCGAAATACGCCAACCCAACAAGTACCTTTGGAGACACTGTAGTACTCCTTTATGATCACCCGATTACGTTGTGACGTTTGGTAGTACCCAAAGTGTTCCTCCGGTAAACGGGAGTTGCATAATCTCATAGTTATAGGAACATGTATAAGTCATGAAGAAAGCAATAGCAATATACTAAACGATCAAGTGCTAAGCTAACGGAATGGGTCATGTCCATCACATCATTCTTCTAATGAGGTGATCCCATTAATCAAATGACAACACATGTCTATGGTTAGGAAACATAACCATCTTTGATTAATGAGCTAGTCTTAGTAGAGGCTCACTAGTGACTTATCTGTTTGTCTATGTATTCACACATGTATTATGTTTCCGGTTAATACAATTCTAGCATGAATAATAAACATTTATCATGATATAAGGAAATAAATAATAACTTTATTATTGCCTCTAGGGCATATTTCCTTCACGAAGAAGTGAATAAGATGGAGCTTTATTGTCTCTTGTTATACATGCAAGCGGCCCCTCGTATGGGGGTATGCCGCAAGTAGGCGCCGGACTCGTCTAGCCGTGTCCGGGGTTTGAATGACCCATTCAGGTTCTTTGCCTAGCAGAGCCGGATAGCTGCGGGGCTGTCAAGGCAGTCTCCCGTTTTCCCGTGCTCGAGTAACACTTAATACTTCCTTTTAAGGAGATGATGCCGCGTGGACCGGGCATTTTAAGTGTTAGAGATGCATAATGCGGTATTGTGTTAAAGCGGGCGAAAGCCTCGCGTCCCAATAGTGCTTGATGGCAACCTTTAAACTGGGCGACATGGAAGAGTAACCTTTTGCGACGGAAGTTGTCGGATGAACCAAACACAACTTCTAGCAGTATGGAGCCCGTGCAGAGGGCGTATGGGCAGGCGGTACTCATTTAAAGGAGGTGTTGCTACTGGCGAATTTTGGTTGGGTTTATCCCCATCCTGCGGATTGTGTCCTCGATATATCGAGTTTATGTCATCGCCGCCATCCATGAGGACATGTGTAAATTGGAATCCGTCGATTATAGGATCCAATATCAAGGCAGTCCATCCCGCGTTAGGATATTATCGGAATAGTCACGATGGTCGAAGGTGATTGGTTTTGACAACCAATGTGCGGCGCGCCTCTTAGTGGCGCGCTCTGTTTTCCCTTTGATCACGTGAAGTGAGTTTACTGTTTTAACCTTTTGTGGGAAATTCTTTTGTTTTCCGGGGCTCGCTTGTGGTGCTCGTCATCATTTTCCCTTGGTGTGTCGAGCCCCTTGTGTTCGGCATTAAGTCGGCGGACTGCTTGAAGACCAAACAATCTCTATGGGTATGGTTTGCGTGCTTCCTGAGGTACCATGTATTTGACACAGTCTGTCCGTAATCTTGTTTAGGTTGGATAGCTAAATCCTTTGTTTTCCTTTAGGGGCAGTGTTTTGTTGTTCGGCCGAGAGCTTTTGAATCCGGCATTGACTGCCGTACTATTTGGGCCATTTTCTTTATTCCGGCGCTGATCTTTTCTGCGTCGTGATTTCCCATTTCCATCCCTGGTTTCGGATGTACTCGGGTCGCTGGTACTGCATCTAGCCAGCCAGCTGTCCTCTCAATGAAAGCACCAATGTCGGTGTCAAAACCGGCGGATCTCGGGTAGGGGGTCCCGAACTGTGCGTCTAGGCGGATGGTAACAGGAGACAAGGGACACGATGTTTTACCTGTGTTCGGGCCCTCTTGATGGAGGTAAAACCCTACGCCCTGCTAGATTAATATTGATGATGTGTGTTACAAGAGTGGATCTACCACGAGATCAAAGAGGCTAAACCCTAGAAGCTAGCCTATGGTATGATTGTTGTTCGTCCTACGGACTAAAACCCTCCGGTTTATATAGACATCGGATAGGGTTAGGGTTACACAGTCGGTTACAATGGTAGGAGATCTACATATCCGTATTGCCAAGCTTGCCTTCCACGCCAAGGAAAGTCCCATCCGGACACGGGACGAAGTCTTCAATCTTGTATCTTCATAGTCTTGGAGTCCGCCCGATGATGATAGTTCGGCTATCCGAACACCCCTAGTCCGGAACTCCTCGGGCGCCCTTCCTTGTCCTATTCGGACTAGGGGAGGGGCCTTGTCTGGCCGGCCCTCCTCTTCTCCCTTAGGGCCCATGTAGGCCCATTAACCCCGGGGAGGGGGTTCCGGTAAGCCCGGTACTCGGTAAAATTCGATTTCACCTTTAACGATTCCGATATCCAAATATAGGCTTCCAATATATCAATCTTTATGTCTCGACCATTTCGAGACTCCTCGTCATGTCCGTGATCACATCCGGACTCGAACAACCTTCGTACATCAAAACTATAAACTCATAATAAAACTGCCATCGTAACGTTAAGCGTGCGGACCCTACGGGTTCGAGAACAATGTAGACATGACCTAGAACGGTTTCCGGTCAATAACCAATAAGCGGAACACGGATGCTCATATTGGCTCCTACATATTCTACGAAGATCTTTATCGGTCAAACCGCACAACAACATACGTTGTTCCCTTTGTCATCGGTATGTTACTTGCCCGAGATTCGATTGTCGGTATCTCAATACCTAGTTCAATCTCGTTACCGGCAAGTCTCTTTACTCGTTACGTAATGCATCATTCCGTAACTAACTCATCAGTTACATTGCTTGCAAGGCTTATAGTGATGTGCATTACCGAGAGGGCCCAGAGATACCTCTCCAACAATAGGAGTGACAAAACCTAATCTCGAAATACGCCAACCCAACATGTACCTTTGGAGACACCTGTAGAGCTCCTTTATAATCACTCAGTTATGTTGTGACGTTTGGTAGCACACAAAGTGTTCCTCCGGTAAACGAGAGTTGCATAATCTCATAGTTATAAGAACTTGTATAAGTCATGAAGAAAGCAATAGCAATATACTAAACGATCAAGTGCTAAGCTAACGGAATGGGTCAAGTCAATCACATCATTCTCCTAATGATGTGATCCCATTAATAAATGACAACACATGTCTATGGTTAGGAAACATAACCATCTTTGATCAATGAGCTAGTCAAGTAGAGGCATACTAGTGACATTAAGTTTGTCTATGTATTCACACATGTATTATGTTTCCGGTTAATACAATTCTAGCATAAATATTAAACATTTATCATGATATGAGGAAATAAATAATAACTTTATTATTGCCTCTAGGGCATATTTCCTTCAGTGAGGCCGGCGAAGAAGTTAAAGCATCTGAACCTATACGTTGCTGGTCCCCGCCTCCATCCGGCAGGGTTGCCTTGTCTGTCGATGGGTCGTTTCTGCTGGCGGATGGCACTGCAGCAGTAGGAATGACTTTAAGAAGGCCGGATGGAAGTGTTATCTTTGCTGCTTATAGGTTTCTATTCAACTGCAATGATGCACTGGAAGCTGAAATTCACGCCTTGATGTAGGGCATGGCCTTGGCAATACAACGTTATGAAGAGTCGATGGTCGGTGGTGGTACAATCGGACTTCGAGGCGTTGGCTACATTGTTCGGGGAGGGTTTATGGCCATCTTGTATCCGAAATCAAGTTACTCATGATACAGAGAGAAGTTATTCCAATGAAACTAAAGAGAATATAATAGGGTTGCAGATCAGCTGGCGCCGTACAATCAAACTGAATGCAGTACCGCGGTATGGTTACAATTAGGACCACCATGTATTGAGGAGTTTCTGCTTCTCGATTGTAACCCTCCAACTATGCAATAAATTTCTTTCACCTTGCAAAATAAGAAATGACTACAAGCCAGAAAGCCCCCACAACCCATCATTTGCAAGCTATCTAAAAGTTACTCGTCCGCGAGTATAGAAATACTGGCACCATCGCAAAGTTTGGTTTCCACTAGGTACCCATGCAGCACGCATTATGGAATCAGTTGCCGCCCGCAATAGATGATTTTGTGCGAGAACAGTACGTGTGGCCGGCACTTTCATCTTTCCCCATATCCGCCCGAACATTACATTATGAACTCACAGTAGAGAAAATAAAGGTAGTACACTATATTTGTCAGTGTTAAGTCTTAATCCGAATTTTATAATTACATAAACTCTCGGACAAAAAACAATAAGAAAATAAAGGAACTACTGTGCTAAATAATGAAGAAAAAGTAAGGAGAAGTCGGAAGATGGATCACTTCTTGCGGTTCCTCACAAGGAACCCATCCATAACCGCCTTCGTCTTGATTGTCTCCACTTGTCTCCTCGACGCCGCGCTGTGCTCCGGCGACGACGCAACCAGCAGGCTCTCGGCCGCCTTGGCCCTGGCAGGCGGCCATGTTCGCGGGAAGAAGCAGAGCACCGCGGTGGTAAGCAGCGTGGCCGCGAGCCGGCCGCAGAACATCATCATCAAGAGGCACACCAGCACCGCCGCCACGCCGACCGCGGGCGACCTCTTCTCGTCCGGCCGCTTCTTCGCCGGAGTTGGCACCACTTCCAAGCACAAGGAGGAGGAGGAGGAGGACCGGGAGCAGGAGCGGGAGGAGGAGGACGACGAGTAGGCCGAGTCCAGCGACGCCGCGGTGCTGAGCGCCGACGAGGACGTCACGGACGAGGACGACGACTTCCCCGCGCCGGCAGCGATCATGTCGTATATACTCAAGTCTTTTTCCCGGCGGCCTGGCGACGTGATCCTCTTCGTCCCCGTCGAAGGCGAGTTCTCGCCCTCGCTACCGAAGAAGAACCGCCACCGGCGGCGAGGAGTCCGGTGAGTCCTCGCAGCCACCGCCTCGTCGGCCACCGCCGCCGCGCCGCCGAAGCACGCGAACTTCATGCCCGGCGCGCGTGGGTGTGGATAGATGGATATCTGGAGCGGCGCAGGAGAGGCTGTTGGCGTTGGCGTGCCGGTCGTGTGTCGCCTGGCTTGTCGCGTCGGGTGTCGGTTCTGATGCTCCGTGTCCGTCTCCAAGCGTGGTACTTATACGGGCGTGAGCGTTACTGCTGCTAGTGCTAGTGCTAGTGTGTGTGGGGCACAGGCACGGGCGCTACTAGTGGTTGGCTGGTGCAGCGCGGGTGGGAAACGGACGGAAGGCGAAGGCGAAGCAGAAGGCGACGCGAGATGCGTGCGCGGGGAGGCGGTTCGCGCGCGTCCGCGGGGTTCAGTTTGGGACTTTGTTGGACGCGTGCGTCGGTCGCGACCCGTGTGGCGAGGCTTTTGTTTGGGCCGGCCGCGTTGCCGGGTGGTTGGTTGACCGGAGCCCGGACGGACTCTGATGGTCCCGGCCGGGCTCGAACCGGATCCCATCGGGGGCCCTACCGGTTCGGCCTATGTGCTCGCTACTCGGTTCTATGTTTAGCACGTTGCGATTACGTCGTGATTAATTAATTAGTTTCAGTGACTGAGGCCGTGTGGTGTGTGCATGATTTGTTCGCGTGATTGTGTTTGGGAATTGTATTAGGTCGCGTATACGAGCACGGATCTTTGTGTCGTGCTTCAAGGAGTATTCTGGTTGAAGTTGGCATTGTTTGGGTGAAGCTAAACAAAGATCTCGTGCGCTGCCTTCAAGAGATATTTACTGGCCTGCCAGAGTGGAGCTTTGCTTTCTAAATATCTTTGGAGTCCCTAGTGATGAAAATAGGATTAAGAATAGGGGATTAGAAAAGATTAACAAGAGGCTGGACAGTTGGCAAGTGAAATATCCTATAAAATCCTTACGGGCTAGTATACCTCTGTACTTGTTAATCCTTCTACAGAGTTCATGTTGGAATAGGAGAAGAGACTGTTGTTAAGTTCAGAGCGGATTTTCAGCGGACGAGCACCTGTGAGGCCGGTATCTCGTCCGGCCATATCGGTCTTGCGATTCCCGAGCTGCTGCCCACGCTGGCATTACAACAGTACTGATGTTGTTATACAAACAGGATGTGCTGTATAATACGTGGTAGTTGGGGAAGTGGGCAGTGGCCTGCACGCAATAACTATCAATGAATGATCAGCTAACCTACCGCGTCGTGCCGGTGAAACATTCAAAAATTAGTCGCGGGATTTCTACGGTGATGCAGGAATCCGATGGAGGATATGTGCTGGGTCTTGTACAGGTGATGCTGATAATTAAGTGATCCTTTTTTTTAACCCTGAATAAATAGTTAACTAGAACTAATTAGTAGTAGTATATTCTAGCTAGGTACTGAATATGTACTGACGCCGGCTTAAAATTTGAATCTGTCTTGCTTACGTTGTTTTTCCATTGTTATCTTTTTTTTGCGGGTTTTCCATTGTTATCTTGACTTTTAAGTTTTAACCATCGATCGGTTGCTAAACAAAAATTAACTAGTAATTAGCATGATTTGAACTAATCATATTCGAACTGGGTACAACTGAATATGTGCCTCTCATATCCTACGTGTGGCTCAGGTGCTTAATAGAGGGTTAGACTTTGATTCTGGCTGCTTAGATGATTTTCCATGGTATCCTAAGTATAATTAATTGTCATAATTTGAAGAGTACTGTTTAATTATAAATAGTAGTGTTTAATTATAAATAATAGTGTTCGCTTCTGTAAACAAGTCGTGGTGCAACCAACTTGGTGTGCGTGAACAATATTTTCTGGTGGTGTACCAGCTCAACATCTATCAAGTCGTGGTGCATGTCACGAACCAACGAAACCAACGAAATCGAACATATTATGAGCCCCTGAACAGGAAAAGGGTCCCACTAGTGGCCAGCTGCGAAAGGGCCTTGACAGGATATACAACATGCATGTACGCCGAGGGATAATGACTTCTATTAGTGAAATACAACGTGTAATAAATGCAGTTTATGGATCCATAGGAAGAACAACGGTGGGGATACAGAGACCTGAGGGTGTCGTCCACCAAAACGACTATTTGTTGTTAACATCTACTATCTTCTACCTAAGTTTTTTGTGGCAATTGTTTTAGAGTTTTCCTTTACTTGAGTTGTTTGTGGCAATTATTTAAGGTTTTCGATGAATACATCGGTTAGATGAGGGTCCAATCACTGAAGCAATCATTCCATGCATCCTTTTTATATCGCGTGTCACGAGGAAGTGGAGTTTCTACACCCAGGAGCAAATGCTCCTGGTGTGAACAATGAAATAAAAAAAATTAAAAAAGAAGTCAAAAAATTCTGAACTTTTTTTGTGGCATACTTATACAAATGTTTGTTGTGCACGTAAAATTTCATCGCGAAATCACATTGGTGAAAGGTGTGGTAAAAAAACAAAATCGATGCTCTGAAAATGTTACTTACAAAAGCATTTTGGAGCTTTGATTTTGCTTTTTTCGGCACGACTTCCACAAATATGATTTCGTGATGAATTTTTTCATGCACAAGAAACACTTGTGAAAGTATGTCATAAAAAAATTTCAGAATTTTTTAAATTTTTTTATTTTTTTAATTTTACTGTTCACACCAGGAGCAAATCAGGAGCATTTGCTCCTGGGTGTAGAATGGTACTTTCGGTGTCACGACCATTCCACACCCACGTGTTCGTCGCATGTCCCCAATTCCTGCATGCTTCTTTTTCCTCCATTTCTTTCCACTCAATCGTTGTTTCTTCCATCTCAATCACCTTGTTTATGGCGGTGGATATTTTGCCCCCTACAGCCGAAATCTAGCAGCTTGCCAGTCGTCTTCTCCTTCATCTTACGAGGATCGACGAGTGACAAGACAATTATGAAGTATCTTACAGTACTGAAAGTTCATTCTAAAGAAAAAGATTATTTTCTCTTCTAACTGTAGTTCGCTACACTTACTAGTTGTACATAAAGTGGCTTCTTTCGCAAAAAAAAAAAAAAAAGGAGGATGACTCCCGACCTCTGCATCTAGACAATACATGTAATCATTTATTAATTATTCATAAAGACCCTAAAAATAACATCAGTAAGTCTAAAGCCATCATTTTCGCAACATATGTTGTTACTCCTATCTAACTGATGAAGGGGTGCCGATAGTCCGAGTCAAATACCAAACAGACCTTGCGCCAAAGTCTAACATCTAAAATCTAAGGCGCCAACCAAGCCACACTGCCGGGTCTGGGGCGCACACCGGTTTGGCGCCTTCAGGCTGCCGCCGCCGTTTTCCACACTGCCGGGTCTTGGGCGCACACCGGTTTGGCCTTTGGAAAATTTGGATTTTCTTCATAAATTGTAAGACAAGGGCAGCCAATTATATTCACCGTTTTCATGTAATGATCATCTTGGAGGGTGGGAGGGAGGGTACTACTACTACGTACAATTATTGATGCCCCCCGTACTAAGTTTTCATGGCCTTTTCAGCCTTCTTCTAAAGTCGATCGCTTTTGGAGAAAGACATAGGCCTCATGTTAATTAATCAGTGACATGCACAACAAGTGCCTTTGTCTGGTTAGATAGGAAAGCTAGCAAAAGCCACAAAGGATTTTCGTTATAATACAGAGCTGATGGGATTTGTGGAGAGGCGGCCGGGGCTAGTGGAGTCTTTTCGCGATGCGACGTGTCCATCAGGGGAGTGTCCTTCCTGCATGCAATGGGGTTTCTAAAATAGCGTTCAAAAATTAAAAAAGGGCTCTAAATTTACTCAGTTTTTTTCCAGGATAAATAGGAGTTTTATTCTGTAATAATAGAGTTATAGTGAGAGACAAGAGTTCCTGGATACATGGGGCCCTCTTGGCTCTGGAGATTAAAGCATTGTTGGTACATCGGGAGTTTATTCCACAAAAACTTCATAGAAATCAAAATATTGTTGCAGATTGCTTGGCAAAGTATAAATATACCCAGCTTGCATGAGGATGATGTCTTAAATGTTCAGAAGCACGGAGCAATATTGTTGAACCCTCCCTCCATTACATATTACATATAGTTGTCGCCGTTTGATCAAAAAATATAGTCGTCGTTAAAACAGATATATGTAAACGTATTTTAGTGCTAAATACTTACATCCGTTTGAATAGGACGAACTGAGTGTTTCTTTCAAGGCGATGAGTCATGTGAGTATTAAACAAGTCTGAATTTTACAAGAACACCTTGATGAAAGAAAAACATACATGACCAAGGGAACTTTTTGCCATATCCGACCTACAAGCCGTTGGCATGGCGTGAACCTAGCTCAATGCCACACCATCCCACAGCGTTGAAGCTAGAGAGTCGCTGTGATTGCAACCAGGAAGTCACGAGCGACTTGGGTGGCAGCGGCGCCTCCACCTTCCTTACCTTCGCCCCACCTCTCTCTCATCGTCATTGCCTGCCGAAGCCGCCAGAGCAAAGCCCCTCGGGTTGGCTAGCGGCGAGGCTCCTCCCCCCTCCCCCACGTGTGGATGGTTAGTGCAGGATGGCGTGTCTGTGCTGGGGGCACATAGCTTGCATGGGGTTCAGCGGCGCGGCCCAGGCCGGCGCTCCTGTGGTGCACGCATGGTGGCGGCGTGACGAGTGTGTGGCTCCCGCTCGGTGAATCTGGCGCAGACATCTCAATTGGTATTCAGCAGACGGTGTGTCCCCATCGCGTGTGTTGGCGGGCGTATGGCGACTGGACTGGGAGTGGCGGGTGATATCTGACTTCGACTCGTGTCTAATAGGGTTCTTCAGCGCTCCGGCGTGCGAGTATTTTCGGGTGACACGCGATCAACACCTCATCGGCATGGGGCAGTGGCGGGCTTGGTCCTAACATCGGTAGGGGGTGGGGGCGGAGGTGGCGTGCGGTTCACCGAAGTACGACTGTGTAAACCCTGGTTGGACGGGCTTCGGTCTATTGAGACCTACAACTCCACTGGCCCCTTTCCAGGCTGCCCCAGCGACGATGTTGGCTAACTCTGTGGATCCGCACCCTAGACGAGGTAAGGGTTCCTGACACATGGACCAGCGTTTATGTGGCCACTCCTGACTATGGCGGCGCTACAGCATGATGGTTTCACTCACCCATTGGCTGTGTCAATGTCATGGCTTTGGTGACCAGGTCCCCAGGCAAAGGTGGTGTGTCTTTCTTGGATGTCGGGCGACGGCCCAGGATGGTGAGTCTGCACCGCTGGCTCTACGGTGGGTAGCATGGCAGCTGTGGTGGCGCCTCCTTTTGGCTGTGTGGATAGAAACGGGAGGGGTGGAGGGTGTCCCTGGTATCGTCGTAGCTTTAGCGGTGGCGAGCCCTTGGTCTGGATCTGGAGGCTTGATGTGGGCGCCCCCTCCCCCCTCGTGAAGTGGGTCGACAACCTTGAGTCCACGAGGGGCATCTGTGTGGGTCTGGGCAAAAGCTCCGCGCTCCGACACCGACAACGGCGACACTCGGGTGTCGCTTCCCTCTAGGGAGGTCTCACAGTGCCTTGAATATGTTGATCTCCAATCATATAGATGTGGCCCCATGGTCTCTCCGTTCTCTGTCCTTGCTTTCTCCTGTTAGGAGCAGCTCTACATGGCTCGAACTGAGGGGGTGTCTCTATGGTTAGACAACCCCTTTCGAAGATGGTTTGGTGTGTTCAGGTCCTCAGTGGCCAGTGGTTTCTCTGCTTGGCCCTCTTCGATAGTCTTGGGTGTAGTTTGTTAGGTGTGGCCTCTCCTTGTTTTATTGCTCGGTGTTGGGTTTGTGGCACTTGTGCCACTCACCCGATGCCGTTTGATTTTTCTTTTAACCTGCGTATTTGAGAGTTTTCTCAACATTATGTATCGGTTCAGCCGTTTGTGCCTTTATCTTTAAAATGGAGGCGAAAACCTGTTTTGTGAAGCTTTGACGCGAACAAAGCATATGTTTTTCACAATAATCATATATTTTCATGTGGTGCTTCCAAACAAGCTTTGCCACAAACAAAGCATTGTAAGATTGGGATAGAAATGACATTCCAATCGTGTATTTATCCTACTATTGAGTGTTCATAATCCCATCTTACATGTGGCTAAGGATCAGCTCAGACGAGAACTAAACACAAATAAATAGTTAAATAGTACTACCTCTGTCTTGTAATATAAGATGTTTTTAAAGCTGTTTAGCATAAAAAATGCATTATATTTGTAGACGGAGGTTGTATTAGATCTTGCAACACCGGCAATGATCATATGACAACTTATAAGAGTATCAACGTTTGTGTAATAAAATGGATGAATAAATATCACAAAATCACAAATACATTTTCACATATCTTTATGTGGTTTTTGTGCGGCGGTGAGCCATCTGCCAGCGACACTGGTTAGCTATCGGAACTTGGCCGATTGACCATCATAGATGTCATATACAGCATGAGGATTAGAGAGGGTGTTTCCTCGGGAAATCATTCCCTAGTGTCTCCAAGATTAGCATTGTCTATGTTAACTCCCTTAGTAAACAAATATACACCACTAAAATCTGCAAATAGCCCTAGGGTTAAAGTACTTCCCTAGAGGTAAAATCATACCCTAAGGACACAAAGGTTCCCTAGGATACACACTGGAAACCCAAGGGAACGTATTGTTTCCTTAGGGTCCAATGCCGCACCCAAGGATACTTCATGCGTGGGAACATAGCGAAGCCATACTGACAAATTTTCGTAGGGGTTATCTTATTAATCCTGAGGAAAGGTCTATACCTAGGGTGAAGAAACAAGACTCTAGGGACTGAACATATGATGCAAACGATAGTTTGAGGTTCCAACTAATGTCGTAAAGTATTCGCAAAAAGAAAAAAAAACTAATGTCGTAAAGTATCTCTCTAGGGTTTGTAAGGGAGGTTTACACACACTTAAATATGTATTTCATATCTAACAGATATATTCTAAATATACTTACGACAAATATAGAACATCAAGAAAATTTAAATCTACAAGGAAAACATACACGTGACAATAACACGAACATGTGCAAAAAGAAAAATATAAATCGATTGATCATTTTTCCTGAAATATATGTTGATCCATCACTTTTTGTGCACACACCTTATATAAGACGTTTTAGTTTTTTAATGTTTTATATTTGTTAACAGAGGAGTAGCTGAGTTGGGTTTTGAGTTATAGGTGGATGACTAAATATCTACTCAGTTTCGATGGAACGGAGCTTTTCAGCTTGCTCATTTTAGTCTTCCTATTTTCTACATTAAGCGTCATCCTTTCTCAGTGGTGTGATGTTTTGAGCTTTAGTTTTGGAATAAAAAAGGAAAATAGTTGACCCCATAAAGTGTGGTTTTTTGCCAACTAAGAAAAGTGTGGTTATTTTAATTGAAATGCGCATTTTCTGAAATATATTATTCCCTTTATTACTAGAATATATGTGGAGTATTTTTATCTACATCATTCTAGTTTCGTAATATATTTCAAAAATTAAACAAGCTCCGGCATCCACCAAACCCGACGCAGGAGGAAACCAGACGCTCCAAGCACGAGCTAGCTCTCTCAAGCAATGCCCCAAGAAGAAAACGATAAAGACGCCGCTGTCGCCGCTCCGAGAACCACATGAAGCTTAGGTTTTCACCCGAAGAGCCCAAGCCTCTCATAAAGGAAGAGGAGTTCCACAACGACACCTCCAAAGAGGAAAATGACGCCCGAAAGTTCCGCCGTCAACGTCACCGGTAAAGTCGATCAAAACTTACGCCCGAAACTCTTTCAACCCAACACGAACGGCCGGTCGTTCTGGATCAAAGCATCGGAGTTGCTCCTGTCGCGCCAAGTCCCTTCGCCATCAACCACCAGACCCACTAGTGTCACCACCAGCACCCACTTAATTGCTTCACGCCTTCACCACACCTCTCTACACCTCCGACTAGATGGAATGCCAACCAAGCGCGTCGGCCACCAGAGCCCAGTCATTGCCATAGCAGCCCAAGCAGAGCTGAAGGCAGCCGCACGGAGCTCCATATCCACCGAACCGGAGAGCCAGACCCGGCCCGGTCCAGCCCCCTCCCTCATGCCGCCAGCCCCAACACAGCCACCCCTCGGTCGCCAGCACACCACCTGTGAGCCATGAGGCCGCCTACTGGCAGCCATTGGCCCCACAGCGTCGAGCTCCGCCCGCATCTGAATCGACCGCCGTCAGCCTCCACATGCGCCAGCTGATGCTGCGACGGCAGAAAAGGCACCGTGCCGCCACCATTGAGTGAGATTTGCTCGACAGTGACCACCGGCGGTGGTGAGGGGAGGAGCAGGTGGGGAAGGAGTTGTGCCTGCGGGATGGTAGGTCTCCGCCTGTGTCACCCAGGCAAGCGACGCGGGGGTCGTTTCTGTGTCCGTGTCTGAGTTGAATCTCATCTAGATGAGAGCTAGATACACCCTAATACTATCTTCATCTGGGTTTATTGGCCCCCTTCGTATTTTATGTCAAAATTTGAAATTTGACTAACAATATATAGGTTGTCTGGCAAAACTTATATTGTTAGATTCATATTCAAAAGAAATTTTCAGTTATACTATTTTATGGTGTAGAACTTATTTTTTAATAGTTAAATCAAAGGTTAAAGTTTGATTGAAAATATAAAGAGACAAATTTTTTTGGAAATGGAGGCATACCCCGGGCCTCTGCATCATGATGATGCATGCGGTCCTCTTATTAAAAATCCAGAAAGTATCATCGTAAAGGTCTTACAACTCGCAAATGGAGCAAAACAAAGTACATAAACTGGAAAATTACAAGCGGACAAAGACAACCGATACGGTAATAATAAGGATAAGCTCTGTAGACTCCTATCCTGTCATGCGAACGCCATCCGAACCGGTTGAATATAACCCGAGCCACCATCTCCCATTGGTTGCACCCAGTAACCAAAGGCTCCCTGGAGTCCATAGGAGTGAGTAAGGACCACATACGGATCCAAATTGTAGCTCAAGATAACTCGCAAAAAAGTTAAGTTGTGTTGTCTGTTAAAAATCATATCATTTCTGCAGTTCCATATAGCCCATAATAACACACATATTCCAATCCGAATACGAGCTGCCGTGATCTGTTCAACCCCAGCTAACCACGTCCCAAACAAAGACGCAATATCTACTGGAGGATTGATATTAAAAGTTATATGAATCGTTCTCCAAAGTAACTTGGCAAGTGGGCATTCAAGAAATAAATGTTATATTGTCTCATCCTGAGCACAAAAACAACACCGCGAATTGTCTACCCATCGCCTCTTAAGTAAGTTGTCCTTTGTGAGTATTACTTGCTTGTGGACAAACCACATAAAAAATTTAATCCGCAAAGAAACCGTAACCTTCCATATATGTAGTGACCTTGAGAGGGGGCCAGAATTAATCAGATCCGTATAAAAAGATTTCACCGTAAATATCCCATTTTTAGTTAACTTCCATTGTGTTGAGTCCGGCATGTCGCAGAGTCGAACTTCAATCAATCTCCGAACCAAGTGCATCCAGGCTGTCCATTTCTCACCCACTAACGTACGTCTGAACTGGATGTTCAAGGGAATAGTTTTAAGGATGATACCTATGTAATCCTCCTTACGTTACACAAAATTGTAGAGGGTATGATATTGTAAGGCCAGAGGCGTCTCTCCTAACCACGTATCCTCCCAAAATCTTGTTGACATCCCGTTGCCAACCAAGAATTTGACCCTAGGAAAGAACATATCCTTCGTTCTCATAAGTCCCTTCCAGAACGGCGAATCAGTCGGTCTGATGGTAGCCTGGGCTAGCATTTTCGAGTGCAAATACTTATTTCTCAGGATTTGGGACCACATGCTCTCCGGCTCTGTCTCTAACCTGTACAACCATTTGCTCATAAGACATTTATTCTTAATTTCCAAGTTCTCAATACCGAGGCCCCCTTGGTCTTTAGGTCGACAAAGGATATCCCATCGCGCGAGACGGTATTTCCTCTTGACCTCATCAGACTGCCAAAAGAAACGAGATCTAAAGAAATCAAGTCGCTTTCGGACCCCTTTCGGAATTTCGAAGAACGAAAGTAAAAAACATTGGCATGCTAGTCAATACTGAGTTAATCAAAACTAGCCGACCTCCATATATATGACATCAGCTTGCCCTTCCAGCAGCTGAGTTTTTTTTTTCAATTCGTTCTTCAATACATTTTCATTCTTTATTGGATAGCTTACGGTGATGAATCGGAATACCCAAGTAACTGAATGGTAAGGCACCTAATTCGCATCCAAACAATTGTCTGTATGTATGTTCCTTGTCTTTGGCCTTCCCAAAACAGAACACCTCACTCTTATGAAAATTGATTTTTAAGCCAGACAATTGTTCGAATAGACACAAGATAAGTTTCATGTTACGTGCCTTAGCCATGTCACGTTCCATGAACAGAATAGTGTCATCAGCATATTATAGAATGGACACCCCTCCATCAACTAGATGAGGAACTAGACCCTCTACATGGCCATGCTGCTTGGCCCTGCCAATAATGACGGCCAACATATCTGCCACAATATTGAATGTAAGAGGTGACATGGAATCCCCTTGTCTCAACCCCTTATGCGTCTGGAAGTAGTGACCGATGTCATCGTTCGCCTTAATTCCGACACTACCTTTCTGGACTTGAGTATCCACTTGGTTCCTCCAGGTTTCACTAAAACCCTTCATGCGCATTGCCTGCTGAAGAAAAGGCCATTTTACTTTATCATAAGCCTTCTCGAAATCCACTTTGAAGATAACCCCGTCTAGTTTCTTTGAGTGAATATCATGGAGTGTTTCATGTAAGACGACCACTCCTTCTAGTATGTGTCGTACCGGCATGAAAGCTGTCTGGCTAGGTTGAACCACTGAATGAGTAATTTGTGTCAATCTATTGGTTCCTACCTTTGTGAAAATTTTAAAACTCACATTCAGCAGGCAAATGGGTCGGAATTTTTCGATCCAAACCGCCTCATTCTTCTTAGGTAACAACGTTATCATACCAAAGTTGAGGTGAAACAACTCCAAATGGCCATCGAAAAAATCATGAAACATAGGCATAAGATCATCTTTAATGGTATGCCAACATTTTTTATAGAATTCAACTGGAAACCCATCTGGTCCCGGTGCTTTATTCGGCTTCATTTGGGTTATGGCCAGATGAACTTCTTTTTTCAAGAACGGTGCAGAGAGAACATCGTTCTCTGCCTTTAATCGTGGTATATCATAAATCATAGACCCATCAAGAGACACCGTGGATGTATTCGGGGGTCCAAATAGGCTTTTATAATAGTTGGAAATATACGCTTTCAGATTTTCATGCCCCACTATTGTCCCCTCGTCCTGTTCAAGCTGTATGATCTTCTTCTTCCTATGTTTACCATTTGCAACCATATGGAAGAACTATGTGTTGTCGTCCCCTTGGACAACCTTAAGCGTTTTCGCACGCAATGCCCACTTGAGCTCCTCCTCTCTCAGGAGAGCACGTAGGCCTTGCTCAGCCTCGGACTTGGTTCGATGCCCATTAACAGAAAGGAGAGTGGTTTCAGCCTTTACATCTAGTGCCTCAATGAGTTGAGTTAGACGTTCTTTTTTCTGCTTATAAATCCCACTCTCATTTCTGGCCCATCCTCTCAGAACTTGTCGGAGGTGTCTAATTTTATTCTGCCATCTCTCGACATGTGTCCTTCCCATAACCAGCTTAGCCCATTCGCGTGCAATCATCTCCATAAATCCTTCTCGCTCAAACCAGCTTTGCTCGAAGGAGAAGATATTTTTATTTGCAACATGGCTAGCCTCGCCCAAATCTAAAAAGAGTGGTGTATGATCCGAGATCGCTCTCTGCATCGCATGAACCGACACCAACGGATATTTTTGTTCTCACTCCACACTAGCAAGTACCCTATCCAGCTTTTCATAAGTCGGAACAGGTAACGAGTTGGCCCATGTAAACTGTCTACCGGTGAGCTCAATTTCTCTCAAATTGAGGCTCTCGATAATCATGTTAAACATCATAGACCAACGTCCATCGAAATTGGCATTATTCTTTTCTTCTCTCCTCCTAGTGATATTAAAATCCCCCCGACTAGTAGTGGCAGATTTTCATCTCCACAAATCCGCACTAGATCAGCTAGAAAATCAGGTTTAAATTCAGGTTGTGCTGCCCATATACAGCAACTAGCGACCATCGGAACCCATCCAATTTTGATCTTACCATGAATTTAATCGAAAAGTCTCCCTGAACCACATTAAGCACCTCTAACGTCTCACACCGTACTCCTAGTAAAATCCATTAATGATCTTTTAGAATTGGAAGCGGAGAGGGCTTCTGAGATCATTCGTAATCTTTCCTCTATCCAACCTATGAATGACAATGACATGAATAATTTAGGAATTAATGATCTTGCAAATATATGTAATAATCTGTTGCCTAGTGTCGAGGCTGAGGATGAGGAGGATGTTGAGAACACAGATACGGTAGAGCCTCTCGATGGAGGATGCAGTGTCTGTCATAGATAATACTATCGCCCCGTAGGGTGTTGTGGAGAATCCCAAACGACCTTGGAAGCGGAAAATTTATCCTATTTCGGCAGTACGCAGAAGTGCTACGGTTAAGCTTAAGAAAAAAATTCATGATGACTTATGAGAGGACTCTTTTGGAATAGCAGAGGTCTAGCAGACTTAGCTAAACAAAGATTCTTAGCAGAGACAACATTAGAGCATCAGTTAGATTTCATTGCACTTTTGGAAACTGGACGAGATAATTTCACATCCCAATTCCTTCAAACCCTCTCCAGTGGTATCGATTTTGACTGGCACATATAAAGAGACAAATAAACTCAAAATAAACCAGAACGGAGATGGTGATAAACTAGGGCTTGTCAAAGAGTTGCAGTTGCATGGTAGGCAACTGCACATGAGCTTACCAAAGTCTGGGTCGCTCATTTGTCTCCTTTGCGTGTGCACGAGAGCTAGCAACCAAAACAACCAACGCGAAGGCGACGCAGTGACCAAACTTAACGGCGACGAGATCAGTCAAACTGTCAATTCTCTCGGTCTGAACGAAAGCTCGGTCGGGCTCGCAACGACTAGTGTTCCTTACTCTCTTTTTCCGCGCTCTTGTTTTCTGCCTCTCTTTTTCTGCGAATATTGTTTTATTCCTCGTGCTATTAATGGAAGTGCACGGTGGAAGTCAGTCCTAGGAATGCCCATAGAGAGTAGTATGTGGCAGGTGTGTGAATTCACTTCTTTTCTGCTTTCCCTTTGCCGGCTGGAATTCCTCGGGAACCGTAAACTGCCGCCAGGGGGAACCATATAACAATATCGCATTTTCCAAATCCACCGAATCAAAATCTCATTTTCCCCATTGACGGGAAGACTAGACCGACGACGCATGGGCCACATCAGTGGCAAGCTCGCACCTCGCGCCAACAGGAAGCTCGCGCCTCGCATCAACGAGTACTATAGCTCACTGCAATGGAGGGTTCACACCCTCTGCGCTCTGCACTGGCTGGCTGACGTCTTTAAACATTCTCCTAAATTCTGAAGAAAAAAAGATACATGTGCAACTTTTTGAATAAATTAGCATTTTTTTGCTCAGTTTATTTCATAAATAAACTATGATGATGGCAGTAGCAGTATTAATCTCATAGTAAGATGTAAACATGCGGATGTGAGTGCGTATAACAGACACCTTCTACTGCTAAATAGCTAAAACTTACTACTTCCCTTATCCATATTATTTGTCTCTCAATGCATCTAAGCGACAAGTAATATGGATCGGAGGGAGTACCTATTTATCCTAACCATGCAACCATGCTACATAACATAATTAATTCATGCATGTTAGTCATAAGTTCTTTTTGCATTTGATTGATAATATATGTGTTGGGGGATTGCAGCATACCTATGTAGTTCATCCTTCCCATTTTGTTAGAAACCACATTCTTGTAAATGTGTTTTTTTTTCTATTTTTATATGCTTCGTACTTGTTATTTTAAGATTAATTTGCTTTCCGTTAATTTTAGATGACCTTGTAGCAACTATTTACACATTTTTTTAGCAAGGGTGCTGCAGTAACGCTCAGAGCAGTATATTCAAATGATTTTTATATGTACAACTGCGGAACCAGCAATCTGGCAAGGTTTGGTTGTTGCCATATCTAAGGCCTCTTTTGGTTCATATAATATTAATATCATGAGAATGGCAAAATCATAGTAAGTGAGATGACATGTATCTCAAATCTTGTGAGTAGTATAGGAAAAGAGATGTCCTTGAGTTCATACCATATGATTTTTGCATTGAGTCTAGGCTAATTTTTATTTTTCTTTGAAACATGAAGAATAGGAATAATTCATATATATGAACAAGATTTCATTCCTACAAACCAAAGGGCTCCAAGGATTTTTTTAATAGAAATCCTATACTCTCTCTGATTCATAATAATTGTTGTAGCTTTAGTACAATGCTATACTAAAGATGCGACAATTAATATGGATGGAAGTGAGTACTATAAAATTCCTTCAAACCAAAGGAGGTCTAAAACTTTATGTATATACCAAGTCTATATGGTACTTCTTTGAATATTTGAGTTGAACCGCATATTTTAGGTAACTGCCACCATACCTCAGAATGTTCCTGCGTCCGTCACTGCATATGTATGATGAACAAATTAAATATTACAAAAACATAAGCCAGTAAAATCATACCCTGCAATCGGCCAGGTCAAAGATCCGGGAACGACATCGGTGGTGGCCTCATCAACGGCCTTCTTCTTCATGGTGTCGGAGTTGTCACCCATGGCGCTAGTGAGGAGGTTGAGGAAGTAACCGAAGAAGTCGAGCAACAATGAGAAATCGCGCCAAGACGCTTCCAAAAACTTTATCGCCCTTCTCTCAGCGCAGGATCACAAAATGAGAGTTCCTGAGGCCTGCTCTCATGTACAATCGTGCACGCGGTCGTTGGGACGGGGTTGTCATAAGCAACACCAACGAAAGAAACGACAGTGGGTTACACACAAGGAGGTGGAGTGCATGCAGTCTGATCAAAGTGGCGGCTAGGGTTGTCAACGCCTCCAAATAGGAAGTCGGATAGGGAGACGTGGCGGCAAGGCCAATGACGACTCGGTAACCACCCCACAATATAACGGTACATATATGACTATTACGAAACATGTCCGTTAATGACCCGTAATTAATTATTCATTTTCAACTGGCAAAAATTGATCACACCCATGACATAGGTCTGAGCTCGGCTAGTTCACGAAGCACGCGCACTTGAGGCATCGCGAGCGGCGAAGGAGGAGTTTTTGCACTCCCCTTCTTAAGCTCCAATAGCAAGACGAGTTGGGCCAACATTTGCTGTGTTGTTGCAGCAGTTCTTTGGATTTTGTTGTGGTTTTTGTAAAAAATAATAAAAGATAAACTGTTTAAAAATTGACTAAAAAAATTAAAAACCACTCATGCCAGAGTGGGTCAGCCCATTTGCCCTCGCTTTCAGGAATAGCCTCTCCTATTTGATGCGAGCGGTTGTCCAACAACAGGTCTTGGCACTCTTCTCCCTTAAATGTTAATATGTCTCACCTATTAGGGCATCGCTATTTCTCGCGTTCAGCGAGTCGAGCGTTCCGACTCGCTGAAGCCAGCGAGCATATGGGCCGGCCCATGTCCGCAAGTAAGCACCTGCCTGTTTCCTGTTTCTGTTTTTTCCACGTTTTTTCTTTTTTCCTTTTGTTTATACTTTAAAATATAATAACCACATATATTACAAAAACACACTCCCAAAAACACATTTAAAAAATGTTTAACAGAAATTAAAAAATGTTGAACACGAATTTGAAAATGTTGAACAAGTATTTAAAAATATTAAATAAGTATTAAAAATGTTGAACACGTAATGGAAAAAAATGTTGAATAAGTACTAAAAATGTTGAACAGGTATATGAAGAATGTTGAATGAGTACATAAACATGTTAAACGAGTACTGGAAATTTTTCAACAAGTATTTGAAAAAATGTAGAACAAGTATTTGAAAAGATTTTGAACAAAGTATTTGAAAAAATGTTGATCATGTATAAAAAATATGTTGATCATGTATAAAAAATATGTTGAACAATTATTAGAAAAATATTGAACAAGTATTTGAAAAAATGTTGAACAAAGTATTTGAAAAAATGTTGAACATGTATTTGAAAAAAATGTTGATCGTGTATTTGAAAAATGTTGAACGAATATTAAAAAATGTTGAATAAGTATTAAAAATGTCGAAAAAGTATTTAAAAAAATGTTGAAATAGGTATTAAAAAATGTTGAACGATTATATAAAATATATTGAACAAGTATTTGAAAATGTTGAATCAGTATTAAAAATGTTGAACAAGAATTTTAAAAAAATATTAAAATGTTGAACAAGTATTTGAAAAATGTTGAATAAGCATTCGGACAATGTTGAACTTGTATACGAAATTTTTTTGACATGTACAAAAATGTAGAGTGAAATGAAAACAAACATATGAAAACACAAAAGAAAAAGGAAAAATGGAGAAGTACAAAGAAAACCAAAAATAAAAGAAAACCAAACAAGAAATGGAGAAGAACAAAGAAAAGAAAGAAAAAAAGAAACAAAATAAAACGAAAAAGAATGAAACAAATCTGAGAAGAAAGAAGAAAGAATGGGAAAAGACGGAGAAGAAAAATGAAACAAAATAATATAAAAAAGAAAAAAAATGGAAGAAGCAAATGTAGAAAGAATTAAGAAAATGAAAACTAAACTAAACCGGAGAAGAAGAATAAAATAAACAAAATAAAGCAAAAAAACAATTAAGAATGAAGAAACAAATAAGAACAACAATGAAAACAAATGGAGAAGAAAAAAGAAAAAGATCAAAAATCGAAAAAAGAAAAGAAAAAACGAATAACGTAGAGGAAAACGCAGAAAGAAAAGAAAAATAGGGCGCGCCCAGCTATTTTCTACCTCAAGTATGACGCGCCTAGGTAGGTTAACATGATCTCGAGCGTAGCATAGTGGCTACGAGCGCTGTGCTATTCCTCTCGCGACGCGATGCAGGCTGTGGCCCATTAGCGGATGAGTCGGACTTAGCGTTAGGCTGTTTTGGTGTGGTTTTCTGAACCTTCCGTGTGGTTTTCTGAACATCTCATTAGTTTTTTCTTTCTTCTTTTTCTCTCCCTTGGTTTTCTTTGGATATTTACTTTACTTTTTTTAGTTTTTTATCTTCTCTCTTTTAAAATATACATTGATCTTTTTTCAAATACAATTTTGAACATTTTTGGATACACGTTAAACATTTCTTGGATACAAGTTGAATATACATTTGTTCAGATGGGAAAAATGACCCAACGCATTGGCAACATGGGGTTTCAGATAAAATTGGCAATCTCTGTAATGACAATTGTAATGCCTCAGGCCTCAGCTTAATTAATGGATTTATCCACTTGCAAAAAAATACACGTTTGATTTCTTTCAAATACGCAGTGTTATATGCACGCTGAACATTTCTTAGATATATGGTGAACTTCTTCTACATGTAACACACACTTTTCAAAAATTGTGTGAACAAAATTTTTACACAACAAGATGCGAATGATATCTTGAGCATTCGACTTCCAAACTTTGAGGAGGACGATTATATTGCTTGGCAGCCGGAAAAGAATGGAATTTTCACTGTGCGGAGTGCATATAGGTTAGCCATGGATGAAAAGAGATTTGAAATTATTGGACCAAGCCACAATATATCGGGGGACCGGAGTATTTGGAACACTATTTGGAAAACAAATGTCCCCCAAAAGGTATGTATTTTTACATGGAGGCTAGCAACAGAATGCCTCACGGTTCAAACAAATAGATTTCAACGTATTCCGGGCCTCACTCCAATTTGTAATGTTTGTGGCGCTAAGGACGAAACGGGATTCCATGTTGCGCACCGATGTACGTTTGCAAGAGCCCTCTGGCATGAGTTGAAGGACGTGTGGAACCTTCCTCCTGAGCATGAAATAAACTACACAGGAAAGGATTGGGTTCTTGTCCTACTAGATAAAGTGACTGAAGACTTACGACAAAAACTTATGATATTCTACTGGCGTGCTTGGCATCATAGGAATGATGCGATCTTTGCGAAAGGTAAAGCAAAAATCTCTCACTCTGCTCGGTTTTTGCAAAACTACCTTGCAAACATCCGTTTGATCGAGAACGGAAACTCCGAGATTAAACGTAAAGGGAAAGCCCTATGATCAATTTGCCAAAAGTGAAAGAACATGATAATACAAAGGAAAAAACTTGGCAAAAGCCTGACCACGGGTGGGCCAAGGTCAATGTGGATGGAAGTTTTTTGCAGTAGAATAGCAATGGAGCATGGGGAGCTGTGGTACGAGAGCATGATGGGAGAATTATATTGTCGGCCTGGGACTACATTCCGCGATGCAAAGGAGCAGACTTCGCAGAAGCTACAGCTTGTCTAGAAGGACTACGGGCAGCGATGTCGGGCATAGACCTACCTTTAATTATTGAGACGGACATCAGCGTCGTGGCAAAGGCACTTGACCCCTCATGTGTGGATAGATCGGAAATCGGAGTGTTTGCAAAGGAATTCCAGGTCATCAAGCAAGGTGTAAGTGCATCTAGTGTCCCTTAGTGATTTTGGTGTATTGAAGACTTATAGGTTAAGTGACTAATATGTTTGTGAGTGTACACAGGTCTATAAGTCTATGAGGAGTTTGATATTTACAGAGAAAGTCGACCCCTAAAAATGAAGTTCTCCGACTGAAGACTTTGGATTTCTGAAGACTTTCTGAAGACTTTAAAAGTGAAGAAATTGGTGTGACCTTGAAGACTAGGTATTCATTCGAGGAACATGAAGCGTGAAGACTTTTGTTTTCGTAGTTTCATTTTCTCTTTCTTGAGTCATAGGAAACACCGCATCGTTAAAGGGGTCGAGGAAATACTAAGGAAAAATTTCCATGTGATGCTCAACTCAAAATCCTACACCTACCAATCCCTTCGAGTGAAGCCATTGGAAATCTCATACGATTCTACCATATTTCTTCAAAGGATGAGACGAAGTTCTTCTGATCTCTGAGGAATTTGTTCTGACTGAAGAGTTAGGAATTCGCCAGTGCGGATTGCCTACACAGTGAGGAACATGATAGCCCTGAGGAAATTGAGCCTCAAATTTCCGACCGTTGTTGTGCCTTGTGCCAGCTGTCCCAAAATATCTACCCACCTAACGGTCATATTATTGAAGGGCATTTATGTCTTATCATGTTGGGCTGCTCCCTAGGCTATAAATAGCCGCCCCTACAACCACTAGCTGGTTGGCTGCTCCGAGAGAAACTGACACTTGTCATTTGAGAGCATCTCATCCTCCGAGGACTTTGAGCGAAAATCATCGAGTGAGGAAAACCCAAACCAAACACCTACAAACCCAAAGTGATTGAGCATCACTCAAGAGATTGATCCTGCGTGGATCCGACGCTTGTTACCTTTAAAGATTGTGCTTCTTCCAGACGGTTAGGCGTCATGGTCTAGAGCATCCAAGAGGAATTGTGGATCGCCGAGTGGCTGAGTTTGTGAAGGTTTGGAAGTCACCTGTGAAGGAAATATGCCCTAGAGGCAATAATAAAGTTATTACTTATTTCCTTATACCATGATAAATCTTTATTATTCATGCTAGAATTGTATTAACCGGAAACTTAGTACATGTGTGAATACATAGACAAACATAGTGTCACTAGTATGGCTCTACTTGACTAGCTCGTTAATCGAAGATGGTTGAGTTTCCTAGACATGAACATGAGTTGTCATTTGATTAATGGGATCACATCATTAGGAGAATGATGTGATTGACTTGACCCATTCCGTTAGCTTAGCACTTGATCGTATAGTATTCTGCTATTGCTTTCTTCATGACTTATACATGTTCCTATGATTATGAGATTATGCAACTCCTGCCATCGGAGGATCACTTTGTGTGCTACCAAATGTCACAACGTAAATGGGTGATTATAAAGGTGCTCTATATGTGTCTCCAAAGGTACTTGTTGGGTTGGCGTATTTCGAGATTAGGATTTGTCACTCCGATTGTCAGAGAGGTATCTCTGGGCCCACTCGGTAATGCACATCACTATAAGCCTTGCAAGCATTGTAACTAACGAGTTAGTAGCGGCATGATGTATTACAGAACGAGTAAAGAGACTTGCCGGTAACGAGATTGAACTAGGTATTGAGATACCGATGATCGAATCTCGGGCAAGTAACATACCGATGACAAAGGGAACAACGTATGTTGTTATGCGGTTTGACCGATAAAGATCTTCGTAGAATATGTGGGAGCCAATATGAGCATCCATGTTCCGCTATTGGTTATTGGCCGGAGACGTGTCTCGGTCATGTCTACATAGTTCTCGAACCCGTAGGGTCCGCACGCTTAAAGTTTCGGTGATGATTATATTATGAGGTTATGTGATTTGATGTACCGAAGGTAGTTCGGAGTCCCAGATGAGATCGGGGACATGACGAGGAGTCTCGAAATGGTCGAGACATAAAGATCGACATATTGGACGACTATATTCGGACATCGGAAAGGTTCGAGTGATTGGGGTATTTTCGGAGTACCGGGGAGTTACGGGAATTCACCGGGAGAAGTATTGGGCCTTATTGGGCCATATGGGAATAGAGGAGAGAGGCCAAAAGGAAGGAGGCGCCCCCCCCCTCTGGGCCGAATTGGACAAGGGGTGCAGACCCCTTTTCCTTCTCCCTCTCCTCCTCTTTCCTTCTATCCTACTCCGAAAAGGAAAGGGGAATCCTACTAGGACTTGGGAGTCCTAGTAGGACTCCCCACTCTTTGCGCGCCCCCTCTAGGGCCGGCCTCTCCCTCCCTCCTTTATATACGAGGGCAGGGGGGCACCTCTAGACACAACAATTGATCTCTTGATCTCTTAGCAGTGTACGGTGCCCCCCTCCACCATATTCCACCTCGATCATATCGTAGCGGTGCTTAGGCGAAGCCCTTCGTCGGTAGCAACATCATCACCGTCATCACGCCGTCGTGCTGATGGAACTCTCCCGTGAAGCTCTGCTGGATCGGAGTTCGCGGGACGTCATCGAGCTGAACGTGTGCTGAACTCGGAGGTGCCGTACGTTCGGTACTTGGATCGGTCGGATCGTGAAGACGTACGACTACATCAACCGCGTTGTGCTAATGCTTCCGCTTTCGGTCTACGAGGGTACGTGGACACACTCTCCCCTCTCGTTGCTATGCATAACCATGATCTTGTGTGTGCGTAGGAATTTTTTTGAAATTACTACTGTCCCCAACAGTGGCATCTGAGCCAGGTTTTATGCGTATGTTATATGCACGAGTAGAACACAAGTGAGTTGTGGGCGATACAAGTCATACTGCTTACCAGCATGTCATACTTTGGTTTGGCGGTATTGTTGGATGAAGCGGCCCGGACCGACAATACGCCAGACGCTTTACGCGAGACTGGTTCTACCGACGTGCTTTTGCACACACGTGTCGCCGGGCGGTGTCGGTTTCTCTCAACTTTAGTTGAACCGAGTATGGCTACGCCCGGTCCTTGAGAAGGTTAAAACATCACTAACTTGACGAACTATCGTTGTGGTTTTGATGCGTAGGTAAGAACGGTTCTTGTTTAGCCCATAGCAATCACGTAAAACTTGCAACAACAAAGTAGAGGACATCTAACTTGTTTTTGCAGGGCATGTTGTGATGTGATATGGTCAAGACATGATGCTATATTTTATTGTATGAGATGATCATGTTTTGTAACTGAGTTATCGGCAACTGGCAGGAGCCATATGGTTGTCGCCTTATTGTGTGCAATACAATCACCTGTAATTGCTTTACTTTATCACTAAGCGGTAGCGATAGTCGTAGAAGTAATAGTTGGCGAGACGACAACGATGCTACGATGGAGATCAAGGTGTCGCGCCGGTGACGATGGTGATCATGACTGTGCTTCGGAGTTGGAGATCACAAGCACAAGATGATGATGGCCATATCATATCACTTATATTGATTGCATGCGATATTTATCTTTTATGCATCTTATTTTTGCTTAGATCGACGGTAGCATTATAAGATGATCTCTCACTAAATTTCAAGGTATAAGTGTTCTCCCTGAGTATGCACCATTGCGAAAGTTCTTCGTGCTGAGACACCACGTGATGATCGGGTGTGATAGGCTCTACGTTCAAATACAACGGGTGCAAAACAGTTGCACACGCGGAATACTCAGGTTAAACTTGACGAGCCTAGCATATGCAGATATGGCCTCGGAACACTGAGACCGAAAGGTCGAGCGTGAATCATATAGTAGATATGATCAACATAGTGATGTTCACCATTGAAACTACTCCATCTCACGTGATGATCGGACATGGTTTAGTTGATTTGGATCACGTGATCACTTAGATGATTAGAGGGATGTCTATCTAAGTGGGAGTTCTTAAGTAATATGATTAATTGAACTTAAATTTATCATGAACTTAGTCCTGGTAGTATTAGCATATCTATGTTGTAGATCAATAGCTCGCGTTTAGCTCCCCTGTTTTATTTTAATATGTTCCTAGAGAAAACTATGTTGAAAGATGTTAGTAGCAATGATGCGGATTGGATCCGTGATCTGAGGATTATCCTCATTGCTGCACAGAAGAATTATGTCCTTAATGCACCGCTAGGTGACAGACCAATTGCAGGAGCAGATGCAGACGTTATGAACGTTTTGACAAAAGCTCGGTATGATGACTACTTGATAGTTTAGTGCACCATGCTTTACGGCTTAGAACCGGGACTTCAAAAATGTTTTGAACGCCACAGAGCATATAAGATGTTCCAAGAGTTGAAATTGGTATTTCATACTCATGCCCGTGTCGAAAGGTATGAGACCTTTGACAAGTACTTTGCCTACAAGATGGAGGAGAATAGCTCAGCTAGTGAGCATGTGCTCAGAATGTCTGAGTACTACAATCACTTGAATCAAGTGGGAGTTAATCTTCTAGATAAGATAGTGATTGACAGAGTTCTCTAGTCACTATCACCAAGTTACTTGAACTTCGTGATGAACTATAATATGCAAGGGATAACGGAAACGATTCCCAAGCTCTTCGTGATGCTGAAATCGACGAAGGTAGAAATCAAGAAAAGCATCAAGCGTTGATGGTTGACAAGACCACTTGTTTCAAGAAAAGGGCAAAAGGAAGAAGGGGAACTTCAAGAAGAACGGCAAGCAAGTTGCTGCTCAAGTGAAGAAGCCAAAGTCTGGACCTAAGCCTGAGACTAAGTGCTACTACTGCAAAGGGACTAGTCACTGGAAGTGGAACTGCCCCTAGATACTTGGCGGATAAGAAGGATGGCAAAGTGAACAAAGGTATATTGGATATACATGTTATTGGTGTGTACTTTACTAGTGTTTATAGCAACCCCTCGGCATTTGATACTGGTTCAGTTGCTAGGAGTAGTAACTCGAAACGGGAATTGCAGAATGAACAGAAACTAGTTAAGGGCGAGGTGACAATGTGTGTTGGAAGTAGTTCCAAGATTGATATGATCATCATCGCACACTGCCTATACTTTCGGGATTAGTGTTGAACCTAAATAAGTATTATTTGGTGTTTGCGTTGAGCATGAATATGATTTGATCATGGTTATTGCAATACAGTTATTCATTTAAGTTAGAGAATAATTGTTATTCTGTTTACATGAATAAAACCTTCTATGGTCATACACCCAATGAAAATGGTTTGTTGGATCTCGATCGTAGTGATACACACATTCATAATATTGAAGCCAAAAGATGCAAAGTTAATAATGA
The DNA here is from genome assembly GCA_021605145.1 of Aegilops bicornis. NCBI lineage: Eukaryota > Viridiplantae > Streptophyta > Magnoliopsida > Poales > Poaceae > Aegilops > Aegilops bicornis. The sequence continues at coordinate 269,163,887 of CM038670.1, forward strand.
TAGTGCAACTTGTTTGTGGCACTGCCGTTTAGGTCATATTGGTGTAAAGCGCTTGAAGAAACTCCATGCTGATGGGATTTTGGAATCACTTGATTATGAATCACTTGATGCTTGCGAACCATGCCTTGTGGGCAAGATGACTAAGACTCCGTTCTCCGGAACAAAGGAGCGAGCAACTAACTTATTAGAAATAATACATACTGATGTATGCGATCCGATGAGTGTTGAGGCTCGCGGCGGGTATCGTTATTTTCTAAACTTCACAGATGATTTGAGCAGATATGGGTATATCTACTTGATGAAACACAAGTCTGAAACATTTGAAAAGTTCAAAGAATTTCAGAGTGAAGTGAAGAATCATCGTAACAAAAATAAAAGTTTCTACGATATGATTGCAGAAGTAAAATATTTGAGTTACGAGTTTGGCCTTCGGTTAAAACAATGTGAAATAGTTTCACTACTCACGCCACCTGGAACACCACAGTGTAATGGTGTGTCCGAACGTCAGAACTGCATTACTTTATTAGATATGGTGCAATCTATGGTGTCTCTTACCGATCTACCACTATCGTTTTGGGGTTATGCATTAGAGACAGCTACATTCACGTTAAATAGGGCACCATCTAAATCCGTTGAGACGACACCGTATGAACTGTGGTTTGGCAAGAAACCAAAGTTGTCGTTTCTTAAAGTTTGGGGCTGTGATGCTTATGTGAAAAAGCTTCAACCTGATAAGCTCGAACCCAAATTAGAGAAATGTGTCTTCATAGGATACCCAAAGGAAACTGTTGGGTACACCTTCTATCACAAATCCGAAGGCAAGACATTCGTTGCCAATAATGGATCCTTTCTAGAGAAGGAGTTTCTCTCGAAAGAAGTGAATGGGAGGTAAGTAGAACTTGATGAGGTAATCGCATTCGCTCCCTTATTGGAAAGTAGTTCATCACAGAAACCGGTTCCTGTGACACCTACACCAATTAGTAAGGAAGCTAATGATGATGATCATGAAACTTCAGATAAAGTTACTACCGAACCTCGTAGGTCAACCAAAGTAAGATCCGCACCAGAGTGGTACGGTAATCCTGTTTTGGAGGTCATGTTACTTGATCATGACGAACCTACGAACTATGAGGAAGCGATGATGAGCCCAGATTCCGCAAAATGGCTTGAGGCCATGAAATCTGAGATGGGATCCATGTATGAGAACAAAGTATGGACTTTGATTGACTTGCCCAATGATTGGCGATCCATTGAGATTAAATGGATCTTCAAGAGGAAGACGGACGCTGATAGTAGTGTTACTATCTACAAAGCTAGGATTGTCGCAAAAGGTTTTCGACAAGTTCAAGGTGTTGACTACGATGAGAGTTTCTCACTCGTATCTATGCTTAAGTTTGTCCGAATCATGTTAGCAATTGCCGCATTTTATGAAATCTGGCGAATAGATAAACAAAACTGCATTCCTTAATGGATTTATTAAAGAAGAATTGTATATGATGCAACCAGAAGGTTTTGTCAATCCTAAAGGTGCTAACAAAATATGCAAGCTCCAGCAATCCATCTATGGACTGGTGCAAGCATCTCAGAGTTGGAATATACGCTTTGATAAGTTGATCAAAGCATATAGTTTTATACAGACTTGCGGTGAAGCCTGTATTTACAAGAAAGTGAGTGGGAGCACTACAACATTTTTGATAAGTATATGTGAATGGCATGTTGTTGATCGGAAATAATGTAGAATTATTCTGCAAAGCATAAAGGAGTGTTTGAAAGGAGTTTTTCAAAGAAAGATCTCGGTGAAGCTGCTTACATATTGAGCATCAAGATCTATAGAGATAGATCAAGACGCTTGATAAGTTTTTTCAATGAGTACATACCTTGACAAGATTTTGAAGTAGTTCAAAAAGGAACAGTCAAAGAAAGAGTTCTTGCCTGTGTTACAAGGTGTGAAATTGAGTAAGACTCAAATCCCGACCACGACAGAAGATAGAAAGAGAATGAAAGTCATTCCCTATGCCTCAGCCATAGGTTCTATAAAGTATGCCATGCTGTGTACCAGAACTATTGTATACCCTACACTGAGTTTAGCAAGGGAGTACAATAGTGATCTAGGAGTAGATCACTGGACAACGGTCAAAATTATCTTTAGTGGAATAAGGATATGTTTCTTGATTATGGAGGTGAGAAAAGGTTCGTCGTAAAGGGTTACGTCGATGCAAGTTTTGACACTGATCCAGATGACTCTAAGTCCCAATCTGGATACATATTGAAAGTAGGAGCAATTAGCTAGAGTAGCTCCGTGCAGAGCATTGTTGACATAGAAATTTGCAAAATACATACGGATCTGAATGTGGCAGACCCGTTGACTAAACTTCTCTCACAAGCAAAACATGATCACACCTTAGTACTCTTTGGGTGTTAATCACATAGCAATGTGAAATAGATTATTGAGTCTAGTAAAACCTTTGGGTGTTGGTCACATGACGATGTGAACTATGGGTGTTAATCACATGGTGATGTGAACTATTGGTGTTAAATCACATGGTGATGTGAACTAGATTATTGACTCTAGTGCAAGTGGGAGACTGAAGGAAATATGCCCTAGAGGCAATAATAAAGTTATTATTTATTTCCTTATAGCATGATAAATCTTTATTATTCATGCTAGAATTGTATTAACCGGAAACTTAGTACATGTGTGAATACAAAGACAAACATAGTGTCACTAGTATGCCTCTACTTGACTAGCTCGTTAATCGAAGATGGTTGAGTTTCCTTGCCATGGACATGAGTTGTCATTTGATTAACGGGATCACATCATTAGGAGAATGATGTGATTGACTTGACCCATTCCGTTAGCTTAGCACTTGATCGTATAGTATTCTGCTATTGCTTTCTTCATGACTTATACATGTTCCTATGACTATGAGATTATGCAACTCCCGTTTACCGGAGGATCACTTTGTGTGCTACCAAACGTCACAACGTAAATGGGTGATTATAAAGGTGCTCTACAGGTGTCTCCAAAGGTACTTGTTGGGTTGGCGTATTTTGAGATTAGGATTTGTCACTCCGATTGTCGGAGAGGTATCTCTGGGCCCACTCGGTAATGCACATTACTATAAGCCTTGCAAGCATTGTAACTAATGAGTTAGTAGCGGGATGATGTATTACGGAACGAATAAAGAGACTTGCCGGTAACGAGATTGAACTAGGTATTGAGATACCGATGATCGAATCTCGGGCAAGTAACATACTGATGACAAAGGGAACAATGATAACCCAAAAGTATAGGGGATTGCAACAGTTTTCGAGGGTAGAGTATTCAACCCAAATTTATTGATTCGACACAAGGGGAGCCAAAGAATATTCTCAAGTATTAGCAGTTGAGTTGTCAATTCAACCACACCTGGAAACTTAGTATCTGCAGCAAAGTGTTTAGTAGCAAAGTAATATGATAGTGGTGGTAACGGTAACAAAAGTAAAGACAGCAAAAGTAATGTTTTTGGTATTTTGTAGTGATTGTAACAGTAAAAACGGAAAAGTAAATAAGCGAGAACCGATATCTGAAAAGCTCGTGAGGCACCGGATTAGTGATGGATAATTATGCGGATGCGGTTCGTCATGTAACAATTATAACATAGGGTGACACAGAACTAGCTCCAATTCATCAATGTAATGTAGGCATGTGTTCCGTATATAGTCATACGTGCTTATGGAAAAGAACTTGCATGACATCTTTTGTCCTACCCTCCCGTGGCAGCGGGTCCTATTGAAACTAAGGGATATTAAGGCCTCCTTTTAATAGAGAACCGGAACAAAGCATTAGCACATAGTGAATAACTATGGTCATCACCGGAGTGGTCCGATTATTGTCACTTGGGTTGCGGATCATAACACACGATGAGGTGACTATATACTTGCAAGATAGGATAAAAACTCACATATATTCATGAAAACATAATAGGTTCAGATCTGAAATCATGGCACTCGGGCCCTAGTGACAAGCATTAAGCATAGCAAAGTCATAGCAACATCAATCTCAGAACATAGTGGATACTAGGGATCAGACCCTAACAAAGCTAACTCGAATACATGATAAATCTCATCCAACCCATCACCGTCCAGCAAGCCTATGATGGAATTACTCACGCCGGGCGGTGAGCATCATGAAATTGGTGATGGAGGATGGTTGATGATGACGACGGCGACGAATCCCCTCTCCAGCCCGAGCGGACTCGGATCAGCCCTCGAGAGAGATTAGGGCTTGGCGGGCTCCGTATCATAAAACGCGATGATTTCTTCTCTGATTTTTTCTCCCGAAAGCCAATAAATAGAGTTGGAGTTGGCGTCGGAAGATGTCGAGGGGCCCACGAGGTAGGGGGCGCGCCCAGGAGGGGGGGGCCCCACCCTCGTGGACAGGGTGTGGGCCCCCTGGTCTTCATCTTTAGCGAGGATTTTTTATTATTTATTCTAAGATATTCCGTGGAGTTTCAGGTCATTCCGAGAACTTTTGTTTTACGCATAAAACAACATCATGGCAATTTCTTTGAAAACAACGTCGATCGGGTTAGTTCCATTCAAACTATACAAGTTAGAGTCCAAAACAAGGGCAAAAGTGTTTGGAAAAGTAGATACGATGGAGACGTATCAACTCCCTCAAGCTTAAACCCTTGCTTGTCCTCAAGCAATTCAGTTGACAAACTGAAAGAGAAAAACAAAAACTTTTACGAACTCTGTTTGCTCTTGTTGTTGTACCTATGTCAAGCCAGCATTCAGGTTTTCAGCAAAGATCATAACTAACCACATTTGCAATAATTCTCAGTTCTCATGTTTACTCATATCAATGGCATAATCAACTAGCGAGCCATAATAATAAATCTAGGATGACAACACTTTCTCAAAACAATCATAATATGATATAACAAGATGGTATCTCGCTAGCCCTTTCTAAGACCGCAAAACATAAATGCAGAGCCCCTTCAAAGATCAAGGACTGACTAGACATTGTAATTCATGGTAAAAGAGATCCACTCATAGTCATACCCGATATAGATTAACAGTAATGAATGCAAATGACAGCTGTGCTCTCCAGCTAGTGCTTTTAATAAGAGGGTGATGACTCAACACAAAAGTAAATAGATAGGCCCTTCGCAGAGGGAAGGCGAGGATTTGTAGAGGTGCGAGCTTCGGTTTTGAAATAGAGGTAAATTATATTTTGAGCGGCATACTTTCATTGTCAACATAACAACTAAGAGATGACGATATCTTCCATGCTAAACAAATTATAGGCGGTTCCCAAACAGAATAGTAAAGTTTATACTCCCCCTCCTCAACAAGCATCAATCCATGGCTTGCTCAAAACAACGAGTGCCTCCAACATTCAACGGGTCCCAGGGGGAGTTTTGTTTGCAATTATTTTGATTTAGTTTGCATAAAGCATGGGACTGGGCATCCCGGTGACCAGCCATTTTCTCGTGAGTGAGGAGCGGAGTCCACTCCTCTTGAGAATAACCCGCCTAACACGGAAGATAAGGGCAGCCCTAGTTGATATATGAGCTATTCGAGCATGCAAAACATAATGTTTATTTGAAGGTTTAGAGTTTGGCACATACAAATTTACTTGGAACGGCAGGTAGATATCGCATATAGGAAGGTATGGTGGACTCGTGTCACAGCCCCAGATCAGCCCTAGAGCTTGCTTGTAACCAGTGGCATTGCATCCATGCATCATGTCTAAATTTCCATTAAATTTGAATTGGGGAATTGGAGAGCCTCAGGAATCATTTAAAATAAATGATCAACATTAAAAATTGCTTCAAATGTTTCCAAGGAAATGTTCCTTCTGACTTTGAAAAATATTGGCAAGAATAAAATTCAAACCAATATTTTTGGAGTGATCAAACATTTTATTTTGGGCCTTTGAATTAATTCAATAACTATTTGCATTGGAAATATATTTTATATATAATTAATATATGTCCAATAATTCTGGGACATTTTATGTGGTTTGGTATACTTTAGTTCCAGCCACATAATTATCTTCAGGATTTTATAAAATGGTTTAGTATTTTACTAAACTAAAATAGAACAGAACCAAATAGAAAAAGAATTAGAGAAAGAGAGAGCTCACTGGCAGCCCACCTACAGGCGCCACAAACCGGCTTCCCCCTCACTGGCCCGATTGGCCCAGCCCACCAACCGCCTCGCCGCTCGTCGCCTACCTGCCCGATGGCGGAGGAGGGACCTGGCGCCTGCCGAGCTCGCCACGCCTCCTCCTCCTGCCCACTTTGCCTCACCGAGGAGCCTCAAGCCCCTCCTCGGCGGCGCTCTGGACCCCCGGCCCCTCCTCTCTCCTGGACCTTTCTCCTCCTCTGCTCTCTCTCCCCACGACGCCACCGAACACGGCCGCCGCTGCCGCCCGCCACCACTGCGACCACAGCCACCTTCTCGCCCCTTCCCGTGTGCAGGAGGTCCGGCGCAACTCCATCTCCCTCTTCGCCGAGCCACGCTTGAGCCAAGGATCGCCACACCATCGTCTTGAGCTCGCCATTGCCGCATCTACTCGCCGCCGCCGCCGCTGCCCGCTGTGGAGGTCGCCCCGAGCCCACCGAGCCACCTCGCTGCCTTCCCCGTGAGCTTGCCGTCGCTTCCCCTCACCTCTCTCTCTGGCCATGTAGCCGCCGCTTCATGAAAGCACCAAGCCGCCGTCCGCCATGGCCGGCGAGCTCCGTGCCCCGAGCACCTCTGCCTCGCATAGTAGCTCCGACATGCTCCTGCTGCCCTTTAGGTGCTGCCTAGCACCTCCGTTCACTCGCCTATGAGCTGCAGCACCGCGCCCGCACTTAGCCGAGCTCCGGCCGCCGTTGCCGAGCTCGTAGCCGTCGCCGCCGGCCACCACAGGCCCGGCTAGCACCACCCAACGACGCGCGCCGGCGAGGGCACTCCGACGCGCCTAGCTGCAGCTCGAATCGTGCCCTGTGGGTGATTCCCGAGCCTCCGCCGCGTCTGGTCGTTGCCGGCGGCTAGACGCCGGTGGATTAGCCCGGTTGACCAGGATTTGACCCCTGGGTCAGCGGCGTGTGGGCCATCGCTAATTAAACCTAGGATTAGGACTAACTAAAATTAGTTAGTCTAATGACTCTGATCCGTGGGTCCCGCGCCACAGGTTTGACTCTGGTCAACCCTGTCGACTTGCTGACGTCACACAGGCATCATGCTGACGCAGTAAAGTATTTCTAGAATTAAAATAAATTAGGAAATGATTTATAAATTTCAGAAAATACCCCAAACTTCTAAAATTCATAGTTAATTCAACCGTAGCTCAGATTGAAATAATTTATATATGAAAAATGATCAGAAAAATATGAAGAATCTTTTTATGGCACATTCATGCATGTTTGAACAAGTTAACCTCACTGAATAGGATGAATCATGATTAGGGCAATTTATGAAATAACATTTGGAGTTGGAATTTGTTCTTGTTTGAATTCCACTTCAATTAACACAGCTAGACATTGCATTAGGTGAATTCAGTACCTTAACATGACATGTCATTCATGTGAATGTGCATTGCATTGATTGTGTTCTCTCTTGTTTGCCGGTAATTGTCCCTCTCGGTGAGACGACGTTCGACGATTGTTCGATGACACCGATGAAGAACTATATTATCTTCGAAGTGCTGTGCAAGCAAAACCCCTTGTTCATTACGATACAATCCCACTCTCTCGCCTCCTGCTCTATTTTACTGCATTAGGACAACAACGACTCATGTGTTACTTGCTGCGGTAGCTGAACCCCTTTATCCTCTTGCATGACTGTCATTCCACGATAATTAGATGAAACCCACTAGCATGAGTAGGAGTTGTTTGAGCCTGTTGTGCCTACTCATTTTGCTTGTTTGTCATGCCTGCTACTGCTTAGAGTTGAGTCAGGTCGATTCATCGGGGATGAATCGGAGGTGTGTGAACATGTCCCATCATGCGGTGTGAGCTAAGTGTGTGAACACGATTTGGTAAAGGTAGCGGTGAGAGGCCATGTAGGAGTACATGGTGGGTTGTCTCATTGCAGCCGCCCTCGTGAACTGAGTTACGTGTTTGTGATCCATGAAACGATTACTACCACGCATTGGGCCCGAAACCAATGGACCCTCTCGGCTTCTTAACCACCCTTGTCCTTAGTCCGGAGTTGCAAGTAGTTTGGTGTTTGTAGTATCTTTGGGGGCCGCATAGCGCTGACCGTAGGGGTGGGTTGTGTTGCGGTAGGCACCGTCTTGATGTACCCGATTCGCTCGTTTGGTGTCTCGGGAACCCTGCACACATCGTTCGGGGCTGTATGGGAAACCTCGGCCGGACTCCCTGCGGATGGAACCCGAATAGGCGATAAAAACCTGGACTTGGGACTTGTGTGTTTAGGTAGGTCGTGGCCGACACCCACGTTGGGCTTCCGCTTGAAGGTTGCCGAGTACATGTCGTGTAAACGGCGGTAAGTGGTGAGCGTGTGTGAAGAAGTACACCCCTGCAGGGTTTAATATGATCTATTGAATAGCCGTGTCCACGGAGAACGACTACTGGTTTGCCTAAATCCGTTCATAGACAACTGAAAGAGGATACTCAAAAATGCGCAAGATAAGCGTGAGTGCTATGGATGGCGTTCTCATAGGGAGACGGAGGCGGGCCCATAGTGGTGTATTGATATGGTGAATATGTGGACTCGTGCGCCACCTCAAAAGAGTTACTTGCAATCGTAGTTTAGGATAGCCACCGAGTCAAAGCTGGCTTGCGGTCAAACTCCACCACCCCTTTTGATAATGATGCATATGTAGTTAGTTACGATGTAAGTCTTGCTGAGTACAATTGTACTCACGTTTGCTTATTTTATGTTTTGCGAGAGAGGCGTCGGTCTCGCTTAGTAGTTCCGCTTGGACTTGACGGTTAGGTTGTTACCTCGGCTACGATCTTGTGCCCTCGGCGGAATCTCGGTAGATAGTCGGGCTCCTCGGCCTTCTTCATTTTTAGTTGTCCGTACTCGAGACATGATTAGCTTCCGCTTGTGCTTTGACTTGTATGCTCACGAGTGTTGGGTCATGAGGCCCATGTTTGTAATATCTCGCTCTGCGGAGCCTAATGAATAAATATTTGAGTCGTAGAGTTATGTTGTGATGCCATGTTGTATCTACACATATTGAGCATATTATGTGTATGTTTGAAATGCTTGGTATGTGTGGGATCCGACAAACTAGTTGTTTATCCTTGGCAGCCTATCATATGGGGAAATGTAGTCTCGTGCTTACGGCGATAGTAGTCCGCATGACCCGGTTCACCGGAGTCCTCGCTAGCCCAAAGACTACCGCTTGGACACTTGGTAGCGGCATGTGTTTCACTTCGTTCCTATGTACGTCCCTTCGAGGAAATGTCACGCGGTGTTATTCGGAGTCCTGCCTAGCCTGCTACAGCCGGGATACCGGAGTCCTGTTAGCCCAAAGGCTACAGCCCGAATTTATACGTTGATGACCGACATGCTCGATGTGATTCATGTATGCTGTCCCCATGGGTTAGCGCCACTTTGGGTTCACGACTAGCCATGTCGGCCGGGTTCTTTGTCATATGGATGCTAGCGACACTATCATATCGTGAGCCAAAAGGCTAAACGGTCCGGGCCATGGTAAGGCGACACCGTGGGAATACCGTGCGTGAGGCCGCAAAGTGATATGATGTGTTACATGCTAGATCGATGTGACTAGGATCGGGGTCTGACAGCGTTGGTATCGAGCTGTTGCTGTGGGATTACCAAGCCAAACTGGTCGAAGTTGAGTCTAGAAATGCTTTAGTTATGTAAGGAATTGATTGTGGAAGGAACGTAAGGCTCTTTTTACTCCTTATACCTCATGGCCTTACGATCCGAGTCATCCTCTTCTCTTCTACGGGGTTTAAGAATTAGGCTTCTCATCTATCTATCAGGATGACGTGTTACTAATCCATAGACTTATAAGATTGTTGGTTTTAAGCCTCAGTTCAGTTCCTACTAATTCTGTATGATAATTGTTGATCTCGGAACCTTGGTATTGTGATGTTGAGTGGTTATGCCACCATTTTTGCAGGATGTCTCAAATCATTTTGAGCATTTACAGCCGTTATGCTGTCCGAGTCAACCCAGTCTCTAAATAGTCCGATGCATTTGCAAATCCTCCCTCCATTTCTAATGTTCATCCGGGCCAGATTAATCACACAAATTGGTATGTTGAGGTACTCCGCTGCCTCAACATATATGTTGGAGTTATTATTATGACCCTAAGTGTTTAGGAAGTCATCTAGCAATTTAGCAATGCTTTTGTATCCCCAGTGTGATGATTCTGGCCATTATTCTGGAAAGCATTTCGTGATGTTATTAGTTAGTAGGTATTCTATTCATGGGTTCTTGAGCCCAAGATTCACCCTACTTCATGTTGTTAGTATTTGCTAGTCCCTTTAGGATATTAGTAACCTTGCAATAGTCCTCGAGGTTCGTGGCATTCCTTCTTCCAAATACCATGAACTAGTTATGGCAGAAGTTCTTTGAACCAAAAGATCACAATAAGAGTGCTCTTGAGGAGTTCTCCATTCATAATTGTGACTCTGCCAGTTCTACTTTCTCTGCATGGATTATCCGGAAGAAATGTTGAGCTTTGTTCGACATACTAATCCATGCCTCCACAACTCGAAAAATTATATGTTCCTTTGAGTTGCTCTCTTTAGTTGTATCCCGACCATCCTCTATCAGTTGATAACCAAGAGTAGGTGTGCATTCGTTTATCGATGTCTATTATCCTTGTGGTCCGTCAAGCCATTCTATTACGGAATGACTAGGAGAAACAAACTCGATGCCTCATCCATTTCTAGGATTGGGTCAAAGCAGTTGTATTCCGCAGATCAAAATGCCAATCCAGCTTTGATTCTGCTCTACCTTGGAGTGTTACCATCTTTATGTCAGGAACATTATGAGAATTGCACCTTCTCTTATGAATTCTCGATGCAGTGATACTTCTCGCCATCATTATTCATTCCTCGGTTCCGAGTTGTTGAAACCGGAATGCCGACAAGTGAATTGTGATGTGTGACATCAATACTCCTAGTAACTCCGTTGCTCGGTAGTTAATGGACAATATCCTCATTCTTAGCGTGTTGATTATTAAATCATCATCCTAAGATTGATCGTGCTACCTAGTCCTTATTTACGGTGCACACTTCGATTGATGAGTTAGGATCTTGTCAAGTCCTCACTCCCTTAATCATATCATCTTGCCCTGAAAAGCAAGGTTGATCTCGAGCTTAGTGACATACCGGTGGTTCGTGATTTTCCGAATATCTTCTCGGAAGTGTTACCGGGTTGTTTCCTGACTGTTATGTTAAGTTCGTGATCAAGTTGGTTTCTTGTGAACCACCCCTTTCTCCAAGAATTGGTGTTAGATATCCCTAAGCTAGTTGGTTAAGCTAGACAACAACTTGGAGAGTTGGAAGATAAAAGCTTGCCTAACTTAGTTCGTTCCGAAGGGATATTCTTGTGTAGTGTGTGTTGAAGAAAGATGATATCTTCATCGATTGGTCCTCGTGATCGATTCTTTGGACCTATTGTCTTATTAATCCTTTGATTTGAGTGTGGGCTATCGTCAAATCAAATCAGTACCAACGATGCTCGTGATGTTGTCTTACTCGTGGTTGATCCTTTGAGCATACACCATCACATCTTTTAGTCTGACCAATGCTATCACCATGTTCACATGATGGTGGAAGTCCAGTGATATGGAAATTCCGATGAGTTGCTGTTGAGCCCATCAGTAGCATTTTGTCTCCCCCATGAGTCATGTTGAACATCAATCTAGTATTGGAAACTTGTGTAAGCATTTCTTCATGTTTCGTTCATGAAGCATATGTTTGGATGGAAGTAGTGACTTCCTCGAATTCATGTGCTTTAGGTGTAAGTTGCCGCCATGAATTTGAGAAAGGTTTATTTTGTTTCCTTGGAATCATCCCAAGTCAGTCATGCATATGTGCGAAGTGTTCTGTAGTCTGGAGACTTGCAACCTTCATTCTATATGTATTCCTAGCATACTAAGCCACTGATTGACTTGTTCAAAGAAAAGAAGCCTATGCTTGGGATCTAATCCATGGACTTGCGTAAAGACTTGATATCCTCGATGACGGTTCCCTACCGAACTCGGTAGTGTTTTGTTGTAAGACTACCATGTGGTCATTCTTGTCTTGGACAACGTGTTCACTTGTTTGTAGCAGAACCAGCTCATGTTTTGGAGCTTGCTATCGTAGTTCATTCCCGAGAATCTCGCAACATCCTCTCGTCGATTTGTGTTGCAAACTTTCATTTTTCTTTCTAGACTCGATGAGTCTGGAATATCCTAACACCAACCAGATCTAAATCTCAGGCAGGTGTGATGGTTGGAACCTTCCCAACATTTGCATGTTGTTCCCAACTCGCACCGCCATTGCGCCAATTTCCATGGGCTGCCCCCTCAGTAGTTGCTGTCCAGGATCATCTTCAAAGTGGTCCTACCAAGGGTTCCCTCCACCTCCAATGATAAGCAAAATCATCCATTGCGTTGTCTTCAACAAGGTAGTCCACATCATCCATTCTAGTCTGGGTATGCCATTCCTTGCACTCCACCAAACGATCTTTTGAATTGCCTTAGGATGGTATGAAGAGTTTCGATGATCTACGATTCAAAAGTAATTCTTTTTGCCACTTAAGGGAATAGTTCCTCGCGTCACCTCCACAGGGTGCCCCGTTATTGAATCATGGCAAATATTTCCTCGCCACCTTGACACCATCCATCATCTCCCTAAGCGTGGAATTGTTGCCCACTAATCAAACCTCGTCGTTTGTTATTCCTTCCTCTCGATATGTTTTGTGTCTCAACTCGAGATGTGTCACCATCCCAGTCCGTGAGCCGATCATGTTTACTTGATCTTTGTGAAGATCGAATCCAGTAGGGTTTACCCCTTCTTTACATTGTCGAGTCGAGTGAAGATTTCGATAGCAAAGACGTCAAGACCAAAATGATGGAGTAAATCAACATCTTGAGAAGGGCAAATGGATCATGAAGATTGTGATAGTTTGCGACTCCCCTTTTCCTCTTACCTCACGTCTTGAATCTCGGGCGAGATTCTTGTTTAGTGGGGTGAGCTGTATCCTGACCCAGATCAGCCCTAGAGCTTGCTTGTAACCAGTGGCATTGCATCCATGCATCATGTCTAAATTTCCATTAAATGTGAATTGGGGAATTGGAGAGCCTCAGGAATCATTTAAAATAAATGATCAACATTAAAAATTGCTTCAAATGTTTCCAAGGAAATGTTCCTTCTGACTTTGAAAAATATTGGCAAGAATAAAATTCAAACCAATATTTTTGGAGTGACTGAAACATTTTTGTTTTGGGCCTTTGAATTAATTCAATAACTATTTGCATTGGAAATATATTTTATATATAATTAATATATGTCCAATAATTCTGGGACATTTTATGTGGTTTGGTATACTTTAGTTCCAGCCACATAATTATCTTCAGGATTTTATAAAATGGTTTAGTATTTTACTAAACTAAAATAGAACAGAACAAAATAGAAAAAGAATTAGAGAAAGAGAGAGAGCTCACCTGGCAGCCCACCTACCTGGCGCCACAAACCGCCCAGCTTCCCCCTCATCGGCCCGGTTGGCCCAGCCCACCAACCGCCTCATTGCCGCCTACCTCTGCCAAGAGGCGGAGAGGGACACGGCAAGACTGGCCGAGCTCGCCACGCCTCCTGCCCGCTTTGCCTCACCGAGGAGCCTCGAAGCCCCTCCTCGGCGCACTTTGGACCCCCGGCCCCTCTCCTCCCCCTGGCCCTTTCCCCCCCCTCTGCTCTCTCTCCCCACGACGCCACCGAACACGGCCGTCGCCGTCGCTCGCCACCACCGCGACCACAGCCACCTTCTCGCCCCTTCCCCGTGTCTGGGAGGTCCGGCGCAACTCCATCTCCCTCTTCGCCGAGCCACGCGAGCCAAGGATCGCCACACCATCGTCTTCGAGCTCGCCATTGCCGCATCTACTCGCCGGCCGTCGCCGTCGTCCGCGCGCTGGAGGTCGTCCCCGAGCCCACTGAGCCACCCTGCTGCCTCCCCGTGAGCTTGCCGTCGTTTCCCCTCACCTCTCTCTCTGGCCTTGTAGCCGCCCATGAAGCACCCGGCCGCCGTCCGCCATGGCCGGCGTGAGCTCGAACCGAGCACCTCTGTCTCGCATAGTAGCTCCGACATGCTCCTGCTGCCCTTTAGGTGCCGCTAGCACCTCCGTTCACTCGCCTATGAGCTGCAGCACCGCGCCCGCACTTAGCCGAGCTCCGGCCGCCGTTGCCGAGCTCGTAGCCATCGCCGCCGGCCACCACAGGCCCGGCTAGCACCACCCAACGACGCGCGCCGGCGAGGGCACTCCGACGCGCTTAGCCGCTTTCGAATCGTGCCTCGTGGGCGATTCCCGAGCCTCCGTGTCTGCGATTCGTTGCCCGGCGGCTAGACGCCGTGGATTAGCCTGCTGACTGTGGGATTTGACTTCGGTCAACGTGTGGGCCCGCCCTGCTAATTAAACCTAGGATTAGGACTAACTAAAATTAGTTAGTCTAATGACTCTGACCCATGGGTCCCGCGCCACAGGTTTGACTCTGGTCAACCCTGTCGACTTGCTGACGTCACACAGGCATCATGCTGACGCAGTAAAGTATTTCTAGAATTAAAATAAATTAGGAAATGATTTATAAATTTTAAAAATACCCCAAACTTCTAAAATTCATAGTAATTCAACCGTAGCTCAGATTGAAATAATTTATATATGAAAAATGATCAGAAAAATATGAAGAATCTGTTTATGGCACATTCATGCATGTTTGAACAAGTTAACCTCACTGAATAGGATGAATCATGATTAGGGCAACTTATGAAATAACATTTGGAGTTGGAATTTGTTCTTGTTTGAATTCCACTTCAATTAACACAGCTAGACATTGCATTAGGTGAATTCAGTACCTTAACATGACATGTCATTCATGTGAATGTGCATTGCATTGATTGTGTTCTCTCTTGTTTGCCGGTAATTGTCCCCTCTCAAGAGAGCGATGTTAAGACGATTGTTTGATGACACCGATGAAGAACTATATTATCTTGAAGTGCTGTGCAAGCAAAACCCCTTGTTCATTCCGATACAATCCCACTCTCTCGCTCCTGCTCTATTTTACTGCATTAGGACAACAACGACTCATGTGTTACTTGCTGCGGTAGCTGAACCCCTTTATCCTCTGCATGACTGTCATTCCACAAGAATTAGATGAAACCCACTAGCATGAGTAGGAGTTGTTTGAGCCTGTTGTGCCTACTCATTTTGCTTGTTTGTCATGCACTGCTACTGCTTAGAGTTGAGTCAGGCGGTTCATCGGGGATGAATCGGAGGTGTGTGAACATGTCCCATCTGGTGTGAGCTAAGTGTGTGAACACGATTTGGTAAAGGTAGCGGTGAGAGGCCATGTAGGAGTACATGGTGGGTTGTCTCATTGCAGCCGTCCTCGTGAACCGAGTTACGTGTTTGTGATCCATGAAAGCAGTTACTACCACGCATTGGGCCTGAAACCAATGGACCCTCTCGGCTTCTTAACCACCCTTGTCCTCGGTCAAGGAGTTGCAAGTAGTTTCGGTGTTTGTAGTATCTTTGGGGCCGCACGCTTGCCGTGTAGGGGTGGGTTGTGTTGCGGTAGGCACCGTGTTGATGTACCGATTCGCCTGCTTGGTGTCTCGGGAACCCCGCACACATCGTTCGGGGCTGTATGGGAAACCTCGGCGGACTCCTGCGGATGGAACCCGAATAGGCGATAAACCTAGACTTGGGACTTGTGTGTTTAGGTAGGTCGTGGCCGACACCCACGTTGGGCTTCCGCTTGAAGGTTGCCGAGTACATGTCGTGTAAACGGCGGTAAGTGGTGAGCGTGTGTGAAGAAGTATACCCCTACTGTGGTTTAATATGATCTATTCGAATAGCCGTGTCCACGGAGAAGGACTTACAGGTTGCCTATATCAGTTCATAGACAAGTGAAAGTGGATACTCTAAAATGCGCAAGATAAGCGTGAGTGCTATGGATGGCGTTCTCGTAGGGAGACGGGAGCGGGCCCATAGTGGTGTATTGATATGGTGAATATGTGGACTCGTGTGCACCACCTCAAAAGAGTTACTTGCAGTCGTAGTTTAGGATAGCCACCGAGTCAAAGCTGGCTTGCTTGTCAAACTCCACCACCCCTTTTGATAATGATGCATATGTAGTTAGTTCTCGATGTAAGTCTTCTTTGAGTACAATTGTACTCACGTTTGCTTATTTTATGTTTTGCGAGAGACGTCGGTCTCGCTAGTAGTTCCGCTTGGACTTGACGGTTAGCTTGTTACCTCATTTACGATCTTGTGCCCTCGGCAGAATCTGGTAGATAGTCGGGCTCCTCGGCCTTCTTCATTTTTAGTTATGCGTACTCGGACATGATTAGCTTCCGCTTGTGCTTTGACTTGTATGCTCACGAGTGTTGGGTCATGAGGCCCATGTTTGTAATATCTCGCTCATGGAGCCTAATGAATAAATATTTGAGTCAGAGAGTTATGTTGTGATGCCATGTTGTATCTACACATATTGAGCATATTATGTGTATGTTTGAAATGCTTGGTATGTGTGGGATCCGACAAACTAGTTGTTTATCCTTGGCAGCCTATCATATGGGGAAATGTAGTCTCGTGCTTACGGCGATAGTAGTCCGCTTCTGACCGGTTCACCGGAGTCACGCTAGCCCAAAGACTACTGCTTGGACACTTGACTGGCGGCATGTGTTTCACTTCGTTCCTATGTCCGTCCCTTCGAGGAAATGTCACGCGGTGTTATTCGGAGTCCTGCCTAGCTCGCTTTCTGACCGGGATACCGAGTCCTGTTAGCCCAGTGCTACAACCCGAATTTATACGTTGATGACCGACATGCTCGATGTGATTCATGTATGCCTGTCCCCATGGGTTAGCGCCACTTTGGGTTCACGACTAGCCATGTCGGGCCGGGTTCTTTGTCATATGGATGCTAGCGACACTATCATATACGTGAGCCAAAAGGCGCAAACGGTCCCGGGCCAGGTAAGGCGACACCCGTGGGAATACCGTGCGTGAGGCCGCAAAGTGATATGATGTGTTACATGCTAGATCGGTGTGACTAGGATCGGGGTCCTGACAACTCGTCTGGAATAACTTTGGGGTTTAAGGGATTGGATGCACAAGCAGTATTCCCGCTTAGTACAAGTGAAGGCTAGCAAAAGACTGGGAAGCGACCAACTAGAGAGCGACAACAGTCATGAACATGCATTAAAATTAATAAATATTGAATACAAGCATGAGTAGGATATAATCCACCATGAACATAAATATCGTGAAGGCTATGTTGATTTGTTTCAACTACATGCGTGAACATGTGCCAAGTCAAGTCACTTAAATCATTCAAAGGAGGATACCACCCCATCATACCACATCACAACCATTTTAATAGCATGTTGGCACGCAAGGTAAACCATTATAACTCATAGCTAATCAAGCATGGCACGAGCAACTATGATCTCTAACTGTCATTGCAAGCATGTTTATTCATAATAAGCTGAATCAAGAACGATGAACTCATCATATTTTTTTTAAAAAAAGAGGTTGAGTTCACACCAGCTTTTCCCATCTCAGTCAGTCCATCATATATCATCACAATTGCCTTTCACTTGCACGACCGAACGATGTGAATAATAATAAGAGTGCACGTGCATTGGACTAAGCTGGAATCTGCGAGCATTCAATAAACAGGAGAAGACAAGGCAATATGGGCTCTTGGTTAAATCAACAATAAAGCATATAAGAGCCACTCCAATAATTTAATCATGGTCTTCTCCTATCGACCACCAAAGAAAAGAAATAAAACAATTTACACGGGAAAGCTCCCAACAAGCAAAAGAAGAACAGGAAATATTTTTGGGTTTTCTTTTTTTTTTAATTATTACTACTACAGCAGGAAAAATAAACTACTACTAATTTTTTTGGTTTTTTCTTAAGGTTTATTAAACACACAAGAAGAAAGCAGGAAAAAGAAAATAAACTAGCATGGATATTACAGTGAAAGAGTATGAGCACCGACATCTAGCAATGAGTGTGTGTGAACATAAATGTAATGTCGGTGAGAAATATGTACTCCCCAAGCTTAGGCTTTTAGCCTAAGTTGGTCTATTGCCGAGGATAGCTGGCGGGTACCCGTAAGGTGTAGCTGGTGTCATCCGCGATGAAGAGGACTCGATCGCCACCTTTGGCCGGGCAACCGTCTCCGGATCCCAAGAATAAACAGACTGTCGTGGAGGCTCCTCTTGTGGTTCCGGTTCCGGGGCTGGTGCAGGATTCCGATAGGCTTGAACGACCGCCCATGGAATGATGTGAGGACCTACAGACAAGTTAAACAAAGAGGGAGCAGGCAAAGTATTAGTCTCAGGGTGATGTTTATCAAAGTATAATTTATATTTAAGCTCCCCTTCCTTGCCCTTAACAAGAAAGTCATGCGCTAGCATACTCTTATAATCTAAATAAGCACGGGGCAACGATGTTTCTTCTTTCTCCAAATACCTAATAGGTATATCAAAATATTCAGCTAGGCATGAAGCATAAATGCCTCCAAAGATGGGGCGCTTAGTATGGTTCAAACTTAACCGTCTAGCAACAATTCCACCCATACTAACAGAGTTATTGCGGTATAAACCATGGAACAAAATGATAATATCAGGAACACCAAGGTTTCCACAGTTCCCGCGACCAATCAAGCAACGACTAGCAAATAAGGCAAAGTAGTGTAAAACAAGAAAATGTATGTTAGTAATTCTTGCATCAGAAACCTTCCTGGTTTCTCCCACAGTGATAGTGTTAATAAAAGCTTCTACTTCACGTTCTGGTGTGGTTCATCCAAGGTACCCTCAAAGGGTATTTTGCAAACCTCACAAAATTCAGCTAATGGCATCTCCTTAACAACGTCATATAAATGAAACTCTACTGATGGAGGTGATTTCTTAGGGGAAAAGTAGAAGTTTTGCACAAAAGTATTTGTGAGTAAGAGATACTGATGACGTTGGTCGTGGAGGAAGTTGGTGAGGCCAGCATTCTCAATCAATAAATAGAAATCCTCATAAATCCCGGCTCTCCTCAAGAAGTCATCGGAAGGCCATTCACACGGCCGGACCTCCGCGGTACGAGGCAAATTATATTTGGGCTTCTGCTCTTCTTCCTTTTGTTTTTCCTTCGAGCTTGGCTCGACGAGCCCCTCAAAAGTCTCTTCATTATTTTCTGAAATAATCTGAAATTTTTAGTAACTTCAAACAAAAGTGAACCAACTTCAATAAAATTGATAGCAACTACTCCTACAAGTGCCTAGAGCCTATATCAAGCATTAGAACTACTTGGAACCATATAAATTTGACATGCAAGCTCAAGAACATGGTTAGCTATGCAGCATAAATTTGCAAAGAATAAAGCACTAGAACAAACTAATTGTACCAATGGAGGAGTCACATACCAAGGAACAATCTCCCCAAGCAGTTTTGTGAGAGGTGCTTTGAGCAAGGAGATCGAAAATCACAGCAAAAGTGGCTGGAACTCGTGCTTGAGTTGGTTTTTCGGGTTTGTGTGAGGCAGAGGAAGAAGATGGGTGCAGGGATAAGTGGAGGAGGGCCACCATGGGCCCACGAGGCAGGGGGCGCGCCCAGGGGGTAGGGCGCGCCCTCCACCCTCGTGGCCAGGTGGCAGCTCCCCCTGCGGTAATTTTTGCACAGTAAATCCTCAAATATTCCCGAAAAAATCATATTAAATTGGCATGGCATTCTGAGGACTTTTATTTTCAGGATATTTTTATATTGCATGGATAAGTCAGGAGCCAGACAGAAAAAAATACTATTTTACTTTATTTCTACTAAATAACAGAAAGTATAAGGAGGGTACAGAAGGTTGTGCTTCTAGTTTCATCCATCTCATGCTCATCAAAAGGAATCCACTAACAAGGTTGATCAGGTCTTGTTAACAAACTCATTCAATCGACATGGAACCGGAGAAATTTCGAATAATACTATGTTACCTCAACGGGGATATGGACATCCCCAATAATAAGTATATCATATTTCTTCTTGACAGTAGGGAGAGGAAATTCAAAACCTCCAAATATAATCGATGGAATTTTCCAATGGAGTTGATACTATGAACTTGAGGTTGTTTCCTCGGAAAGTGTATCGTGTGCTCATTACCATTAACATGAAAAGTGACATTGCCTTTGTTGCAATCAATAACAGCCCTTGCAGTATTAAGGAAAGGTCTTCCAAGAATAATAGACATACTATCATCCTCGGAATATCAAGAATAACAAAGTCCGTTAAAATAGTAACGTTTGCAACCACAACAGGAACATCCTCACAAATACCGACAGGTATAGCAGTTGATTTATCAGCCATTTGCAAAGATATTTCAGTAGGTGTCAACTTATTCAAGTCAAGTCTACGATATAAAGAGAGAGGCATAACACTAACACCAGCTCCGAGATCACATAAAGCAGTTTTAACATAATTTCTTTTAATGGAGCATGGTATAGTGGGTACTCCTGGATCTCCAAGTTTCTTTGGTATTCCGCCCTAAAAGTATAATTAGCAAGCATGGTGGAAATTTCAGCTTCCGGTATGTTTCTTTTATTTGTATCAATATCTTTCACATATTTAGCATAAGGATTCATTTTGAGCATATCAGTCAATCGCATACGCAAAAAGATGGGTCTAATCATTTCAAAGAAAGCGCTCAAAATCCTCATCATCCTTTTTCTTGGATGGTTTCGGAGGAAAAGGCATGGGTTTCGAACCCATGGTTCCCTTTCTTTACCATGTTTCCTAGCAACAAAGTCTCTTTTATCATAACATTGATTCTTTGATTGTGGGTTATCAAGATCAACAAAGAGTTCAACTTCTACATCATTATCATTACTAGGTTGAGCATCATCATTAACATTTTCACTAGGTTCATGTTCATTACCAGATTGTGTTTCAACATCAGACATAGAGATATCATTTGGATTCTCAGGTGGTTCAGCAATAGGTTCACTAGAAGTTTGCAAAGTCCTATCATTTTTCTTTTATTCTTTTTAGAAGAACTAGGTGCATCAATATTATTTCTCTGAGAATCTTGCTCGATTCTCTTAGGGTGACCTTCAGGATACAAAGGTTCTGAGTCATTCTACCAGTTCTAGTAGCCACTCTAACAAAGCATAATCATTTTTCTTACTATTCATTTCATCAAGCACTTCTTTTTGAGCTTTAAGTACTTGTTCTACTTGAGTGGTAACCATAGAAGCATGTTTGCTAACAAGTTTAAGTTCACCTCTAATATTAGTCATATAATCACCCAAGCGTTTATCATATAAGCATCTTGTTTTAATTGTCTACCAAAATAAGCACTAAAATTATCTTGTTTGACAATAAAATTATCAAACTCATCCAAGCATTGTCTAGCAGACTTATAGTGAGGAATATCACCTTCATCAAATCTATAGAGAGAATTTACCTTTACTACCTGTGTCGGGTTATCGGGATCAGGAGGTTCTTCAATAAGTAATGGATCAATATCATATGTTTCTTCAACAGGCGGTAAATTAAGACCATGTATTTCTTCAATAGAAGGTAAATTATTAACATCTTCAGCTTTAATACCTTTTTCTTTCATAGATTTCTTTGCCTCTTGCATATCTTCAGGACTGAGAAATAGAACACCTCTCTTCTTCGGAGTTGGTTTAGGAATAGGCTCAGTAATTGGAGCAGAAGCTGGCTCAGGAGGTGCCCAATTATTTTCATTTGTCAACATATTATTCAATAGAATTTCAGCTTCATCCGGTGTTCTTTCCCTGAAAAGAGAACCACACAACTATCCGGTAATCTGGAAGTATCGGTTAGTCCATTATAAAAGATATCAAGTATTTCGGGTTTCTTAAGCCGATGATCGGGAAAAGCATTAAGTAACTTGAGAAGCCTCCCCAAGCTTGTGGGAGACTCTCTTCTTTAATTTGCTGAAGTTGTATATTTCCCTCAAAGCAACTTGTTTCTTATGAGCAGGGAAATATTTAGCAGAGAAGTAATAAATCATATCCTGGGGACTACACACACAACAAGGATCAAGAGAATTAAACCATATCTTAGCATCACCCTTTAATGAGAATGGAAATATTTTGAGTATATAAAGGTAGCGCGATCTCTCGTCATTAGTAAACAGGGCAGCTATATCATTTAACTTAGTAAGATGTGCCACAACAGTTTAAGATTCATAGCCATAAAAAGGATCAGATTCGACCAAAGTAATTATATCTGGATGTAACATCCCAAATTTTCAATTTGGAATGTTATACATAGAGCATCGTTGCATATCATATTTTTCGTTGCATTTTTGCTCGATCCTAGAAATTCTACACAACTCAAGGACCCACGGAGAGAGTTGGGGATTTCGTTATTTTCATATTTGAGTTTTCTCAAATTTTGAAAATAGGATCATTTGATTTTAATTATTTTATCTTCAATTATTTCTACTATCAAAATATGGGAGAGGGAATAAAATGACTTTCCCAAAATAAAGAAATAATGAAGATTTAATAATAAAATCAAATAAGATTTTATTTTGGAGTTTTTCGCCTTTTTATTTGAATTTAGGAAAAATGCGCGTTTTTCAAAATTGCATTTAGGCCCCAAATAAATGTTCATCTAGTCCGGCTTGATTTTAGAAGCCGGGGTAAACTTACTTCGGGACTTTTGGAGTCCGTTTAGTATTTCTTTTTACTTTTCTTCTGCGCGAAGTTATTTAAAAAAACGCGCACCGACCTACGGGCCGTGTCCGCCTAGGACACCCGGTCCATGAGGCTTTATAAGCCGGCCCACCCGAGGCCAAACCCTAGCCGCCCGACCCTAGCCGCTTGATCGCCCGCCGCCCGCCGCCCGCCGGGCCACTTGCCGCCGCCGCCGCCGACCACCGCCGCGCCGACCCCGCCCGACCCTGCCGCCGCCGCCGCCGACTCGTCGGACTCCGCCGCCGAGGTTCGGCGCCGCCTCGTAAACCGTGCTGCCGATTTTTTTAAAAAACCGGGCGGTTTTTCTTTGGTTTATTTTCGGTTTTTTTAGTTTTCGTTTTTTTAGATCGGTTTTTTTCGGTTCGGTTAAATAGCGAACGTTCGTTCGTTTTTAACAAACCCGTTCATCAGATTAGTTTAGTTAATGAACGTCCGTTCGTTAACCTGTTCGTCGTTTTTCTTTTTCTCGGATTTATTCGCGATTTTTCTGATCGCGATTCCTGATCCGATTTTCGTTTTAGTATAACTTTTCGCTCGTTTATCGGAATCAGGCGATTCAAGCTACTTAAACAAGTTTTTGCTACTGTAAAATTTGACTTAGATTCAGATTAGTAAAACGGAGCTGTTTTCTTCCGCCGTTTGACTTTCGTTGCTTCGTTTGATTTGATTCTTTTTGCAAACCGGAGTTCTTAAGTTGAACTATCTGGTTAGATATTCTATTTGAGTTTTACCTCCGCATTAGATGAGCACTTATTGTATGCTTGTTTGTCTGCGATAGAATACCCGGAGTGCGTCGCCTGTTACTTCGAGTCTCTAGGTTTCGCGGATCATCAGCAAGGCAAGTAACACTTTGATCATACCCTTTTCTACTACCCAATTTTTATGCATTAGATCTATCCTCAAACATTGCATGATTAGGATCTAATTAAATTGTGGGATGGGAAGTAGATGAGGTAGTACCTATTACCTGTTTTATTATCAAACCCTTGGGAGTTACTTCTACGTTTGCTTATTATGCCATGCTATGCTAGTAGACGTGGATTGGGTGAGTGTATCGATGATGGATGTGAGATTGTTAAATTAATGATTTATTTAAGGTGGCAACTTAAACACACATCTGGGTGGATTGAGGCACTGGTTTCCATCGAGGACTTACTGTTTTTCTTCAGACCGCCACCCAGGCTCAAAGGGATCATGAGATTTTTCATGCTAGAAACTTCCGTGTGCAGCCACATGCTACTATGGGCTCTAGCATAGTTGACTAAGTTGTGCGAACTCTTACGGGTAGACTAGCTGATGTAGGGGTTGTAGGTTGGTACGGTCTACCCACATGTAAGGTGCTAAGCGCTTACGAAAGACTGTGTCTCGGTCATCCGTTTCTCAAACACCATGTAGTGCGAGAAATCAAGCGGAGGAGATCGAGTCTTGTGGGGAAAAGTGCACAAACCTCTGCAGAGTGTATAAACTAATCATGGTTAGCCGTGTCCCCGGTTATGGACATCTTGAGTATCTAGTACTTGGATTATCATGTGAATCTTATCATGTTACTTTAAATAATATTGTTGGGTTGTTAATGAGTACTTTTAATTGGGATTGAGAATGCTTTGTCAACCATTCTCAATGTTTCTAACCACCATGATAGTTAAATAAATTTATTCCTTTGCGGTAGGGAAAATTGGCTTTACATAAAACTGTAACCATAGAGCTTTCCACCAGCCATATATGCATGTAGTATAGGCTTATTCTTCCATTATTCTCTATGTGTTACATTGCGGCATATTCCATGTCTCGACCCGTTTTCGGGCTGCAACGTTTCATGTTGCAGACTTTTCAGACGACGAGTATGGTGCTTAAGTCGTGGTTCTATACTCAGTGATGCCGTTGGAGTTGATGTACTCGATTATTCTTCCAAGCCTTCCGCTGTTAATGTATTTAGATGGCCTTAAGCCGTATTTATTTTATTAAGTTCTCTCTTGAGACATTTGATTGTAATAAGTGTGTGATTGCTACTCTGTTATAAATCCTCCAAGTACTGTGTGGTGTCAGCATTACTGATCCAGGAATGACACTGAGCACAGAGATCCGACTGTTTGAGGTCTGGTCGCTACAAAGATTGTATCAGATCACACGCTGACTGTAGGACACGACCATTAAGCTAAAGCCCTAGATCACTCTCTCTTCTCATTTCTGACTCCTCATCTTTTCAACTCTTTTAGGATGACGGAAGCGGGGATCAAGTTCACCCAGCCGGATGAAGATACACCCTTTGGACGACATCTGAAGGAAGTCACAAAGTACCTGAACATCGGAATACCAAGCTTCACCGGGACCTACAATTCTACTTTACCCGAAGAAGAGCGCTGGAAGATTCAAGCTCAAGTTCCCGGAAGGACGTTTACGCCAATCACGGAGCCCATTGAGATTGTTTTCAATGCACCAACACGGAGTGCAGGAAAGAGCATGGCAGCTCACATAACCATGGGACACATTGGAGAAGTTTACAAAGAAGACCTCAAGGATACTATCTACCAGATTTGCGGGCGCCGAGATGAACAATGGGAGATAGTTGACACTAAGAAGGATCGGTCCATTGCAGCTTTCATCCAGGAGTTAAATCAGCACATTCGACGCCAGGAAAACCAGATGTGCGCAGACATGATAGAGTTGAAGACAGCAAAAGCCAATATTATCGAATTGGAAGGGGAACTGAAGGCCACTCGCAAGGACTACATGGAGGAGATTGTAGCTCTAGTGGGACAAAACGGCGATCTTAAGGAGAAGATTGAAGAACTCATGGGAAATTCAGCACCGGAGGAGAAGATGAAGATTGCACCTGTCCATAGAACTACATCATCATCGCATTTACACCGATTCTGATCCTAGTGATGATGATTTCGAAGATGAAGCAGGAGCAGATATCATGGAGTCTTCATCAGAGCAGTGTTTCTAGTTGACCACCATAACAGTATTAGATTTCCCCATTAAAGAGTCGTTTTAGTTCCAAAGACTTTGTAACGATAGATAGACCGTTGTATGCCCTTGTTTGAATTGATTGGAGTGATATTGTGTGATTTGTCTCATGTGCATATGGGTAGTGTTTCTCTCTAGACCTCATTCTATTCTTAACTCTCGTCTTTTCTATAAACCCCTCAGATGCCTCCGAGACGCGACCCCGGATTTGTTTTCCCGCCAGAGATCACTCAGTTGATTCAGCAGCAGAATGCCTTGATTCAAACATTGGTACAAAACCAAGGCAACAACAACAACAACAACAACAACAACAACAACAACAACAACAACAACAACAACAACAACAACAACAACAACAACAACAACAACAACAACAACAACAACAACAACAACAACCCACCGCCACCACCACCGTTGACCATTTGACCCGTTTCTTAAGGCTGAATCCGCGGTGTTTTCCAAAGAGCACCGAGCCGATTATTGTTGCAGATGATTGGCTCCAAAGTAGGGAGGAGTTGACCACCGCTGCGGGATGTACGGATGGAGAAAGGGTTAAATTTGCTGCACATCGGCTTGAAGGACCCGCAGAAGACATGGTGGGAGAATTTTACAGACCACTTACCTGTAGACATTGTCACATGGGATCGATTTAAACAAGCTTTCCGCATCGCCCATGTTTCATCAGAGCTATGGCCATGAAGAAGCGTGAGTTTCGCAACTTGCGCCAAGGAGGACGGACAGACGGTTGGCGATATGTGGATGATTTCAGTAAGTTAGCACGTTATGCCCCAGATGATGTTGCTACGGACGCAGCTAAGCAGGAGAAGTTTCTAGAAGGACTGAATGATGAGCTGAGCTTGCAGTTGATGGTAGCCACCTTCAATAACTACCAGGAGTTAGTAGATCGTGCTCTTATGATTGAAGGGAAGCAGCAGCAGATTGACAATCGCAAGAGAAAGTATGGACAGAGGAAGAATAACTCTGGAGCTCGGTGAAACTTCGCTTTACCCGAAGCGGGAGGACCCCACGGAGGAGGTAGCTCGCACAACCATAATGGCACCAAGAATGGGAACAGGGAATGGAGGAAGCAATGGACAAAACCGCACCAACCCGTCAACGCCATCCAAGGTAGACTGAGCCATATCACTTGCTTTAAGTGCCGTAAGACCGGGCATTATGCAAATGATTGTCCGGAAGGCCAAAATGGTAATGGCAATGGAAGCTCGTGAAAGAAGCGAACCCTTTCAACAGGGGACAAGTGAACCACGTTACCGTGGAGGAGGTTGAAGCTTCAGCCAGACGCGATAATAGGTAAGTTTTGGTAAAACTTTTACTGCAGCTTGTTCTTTTGATACCTTGGTGCATCGCATTCATACATATCAAGGGATTTGTGGATAAGTATAAACTACCAACCCAAGCCCTTAGGTCACCCATGCTAGTAACCTCACCCGAGCGAGAATACATGGCTAGTATATGGTGTGATCGATCGCCATTAAGGATTGGACACTATGTATTTCCCTCGGACCTAATAGTTACGGAATCGCAAGGATTGGATGTGATATTAGGCATGGATTGGTTATCGAAGTATGGAGGGAACATAGATTGCGCCAGTAAGTCGATTTTGCTTACCACCCTAGAAGGGAGGAGAATCAAGTTTGTATCTCGGCATGAGCCGAGGAGAGCACATGTAAATTCCTTAACAGGAGTTGTGCAGGAGGAAGTACCAGTGGAAAGGGATTACCCAGACGTGTTTCTGGAAGAGTTGCCAGGCATGCCGCCGGACAGAGACATTGAATTTCTGATTGAACTACTGCCGGGCACTGGGCCGATATCTAAGAGACCGTATAGGAGCCAGCCCAAGATTTGGAGGAAATTAAGAAGCAGATTAAGGAGTTACTGGATAAAGGTTTTATTCGCCCAAGTTCTTCGCCTTGGGGATCACCTGTACTTCTAGTGGAGAAGAAGGATGGATCATTAAGAATGGTTGTTGATTATCGAGGATTGAATGAAGTGACCATTAAGAACAAGTACCCACTACCGATGATCAATGACTTGTTTGACCAATTGCAAGGAGCTAAGGTGTTATCCAAGATCATTTTGCAATCAGGGTACCATCAGTTGAAGATTCGAGAGCAGGATATACCTAAGACGGCTTTTACCACTGTGTGGGCTGTATGAGTATACCATTATGTCATTTGGTCCGACTAACTTTTGCCTATTTTATGAACATGATGAACACAGTGTTTAGGGAGTTTTGGATACGTACGTCGTGGTGTTCATTGATGATATTTTTGTTTACTCGAAGAATGAAGAGGAACATAAGGAGCATTTGCGTTTGGTACTCGAGAAGCTCAGGGAACATCAGTTCTATGCCAAGTTCAGCAAGTGTGAGTTTTGGTTGAAGGAAGTTGGTTTTCTCGGACATGTTATATCCGGAGAAGGTATAGCAGTAGACCCCACTAAAGTTGCCACGGTGACAAACTGGGAAGCGCCAACAACAGTTGGGGAGATCCGGAGTTTCCTTGGACTCGCAGGATACTACCGGAGATTCATTGAGAATTTCTCGAGGATTGCGAAGCCTATGACATAATTGTTGAAAAAGGATACCAAGTTTATTTGGACTGAGGAGTGTGAGGCTAGTTTCCAAGAGTTGAAGAAGCGTTTGGTTACCTCACCAGTATTAATCCCGCCAGAACAAAGCAAGGATCACGAAGTTTATTGCGACGCTTCACGTCGAGGACTTGGAGCAGTGCTTATGCAGGAGGGAAGAGTTGTTTCGTATGCTTCACGACAAATTTGAAACCTCACGAATTAAACTATGCCACGCATGATTTGGAGTTAGCAGCCGTAGTGCATGCGTTGAAAACATGGAGACATTTCCTCATTGGAAATCATTGTGAGGTGTATACGAATCACAAGAGTTTTAAGTACATCTTCACGCAGAAGGAGTTAAATCTCAGGCAGAGAAGATGGTTGGAACTCATTAAGGATTATGACATGAGATTGCATTACCACCCCGGAAAGGCTAACATGGTAGCAGACGTGTTGAGCCGTAAGAGTCATGTTAACATCCTAATGACCGGAGGTTTACCAAAATAATTAGCCGAGGAATTTTGGGAGCTATGTTTGGAAATAGTTCCGCGAGGCTATGTATCAGCATTGGAGATTCAATCTACTTTGATGGATAAAATCAGGGAAGCTCAAAGGACAGACAAGGAAGTTGCTTCTTTTAAGGAGAAGATGAGCAAAGGAAAAGCAAAGGGATTTCGTGAGGATGAGCAAGATACCTTATGGTTTGAGGACCGCGTTTACGTACCAAGTGATCTGGAGATTCGGAAGTTGATTTTGCAAGAGGCACATGATTCGCCGTATTCGATCCACCCCGGAAATACCAAGATGTATTTGGATTTGAAGGATACTTTCTGGTGGACCGGAATGAAGAAGGATATTGCAGTATGTAGCGATCTGTGATGTATGTCGAGGGTAAAGGCGTAACATCGAAGCCAGCAGGATTGTTACTGACCATTGCCTATACCGAAGGGAAGTGGGATAAACTAGGTATGGATTTCATCACGGGATTGCCTAGGACTCGTTCGAGGCTATGACTCGATTTGGGTTGTAGTCGATCGTTTGTGAAGGTAGCTCATTTCATTCGATAAAGACTACCTACAGCGATTGCCAAATTGGCTAAGATATACATGACAAGGATTGTATGCTTGCATGGAGTTTCGAGGAGTATCGTATCAGATAGAGGAACCCAATTCACCTCAAAGTTCTGGAAGCAGTTGCACGAAACTTTGGGAACCCGACTGGAGTTTAGTACGGCTTTTTCATCCACAGACAGATGGACAAACCGAGAGAGTCAACCAGATTTTAGAGGATATGCTGAGAGCATGTGCTTTGGATTATGGATCAAGTTGGGATGATAACTTGCCTGTATGGAGTTTTCTTATAACAATAGCTACCAAACCAGTTTGAAGATGGCACCTTTCGAAGCCTTGTACGGAAGGAGGTGCAGAACCCCGCTATTGTGGGATGAAGTTGGAGACCGCCAGTTGTTTGGACCAGATTTGATTAAGGAGTCTGAACAGAAAGTAAAGTTAATTCGCGATAGGCTCAAGGTAGCCCAGTCTAGACAGAAGAGCTATGCAGACTCAAAATGCAAGGAGACAGAATACGAAGCCGGAGACAGAGTTTATCTTCGAGTATCTCCGCTTCGAGGAGTTAAGCGTTTTTGTGTTAAAGGAAAATTAGCGCCACGTTTTGTGGGACCATACAAAGTTTTGGAGCGCATGGGAGAAGTTGCGTACAAGTTGGAATTACCCGAAGGTTTGTCAGTGTTCATGATGTGTTTCATGTTTCTCAATTGAAGAAGTGTCACGCAGAGATGGCGGATATACCACTGAGAGATACTGTGCCACTAGAGGCGATTCAGTTGAATAACGATTTGACCTACGAGGAGAAACCAGTTAAGATTCTGGAGTATGCCAGCCACGTCACCCGCAGCAAGGTCATTAAGTTTTGCAAAGTTCAGTGGAGCCACCATACTGAGGATGAAGCCACCTGGGAGCGAGAGGAACATCTGCTTAAGGACCACCCTCACCTATTTTCTAGCCAACCTGAATCTCAAGGGCGAGATTCATCTTAAGGGGGTAGGTTTGTAACATCCCAAATTTTCAATTTGGAATGTTATACATAGAGCATCATTGCATATCATATTTTTCGTTGCATTTTGCTCGATCCTAGAAATTCTACACAACTCAAGGACCCACGGAGAGAGTTGGGGATTTCGTTATTTTCATATTTGAGTTTTCTCAAATTTTGAAAATAGGATCATTTGATTTTAATTATTTTATCTTCAATTATTTCTACTATCAAAATATGAGAGAGGGAATAAAATGACTTTCCCAAAATAAAGAAATAATGAAGATTTAATAATAAAATCAAATAAGATTTTATTTTGGAGTTTTTCGCCTTTTTATTTGAATTTAGAAAAAAATGCGTGTTTTTCAAAATTGCATTTAGGCCCCAAATAAATGTTCATCTAGACCGGCTTGATTTTAGAAGCCAGGGAAAATTAATTTCGGGATTTTTGGAGTCTGTTTAGTATTTCTTTTTATTTTTCTTCTGCGCGGAATTATTAAAAACGCCAAGACCGACCTCTGAGCCGTGTCCGCTTAGGACACCCAGCCCTTGAGGGCTTTATAAGCTGCCCACCCGGGGCCAAACCTAGCCCCACGACCCTTACCGCCGGGCCACTTGTCGCCGCCGTGCTCGACCACGGGCCCTTCACCCATGGGACCCGCCGCCGCCGCCGCCGACTCGTCGGACTCCGCCGCCGAGGTTCACCGCCGCCTCGTAAACCGTGCCGCCAGTTAAAAAAAACCGGGCAGTTTTTCTTCGGTTTATTTTCGGTTTTTTTAGTTTTCGTTTTTTAGATCGGTTTTTTTTCCGGTTCGGTTAAATAGCGAACGTTCGTTCGTTCGTTTTTAACGAACGCGTTCGTCAGATTAGTTTAGTTAACGAACGTCCGTTCGTTAACCTGTTCGTCGTTTTTCTTTTTCTCGGATTTAATTCGCGATTTTTCTGATCGCGATTCCTGATCCGATTTTCGTTTTAGTATAACTTTTCGCTCGTTTATCGGAATCAGGCGATTCAAGTGCCTAGAATTTCGTCTCGAAACCCTCTTTCCAAATAACCTTATTAAATAAGTTTTTGCTACTGTAAAATTTGACTTAGATCCAGATTAGTAAAACGGAGCTGTTTTCTTCCGCCGTTTGACTTTCGTTGCTTCGTTTGATTTGATTCTTTTTGCAAACCGGAGTTCTTAAGTTGAACTATCTGGTTAGATCTTCTACTTGAGTTTTACCTGTGCATTAGATGAGTACTTATTGTATGCTTGTTTGTCTGCGATAGAATACCCGGAGTGCGCCGCCTGTTACTTCGAGTCTCTAGGTTTCGCGGATCATCAGCAAGGCAAGTAACACTTTGATCATACCCTTTTCTACTACCCAGTTTTTATGCATTAGATCTATCCTCAAACATTGCATGATTAGGATCTAATTAAATTGTGGGATGGGAAGTAGATGAGGTAGTACCTATTACCTGTTTTATTATCAAACCATTGGGAGTTACTTCTACGTTTGCTTATTATGCCATGCTATGCTAGTAGACGTGGATTGGGTGAGTGTATCCATGACAGATGTGAGATTGTTAAATTAATGGTTTATTTAAGGTGGCAACTTAAACACACATCTGGGTGGATTGAGGCACCTGGTTTCCATCAAGACTTGCCTGTTTTTCTTCGGACCGCCACCCAGGCTCAAAGGGATCATGAGATTTTTCATGCTAGAAACTTTCGTGTGCAGCCACATGCTACTATGGGCTCTAGCATAGTTGACTAAGTTGTGCGAACTCTTACGGGTGGACTAGCTGATGTAGGGGTTGTAGGTTGGTACGGTCTACCCACATGTAAGGTGCTAAGCGCTTACGAAAGACTATGTCTCGGTCATCCGTTTCTCAAACACCATGTAGTGCGAGAAATCAAGCGGAGGAGATCGAGTCTTGTGGGGAAAAGTGCACAAACCTCTGCAGTGTATAAACTAATCATGGTTAGCCGTGTCCCGGTTATGGACATCTTGAGTATCTAGTACTTGGATTATCATGTGAATCTCATCATGTTACTTTAAATAATATTGTTGGGTTGTTAATGAGTACTTTTAATTGGGATTAAGAATGCTGTCAACCATTCTCAATGTTTCACAACCACCATGATAGTTAAATAAATTTATTCCTTTGCAGTAGGGAAAAGTTGGCTTTACGCAAAACTGTAACCATAGAGCTTTCCACCAGCCATATATGCATGTAGTATAGGCTTATTCTTCCATTATTCTCTATGTGTTACATTGCCAGCATATTCCATGTGCTGACCCATTTTTGGGCTGCAACGTTTCATGTTGCAGACTTTTCAGACGATGAGTATGGTGCTTAAGTCGTGGTTCTATACTCAGTGATGCCGTTGGAGTTGATGGACTCGCTTATTCTTCCAAGCCTTCCACTGTTATCGTATTTAGATGGCCTTAAGCCGTATTTATTTTATTAAGTTCTCTCTTGAGACATTCGATTGTAATAAGTGTGTGATTGCTACTCTGCTATCAATCCTCCGAGTACTGTGTGGTGTCAGCATTCTTGATCCAGGGGATGACCGAGCACGAGAGATCGGTATTTGAGGTCTGGTCGCTACAATGGATCAACAGAAAATTCATAATCCTTATCGGGAACACGAGATAGGTGAAGTAGCAAAAGCAGGGTCAGGTTTCATTACGTCTCTAAGAGATTCTTTGTTCCATTTAACTAGCGGCCTCTTAAGTCCATATCTATCTTTACAAGCAAAAATAGCTGCAGAAGATTCCATATCAAAACATAACCCTCGGGAATAATGAGCATATTTTCATCATCACTTTCATCATCGTATTCAGATTCAATAATTTCTTTTTCTCCAACCCTAGCAATTTGTTCATCTAGAAATTCACCAAGGGCCACAGTAGTATCAAGCATAGAAGTAGTTTCATCATAGGTATCATGCATAGCAGAAGTGGCATCATCAATAACATGCGACATATCGGAACGAATAGCGTAAGCGAGGTTTAGGTGTCGCTAGCTTACTCATAACGAAGGTGAATCTAGTTCAGAGCTAGATGGCAGGTCCTTACCTCCCCTCGTAGTTGAGGGATAAATTATTATCTTAGCGTCTTTCAAGTTCTTCATAGTGTCCAGCAGATATAAATCCCAAGTGACTCAAAGAATAGAGCTATGCTCCCTGGCAACGGCGCCAGAAAAAGGTCTTGATAACCCACAAGTATAGGGGATCACAACAGTTTTCGAGGGTAGAGTATTCAACCCAAATTTATTGATTCGACACAAGGGGAGCCAAAGAATATTCTCAAGTATTAGCAGCTGAGTTGTCAATTCAACCACACGGAAACTTAGTATCTGCAGCAAAGTGTTTAGTAGCAAAGTAATATGATAGTGGTGGTAACGGTAACAAAAGTAAAGACAACAAAAGTAATGTTTTTGGTATTTTGTAGTGATTGTATGATAACAACGAGAAAAGTAAATAAGCGAGAACCAAAGATATGGAAAGCTCGTAGGCACCAGATTAGTGATGGATAATTATCTTTGGATGCGATTCGTCATATATGATCATAACATAGGGTGACACAGAACTAGCTCCAATTCATCAATGTAATGTAGGCATGTATTCGAATATAGTCATACGTGCTTATGGAAAAGAACTTGCATGACATCTTTTGTCCTAACCTCCCGTGGCAGCGGGTCCTATTGGAAACTAAGGGATATTAAGGCCTCCTTTTAATAGAGAATCGGAACAAAGCATTAGCACATAGTGAATACATGAACTCCTCAAACTATGGTCATCACCGAGTGGTCCCGATTATCGTCACTTGAGGGTTCTTGCGGATCATAACACATAGTAGGTGACTATAGACTTGCAAGATAGGATCAAGAACTCACATATATTCATGAAAACATAATAGGTTCAGATCTGAAATCATGGCACTCAGGCCCTAGTGACAAGCATTAAGCATAGCAAAGTCATAGCAACTTCAATCTCAGAACATAGTGGATACTAGGGATCAAACCCTAACAAAACTAACTCGATTACATGATAAATCTCATCCAACCCATCACCGTCCAGCAAGCCTCACGATGGAATTACTCACGCACGGCGATGAGAATCATGAAATTGGTGATGGAGGATGGTTGATGACGACGGCGACGAATCCCCCTCTCCGGAGCCCCGAACGGACTCCAGATCAGCCCTCCCGAGAGAGATTAGGGCTTGGCGGCGACTCCGTATCGTAAAACGCGATGATTTCTTCTCTCTGATTTTTTTCTCCCCAAAAGCCAATAAATAGAGTTGGAGTTGGCGTCGGAAGGTGTCCAGGGGGCCCACGAGGTAGGGGGCGCGCCCAGGAGGGGGGGGGGCGCCCCCCACCCTCGTGGACAGGGCATGGCCCCCCTGGTCTTCATCTTTGGCGAGGACTTTTTATTATTTATTCTAAGATATTCCATGGAGTTTCAGGTCATTCCGAAAACTTTTGTTTTCTGCACATAAAACAACATCATGGCAATTCTGCTGAAAACAGCGTCAGTCCGGGTTAGTTCCATTCAAATCATACAAGTTAGAGTCCAAAACAAGGGCAAAAGTGTTTGGAAAAGTAGATACGACGGAGACATATCAAACAACGTATGTTGTTATGCGGTTTGACCGATAAAGATCTTCGTAGAATATGTGGGAGCCAATATGAGCATCCAGGTTCCGCTATTGGTTATTGGCCGGAGACGTGTCTCGGTCATGTCTACATAGTTCTCGAACCCGTAGGGTCCGCACGCTTAAAGTTTCGGTGACGATTATATTATGAGTTTATGTGATTTGATGTACCGAAGGTAGTTCGGAGTCCCGTATGAGATCAGGGACATGACGAGGAGTCTCGAAATGGTCGATACGTAAAGATCGATATATTGGACGACTATATTCGGACATCTGAAAGGTTCCGAGTGATTCGGGTATATTTTCGGAGTACCGGGGAGTTACGGGAATTCACCGGGAGAAGTATACGGGAATAGTGGAGAGAGGCCAAAAGGAAGGAGGCGCGCCCCCCTCTGGTCCGAATTGGACAAGGGGTGCAGACCCCTTTTCCTTCTCCCTCTCCTCCTCTTTCCTTCTCTCCTACTCCGGAAAGGAAAGGGGAATCCTACTAGGACTTGGGAGTCCTAGTAGGACTCCCCACACTTGGCGCGCCCCCTCTAGGGCCGGCCTCTCCCTCCCTCCTTTATATACGGGGGCAGGGGGGCACCTCTAGACACAACAATTGATCTCTTGATCTCTTAGCCGTGTGCGGTGCCCCCTCCACCATATTCCACCTCGATCATATCGTAGCGGTGCTTAGGCGAAGCCCTGCGTCGGTAGCAACATCATCACCTTCATCACGCCGTCGTGCTGACGGAAACCGCCCGTGAAGCTCTGCTGGATCGGAGTTCGCGGGACGTCATCGAGCTGAACGTGTGCTAAACTCGGAGGTGCCGTATGTTCAGTACTTGGATCGATCGGATCGTGAAGACGTACGACTACATCAACCTCGTTGTGCTAACACTTTCGCTTTCGGTCTACGAGGGTACGTGGACACACTCTCCCCTCTCGTTGCTATGCATCACCATGATCCTGTGTGTGCGTAGGATTTTTTTTGAAATTACTACGTTCCCCAACAACCTGAAGACTTACCACGAGTGATTGGGCGAGGTCTGTGTGACCTTAGCTCAAGGAGAATACGGTGAGGACTGTGTGTCTGAGACTGTGTGTCCTCAGGTTTAAATACCTAGCGGCTCCAACCAGACGTACAACTGAGACAACAGTTGGAACTGGTCTACAAAATCATTGTCTTCACCAAGCTTACTGGTTCTATTTCCTCAACTCTTTTATTTCCTCATAACTGTGTTGTGCACTTGTTCATATCTGTGTTTGAAGACTTTGACTGAAGACTTTCTCAATTTCCTCAGTTCAATTTCTTCAGACTATTTGTCTTCATCCTGTGTTATCATGTGTTTACGCTTTCTGTACTCTGTGCTTGTCTTCATTTCATCATGATGACCATGCTTGTGTTCTGTTATGTTTACTTTTGAGTACTTATTCCGCTGCAAGTAGTTCTTCGCTAAGGAATTTCCTCACCCGCAAATTCCTCAGTGAAGAATTCATAAAAAATCGCCTATTCACCCCCCTCTAGTCGATATAACGCACTTTTAATTGGTATCAGAGCAAGGTACTCCCTTGTTCTGTGTGATTTTGGTTTAACCACCTGGAGTTTTTAGTTATGTCGACCACAGGAATGAAGACCGTGTCATGCCCCATCTTTGACGGTCACGAGTATCCCAAGTGGAAGGCCATGATGAAGAAGCACCTCATGGCGATGAACAGCAAGCTGTGGACCGTCACTGAGATTGGTCTGGCCAATCTGTGCAAGATGGCAGAAGCTGGTGACATTCGCAAGTACACTCTTCTCAACCTCACGGCGAAGGACGTCATCTGCTCATGTCTGTCTCAAAATCAGTTCAGGAACATCATGCATCTCGATCATGCGAAGCTTATCTGGGACCGTATCTCTGAGGTCTATGAAGATCATCGAACCCGTCATGATCCTTGGTTTGAGGACTTCAAGGAATCTCTCAAAGTGATGACTTTTGAACCAGAATCATCATCTTGTACACCATGTCTTATGGCAAAAGATGCAAAGGTAACTGAATGCTATGTATCTGAATCCAGTGATGATGAATCTGGTGATGAGTTTGGACCCAGCTATGTCAATCTTGCTTCCCTTGCCACTAAACAACAAAGAGCTTTGGAAAAAGTTCAATACATGCTAAATAAGAGTGATGATATGTTGGGTGAAGAAATTATTCAGTCGAAAGTTTTGGCTGAGTCTTCAGAGACTTCAGTCTAAGTTTGACACCCTTCAAGGTCATCATAACACTCTCTTATCTGATCATGAGAAGCTTTCTTATGAATTTCTTCAGAGAAAGCAAGATCTTGAAAAGCTAAGAGTGAGTTATGGAGATCTTCAAAAGGAGCGCGATTCATTACTTGCTCAACAAATCAGAGCTTCTCAGGAAGAATTTCTTCCTCCATGTTTGAAATGCATTAAACGTGAATCTGCTAATTCTTCACCTGAATGTTCAAATGCTTATAATGCTACAAATTCTTCAATTGTCTCTGCTATCACTAATTCCTCATCCGAGGACATAGCTAGTATCACTAATGATGCAGGGCTGAAGGAATTGTACATGATAGGCATGTACAAAAGCCTCAAAGGGCATCAAACTCTCTGTGATGTGCTTAAAAAGCAGATCCTCAACAGGAACCCTAGGAAAGAGGGCATTGCCTTTGAGAGGAAACTCAATGCTGATGGTACTTATTAAAAGCCTGAGCAGTACCCCAAAACCTCATGGGTTGCTGCAAAGGGACCTCCAGTAGATCCATCTAATCTATCTGGCTTTACATGTGAATCTCCTCATTCTTCTGATGAGTCATTTGACTCCAACTATAAACTGTTCAAAAATAAGAATGGTGAAGTATTTACTAGATATGTTGGCACTAACTGCAGGAACGGTTCCCCTATGAAGAAAATCTGGGTTCCCAAAAGGTGCCTTGAAAATCTTCAGGTGAATGTCCTCATGACACCACCAATGAAGAACAGGAACCCCAGATCAAACTCTTCATATGGACCCAATTCTTCATATGGATCCAAGTCCTCATACGGACCAAATTCTTCACGAGGATCATATTCCTCAAAAGGATCAAAGTCCTCATATGATTATCATCGTGCTAACACCTCTGTTTCACAGGGAAGAGCTAAGGGCTATGAATATGAGCATTACTCTTCTAACCATTATGTTCATAAGTCCTTGAAGAATTTCTCTGCTTATTCATATGCTTACCCAAACCCCTCCTATGTGAAACGAAATGGACTGGCTTCTATGCCACCTTTCTCATATGGAGCTCGCAGAGTGATGAACTCTTTGCCACCCCTTCAGATGTGGGTGGTGAAGAAAAAGAACTGATTTCTTCTGCAGGGTCAGGTCTCCGGGCGTGCGTAAACGTCTGAAGAATTTCTTTGGAGACACGAGAGTGCACGAAAGAACCTTGAGCTAATCATGAAGAAATGAACTTTCATTTCTCACGTCCTCATCTTGCTTTATCTGTTCTATTGCTTGATGAAATTGATCTGATGAATTGATGTCATATTCTTCACTGATGAAGTATATGAGTTTGTAAGTTGCACTAATTCATCTGCAGGATGATCAACCCAAAGCCAATGAGTGGGTCCTCGATAATGTACAAATCACATGACTGGTGACAAGAATCTATTGATTGATGCTCCCTTATCTCCATAGCATCTGAAGCATATCATCTTCGCTGACAAAGGCAAAAGTCAGGTATTGGGTCTAGGTAAGGTTGCGATCTCAAAGGATCGACACATGGACAAAGTCATGATTGTCGAGTCCCTAGGATACAACCTCATGTCTGTCTCAATGCTTTGTGATCTTGATATGGTTGTTGTCTTTGGCAAGTATCGTTGTGTTGTGATCATGGAAGCTGACAATTCCAAAGTCTTCGAAGGCTTTAGGAGAGGAGACTTTTATATTCTTGATTTCTCTACAGGACCACAACCAGCTGTATGCCTACTTGCAAAAGCTTCAGAAGGCTGGCTATGGCATCGACGACTTGGTCATGCAGGCATGAGGAATTTGCACACGCTTGCGAAGAAGAAGCATGTCATTGGCATTGAGAATGTCAAATTCCTCAAGGATCACTTGTGCGGAGCCTGTGAAGCTGGAAAGATGACCAAGGCTAAGCATCCAGCAAAGACTATCATGACTACCATTCGACCATTTGAATTGCTTCATATGGATCTTTTTGGTCCTAATCATTATTCTACTGTTTCAAATGAAGCATCTCAATATGGCTTTGTTATTGTTGATGATTATTCTCGTTACACATGGGTACACATTGTTACTTACAAAGTGCAGGAAGTCTTCAAACGATTTTCCTCGAGGGCTTCAACCAACTTTGGTGTGAAGATCAAGCACATCAGAAGTGACAATGGAACTGAGTTCAAGAATTCGGATCTTGATGACTATCTTGATGAACTTGGTATTACTCATGAGTTATCTGCTCCTTATACTCCTCAGCAGAATGGCATCGTGGAGCGCAAGAACAAGACTCTTGCTGAGATGGCTCGCACTATGCTTGATGAATACAAGACGCCTCGTCGTTTCTGGATTGAGGCAATTGATACTGCGTGCCACATCATCAACAGAGTTTATCTTCACAAATTCTTCAAGAAGACTGCATATGAACTCCTCACTGAAAAGAAACCCAATGTGAGTTATTTCAAAGTCTTTGGTGCTAAATGTTGGATTAGAGATCCTCATCACAACTCTAAATTTGCACCGAAAGCACATGAAGGTTTCATGCTTGGTTACAGAAAGGACTCACACACCTACAGAGTCTTCAACAACGTTCTTCACAAGGTTGTTGAAAGCTGTAGATGTACTTGATTCGATGAAACTAATGGCTCACAAAGAGAGCATCTACCTTCTGTGATAGATGAACCAGCACCTGAGGAATCTATCAAGTTCAAGGCTACTGAAGATGTCATTCCTACCGAAGAATCTGCGGAAGAATTCATTCCAGAATGTGAAGAACGTCGAGCTGATGCACCTGAAGAAAATGGTGCTGAGGAAAATGGTCCTGAAGAAAATGCTGATCAAATTCCTCGACGACAACCCACTCATCATCGCATTGCAAACGAAGGGCAGACTGAGAAAATCATTGATGACACTGAAGCACCAGGTCCTCTCACACGCTCAAGAGCTTCACATTTATCTAACTTTTGTGGGCACTTTGCTTTTGTCTCTATCACAGAGCCCACTAAGGTAGATGAAGCATTTATGGAGCCTGAGTGGATTCAAGCTAGGCAAGAAGAATTACATGAATTCGAGCTCAACAACGTCTGGGAACTGGTCAAACATCCAGATCCTCGCAAGCACAATATCATCGGCACAAAGTGGATCTACCGCAACAAGCAAGATGAAAATGGCCTTGTGGTGAGGAATAAGGCACGGATTGTAGCTCAAGGCTACACACATGTTGAAGGAATTGATTTCGATGAAACTTTTGCACCTATTGCTAGACTTGAGGCTATTCGCATATTACTTGCTTATGCTAACCATCATGATGTCACTTTATATCAAATGGATGTGAAAAGTGCATTCCTCAATGGTAAGCTTGAGGAAGAAGTATATGTTGCTCAACCCCCAGGTTTTGAAGATCCAAAGCATCCTGACAAAGTCTTCAAACCAATAAGGCCCTCTATGGCCTCAAGCAGGCCCCTCGGGCGTGGTATGATACTTTGAAGGAATTCCTCATGAAGAAAGGCTTCAAACCCGGTTCACTTGATCCTACTCTTTTCACTAAGTCTTATGATGGTGAATTGTTTGTGTGCCAAATATATGTTGATGATATTATCTTTGGCTGTACTGACCAACATTACAGTGATGAATTTGCCTATATGATGAGTGAAGAATATCAAATATCTATGATGGGAGAGTTGAAATTCTTCTTAGGTCTTCAAATTAAATCAACAAGAATGACATATTCATATCTCAAGAGAAGTACCTCAAGGATGTACTGAGAAAATTCGGCATGCAAGATTGCAAAGGGGTCAAAATTCCAATGCCCACAAATGGCCATCTATGCACTGATGAAAATGGTATTGACTTCGATCAAAAGGTATACCGCTCCATGATTGGTTCTCTATTGTATTTATGTGCATCTAGGCCAAATATTATGCTTAGTGTTTGCATGTGTGCCCGATTTCAAGCTACACCGAAGGAATCACACCATAAGGCTGTGAAGCATATTCTTCGATATCTAGCTCACACACCAACTGTAACATCCCAAATTTTGGAATGTTAATATAATTAATTGAATTGTTTGTTTGCTTGCTTGAGTGAATTAAACTTGAGTGAAATTTGAACCTTTTCAAAAACTTTTGAATGAGAGGGAATAAAATGACTTTCCCATTCTCCGGTAAATTCAAATTCATCCTATTAAAATCAATGAGAGAAGATGACATGACTTCTTCAACTATAAAGAATTTGAACGGAGTTTTGCAATTTAATTCTTTCAAATATTTGCACTTGCTTCTCTATTTTCTTCCCGAGAAATACCGAAAAATAAATTCTTGCAAGCAAGAAAGAGCGGAGGAAAATGACCCTCCAAAATCAGGGGCATTTTTGAAAATATTTGAGCCAAGAAAAACCAAAGTTTTTATTTAAAAAATTATTTGCAAAAAGAAATAAAGCCTTTAGGGATTTTCTGAAAAACATTTTTTTAAGTTTTTATTTTGGCCGTGGAATAATGCTCATCATCTACATTTTATTTTTCTGATAATTTTAGTATATAAAAACTCTTTATTCCGAATTGATTTGATTTCCTTTTTATTGTTTTAGTTTCCTAATTTTAAAAATAGGAATGGAATCGTTTTTATTAGGAAAAACCTGCTGGCCCATTAAGCACTTTCCTATGCTAGCCCAACAAGAGATCATCTCCTTGCTCTGTTTCCTCTCACGTTATGAAGCTTTCCATATCCATGGAGACAGGAATCTCCACCTTCCCGATCTCCCTCGTCTTTCCATCCCAGCGCCTCCCGAGACCGCCTATAAAACCCCTCCCTCTCCTCGTTCCATTTTTCCCATCACCACGCCTCCCTGCCCGTAGCCTTCTCGCCACCGTCCTCCTTTTCTTGCCTAGAAACGCTCACCAGGAGCTCTCCTGGAACCTCCCCATCGCCCTGCAGCACCCCAGCGCACCCTCCCCAAGCGCCGACCCCCTCCTCCGCCACCCCCACCCTCGCCGGAGCAGCCCTCCACATCGCCGTCTCCTTCCTGCCATCTCTGCCTCACGTACAGGTAACTCCGTTTTCGTTTTCAGATTTATTTCCGTAACAGATTTAGTTCCGTTCTTGTTTAGCTTATAACTTTTGATCTAGAAGTCCAATGATGCTGATTCTTTTATGCGTTAGATCAAAATTTTCTTGTAGTTTCAAAAATATATAATTTGACTATGTTTGGATTTATAAAAATTGAGTTAGATCAGATTTGAATTAAAGCTTGTTTTGCTTATTCCGGGAGTTTAAAAATAGATTTTTATTTGATTCTTTTTCTACTGATCACTAGTGATCATATTTACCAGTGGTAAAAAGTTCAAAATTGTTTGAGTATTTTAGCTTATTGTTTCATGTAAAACAAATTATGTTTTAGTTCTATTAGAATAATAGCTACTTCTTTTCTATAGTTGTTTTTAAATTATTTTATTTTATATTTCAGAAAGTTTATGTTTGGTTTCTATTAGTTAAACAGTAGGTGTTCAACAAGTTTTTATATTTATTTTTATTTTTTTATCGTGAAATCAATTCAAGTTCGCTAATAACTTGCAATGGATTTCTCTACTGTTTTAACTCCCAATTGAAAATACTTTCAAAATAGCTTTATGAAAAATACTTTATTTTTTGTCTTAACTAAATTTATATTTTATTCTCTGTTATTTTAGTGTTTTATTTTCCGTTAGACAAAACTATTTTTGTGAATGTTGTAGAAGAAGACTCCTAGTTTTATTTGAAGTTCCTTCGGATTCTTATTCGCTCTCTCTTTTGTTTTGATTGTTAGTGTGAGTGCTTATGTGAATGATATGTTTGTTATATAGATTTCATCAGAGAGTGACGAGTAGTCTATCAAGTTATTTCTTGAGAACGATAATTCTTCTTCGTCAACATCACCGAGCAAGTTCACTTTGACCATGCTTTCATACCTATATTTTATTGCATTTAGTGACATCTTTGCAACCACCCCTCAGTAGTGATATTGAAATTCTTGTAGTTGAGTAGTATGCATGAGGTAGGAAGCCATCACCCTGTTACCAAGCCGGGACGATATTTTATTTTAATGCTACGCTATAGTAGACGGGTTTGGTATGAGTGCACGAGAGTGGTGTGAAGAAGGAGGATTCTACGTCAATGACGACAACTCCATGATGGAATCTGCAAGGACTGCATCTTCAAGACCTCAAGACTTCAAGACTCGAGACAGAATTCAATACACACTCTTGGGTGAAGGACGGTTGACGGGCACCTGGAGAACCCAGTGGTTGGCGGGATGCATGGAGAAGCGCCATGACATCTTGCGGAAAGCTTCACCCAGACTCAAAGAGGCGGAAGAATACTTCACGCCGGAAGCTTACCTGCAACCGCAAGTCATTATGGGCTCTGGCTTGGTTGACCTTAGTTGTGACTCTGGCTGGGACGGTACTAGCAGATGTAGAACTACGGTAGGATGGGTTGAG
The DNA here is from genome assembly GCA_021605145.1 of Aegilops bicornis. Classification (NCBI taxonomy): domain Eukaryota; kingdom Viridiplantae; phylum Streptophyta; class Magnoliopsida; order Poales; family Poaceae; genus Aegilops; species Aegilops bicornis. The sequence goes on from CM038670.1 coordinate 269,207,735, forward strand.
TACGGACGGTGGTCGGAGGAACTCTTTGGAAGACCATGTTTGGTCATCTTGTTCTCAAACACCACGAAGTGCGAGAACGTAAAGAGAGGGATCGAATCTTGCGGGTAAAGTGTACAAACCTCTGCAGAGGGTTATAACCTAATCGATTAGCCGTGTCCCCGGTTACGGACAATTTGAGCATCTGGACTTGGATCTATCTCAGAACTCTCAACATCGGATTGATAACTTAATTGTGGGCAACTTATGATGATTTTGGGCTGTGAGACATCGGTTGGCGGAACCATGTCATGATAGAAAACTCCATAGTACAGACTTCATTTATTCCTTTGATGTAGGGAAAATAAAATCAGCTTTTACGCAAACAAAACTCGAATCTGAGCCACAAAGCCAAATTGCATATAGTATAGTTTTACCATCTGTTTATTCATGTTGTGATCTTGCGGTACATTCAATGTACTGACCTACACGGCTGCAACGTATCATGTTGCAGATATTTTCCTCGACGAGTAAGAGTTACGATCTGAGGTTACGGTCTACACTCAACCTGCCGATGGCGTTGATGGGACTCCACACCCGTTTGATTGTTTCCGCTGAGTATTATGAGGTATATATCAGTTTCGTTATTTATGCATGTGATTGCACTTTGATATATACATTGATGTCTTGTGTGTGCCGACATCTTGATCCAGGATGGCATAGTAACACAGAGGCTTGACCGTCTGAGGTCGGGTCGCTACACCAACACTTGGACTATGGTACCCCAAGGGCTCGGCTTTTGATCTCATTGGATATTCAGACTCTGACTATGCTGGTGATCGTGTGGACCGCAAGTCAACATCTGGCACATGTCATTTCCTCGGAAGATCTTTGGTCTGTTGGTCCTCGAAGAAACAGAACTGCGTATCGCATCTCTTGCTAAAGCTGAGTACATTGCTGCTGGTTCTTGTTGTGCTCAATTGCTGTGGATGAAGCAAACTCTTAAGGACTATGGCGTCAACGTGAAGAATGTGCCTCTCTACTGTGACAATGAGAGTGTCATCAAGATTGCTCACAACCCAGTTCAGCACTCGAAGACAAAGCACATTCAGATTCGTCATCATTTTCTTCGTGATCATGTGTTGAAGGGCGACATTTCTATTGAGCATGTGAAACCTGAAGAATTTGCGAACGGAACTTTTAACTTATCTTATCTAAATTTTTGGCTTTGCCGTTCAAACCGTTCCGCATCCCACGAAAACACTTATCTATTCACCCACGATCTCACACGATCTCCACTTCTCAGTACGTGGGTGACACATGTCAAGCGAATGAGAAAGGTCAGGGGCACGTTCTTCCAATTTCTTCAGGCGAACTGTTTTTCACCGTGGCTATAAATACCCCTCCCCTTCCTCACTTCTCTTTTACTCCACTCGACCTCACGCCAGCTCGAGCTTCTCAAACCCTAGCACCACCGCTACTTAATCGTCGCCGGTGAGGAAGAGCTTCACTGCCTCGACCTCGTCGCTGTCATACTCGCGCCGGCTGCGGAGTTCTTCACTCCGCCGCCGCCGTAGCTGTCTTCCTCGGCCGAGTTAGGGCGTGGAAGATCTGAACTGACGAACTTCACATCTACACCTCTCAGTTTGTCGTGTTCTTCGTCCAGGGTAATTAAAAGTTACTTTTAGTACCCTCTTTGATTCAACAAATTTCTACAAAATCTTCAAAGGTGTTTATTCTTTAAATTCTTCACACATTGAACACCTTGGTAACCCACAAGTGTAGGGGATCGCAACAACTTTCGTGGGTAAAGTATTCAACCCAAATTTATTGATTCGACACAAGGGGAGCCAAAGAATATTCTTGAGTATTAGCAGTTGAGTTTTCAATTCAACCACACCTGGATAACTTAGTATCTGCAGCAAAGTGTTTAGTAGCAAAAGTGGTATGATAATAAAGGTAACGGTAGCAAAAGTAAAGATAAATGTTGTTGGGTTTTTGCAGTGGTTATGTGATAGCACCGGAAAAGTAAATAAGCGAAGAACAATATATGAAAAGCTCAGAGGCAATGGATCAGTGATGGATAATTATGCGGATGTGATTCCTCATGTAATAGCTATAACATAGGGTGACACAGAACTAGCTCCAGTTCATCAATGTAATGTAGGCATGTATTCCGTAAATAGTCATACGTGCTTATGGAAAAGAACTTGCATGACATCTTTTGTCCTACCCTCCCGTGGCAGCGGAGTCCTAGCGGAAATTAAGGGATATTAATGCCTCTTTTTGATAGGGAACCGGAACAAAGCATTAGCACATATCGAATACATGAACTCCTCAAACTACGGTCATCACCGAGAAGTATCCCAATTATTGTCACTTCAGGGTTGTCGGATCATAACACATAATAGGTGACTATAGACTTGCAAGATAGGATGAAGAACACATATATATTCATGAGAACATAATAGGTTCAGATCTGAAATCATGGCACTCGGGCCCTAGTGACAAGCATTAAGCATAGAAAAGTCATAGCAACATCAATCTCAGAACATAGTGGATACTAGGGATCAAACCCTAACAAAACTAACTTGATTACATGGTAAATCTCATCCAACCCATCACCGTCCAGCAAGCCTCACGATGGAATTACTCACGCCTACGGTGAGCATCATGAAATTGGTGATGGAGGATGGTTGATGATGACGACGGCGACGAATCCCCCTCTCCGGAGCCCCGAACGGACTCCAGATCAGCCCTCCCGAGAGAGATTAGGGCTTGGCGGCGGCTCTGTGTCGTAAAACGTGATGAAAGTTTCTCTCTGATTTTTTCCTCCCCGAACGTGAATATATGGAATTGGAGTTGAGGTCGGTGGAGGTCCAGGGGGCCCACGAGATAGGAGGGCGCACCCTACAGGGGGGGGCCGCCCCTGTCTCATGGACAGGCCCTGGGCCCCCTGGTGTATTTCTTTCGCCCTATAATTCTTATAAATTCCAAAAAGTGTCTCCGTGGATTTTCAGGACATTCCGAGAACTTTTCTTTTCTACACATAAAACAACATCATGGCAGTTCTGCTGAAAACAGCGTCAGTCCGGGTTAGTTTCATTCAAATCATGCAAGTTAGAGTCCAAAACAAGGGCAAAAGTGTTTGGAAAAGTAGATACGTTGGAGACGTATCAACTACCCCAAGCTTAAACCTTTGCTTGTCCTCAAGCAATTCAGTTGATAAACTGAAAGTGATAAAGAAAAACTTTTACAAACTCTGTTTGCTCTTGTTGTTGTAAACATGAAAAGCTAGCATTCAAGTTTCAGCAAATATTATGAACTAACCATACTCACAATAACACTTAGGTCTCACAATTACTCATATCAATAGCATAATCAGCTAGCGAGCCATAATAATAAAACTTGGATGACAACACTTTCTCAAAATAATCATAACATGATATAACAAAATGATATCTCGCTAGCCCTTTCTGAGACCGCAAAACATAAATGCAGTGCACCTTTAAAGATCAAGGACTGACTAAACATTGTAATTCATGGTAAAAGAGATCCAGTCAAGTCATACCCAATATAAACCAATAGTAATGAATGCAAATGACGATGTGCTCTCCGGTAGTGCTTTTAATAAGAAGGGTGATGACTCAACATAAAAGTAAATAGATAAGCCCTTCGTAGAGGGAAGCAGGGATTTGTAGAGGTGCCAGAGCTCGATTTTAAAATAGAGATTGAATAACATTTTGAGTGGTATACTTTTGTTGTCAACGCAACAACTATGAGATGGTTGTATCTTCCATACTACATGCATTATAGGCAGTTCCCAAACAGAATGGTAAAGGTTTATACTCCCCCAACCACCAACAACCATCAATCCATGGCTTGCTCGAAACAACGAAAGTGCCTCCAACTAACAACAGCCCCGGGGAGTTTTGTTTAATTATTTTGATTTGCTTTGATCTTTTTTGGATCATGGGACTGGCATCCCGGTTCTCGCCCTTTCTCGTGAATGAGGAGCGGAGTCCACTCCTCTTGAGAATAACCCACCTAGCATGGAAGATATAGGCAGCCCTAGTTGTAACATGAGCTGCTCGAGCATACAAAACAGAATTTCATTTGAAGGTTTGGAGTTTGGCACATACAAGTTTACTTGGAACAACAGGTAAATACCGCATATAGGAAGATATAGTGGACTCATATGGAACAACTTTGGGGTTTAAGGAGTTTGGATGCACAAGCAGTATTCCGCTTGAAATGCAGGTGAAGGCTAGCAAAAAGGCGGGAAGCGACCAATCGAGAGCGACAACAGTCGTAAGCATGCATTAAAATTAATTCACACCGAGTACAAGCATGAGTAGGATATAATCCACCATGAAAATAAATATCGTGAAGGCTATGTTGATTTGATTCAACTACATGCGTGAACATGTGCCAAGTCGAGTCACTCAATTCATTTAAAGGAGGATACCATCCCATCATACCACATCATAATCATTCTAATAGCATGTTGGCACGCTAGGTAAACCATTATAACGCATAGCTAATCAAGCATGGCACAAGCAACTATAATCTCTAAATGTCATTGCAAATATGTTTACTTCATAATAGCTCACTCAGAAACGATGAACTCATCATATTTACAAAAACAAGAGAGGTCGAGTTCATACCAGCTTTTCTCATCCCAATAAGTTCATCATATATCGTCATTATTGCCTTTCACTCGCATACGATCAACGATGTGTATAATAATAAGAGTGCACGTGCATTGGACTAAGCTGGAATCTGCAAGCATTCAACGCAAGAGAGAAGACATGGTAATATGGGCTCTAAGTTAAATAAACAATCATGCATATAAGAGCCACTAAGCATTTTCAATATGGTCTTCTCGACCCCCCAAAAAAAGAAAATAAAACTATTTACACGAAAAAGCTCCCAACAAGTAAGAAGAAGAACTAGAAATCTTTTTGGGTTTTCATTTTAATTTCTACTACAAACATGGAAATTAAACTAACTAATTTTTTGGTTTTTCTTAAGGTTTATCAAAAACACAAGAAGAAAACTAGAAAAAGAAATTTAAACTAGCATGGATAATACAATGAAAGAGTATGAGCACCGACGACTAGTGTGTGAACATGAATGTAAAGTCGGTGAGAAATATGTACTCCCCCAAGCTTAGGCTTTTGGCCTAAGTTGGTCTAGTACCAAGGATCGCCTGGCTGATATCCATAAGTGAAACCGGGGTTGTACTGAGATGCAGCGGCAACCGCCTCCTGAGCTGCAGCATGTTGGCGAGCTGCCTCCACTCCCCTCTCGTATTCAGCTGCTTCCTCCCTGGTGACAACATATCTTCCTTTTGCCTGATAATCAAAAAGGTAGGAACCAGGAAGAGTAACAGGGACGACGTTGCGTTTGTCATAGATTAGTCGATAATGGAGGAATTGTGCATTCCTCTCAAGAAAATGATGATTGAACATAGCTTCTTTATCCAAATAAACAGGAGGTAAAATCATATCCCCCTCTCATGGGGCTATATTAAGATAATTAGCCACACGGGTTGCATAAATTCCTCCAAATAAATCTCCCTTTCTACTATTATTCTGCAACCTACGTGCAACTATTGCCCCCAAGTTATAACCTTTATAACCTGAAACAGCACTCTTGAGGACACACAGATCAGGGACACACATGTGACAAGCTTCGTCTTTACCGTTAATGCATCTACCAATAAAGAGAGCAAAATAATGTATAGCAGGAAAATGAATGCTCCCTATGGTAGCTTATGCTATGTCCCTAGATTCTCCCACAGTAATACTAGCAAGAAAATCTCTAGATTCAGATTTGCGAGGATCATTAATATTACCCCACTGCGGGAGTTTGCAAGCAGTTGTGAAATCCTCTAAATCCATGGTATAAGATGTATCATAAATATCAAACATGACACTAGGAGAATTACGCGTACAGTTATATTTGAACCTCCGCACAAAGGAATCAGTCAATTGATAGTACTGCGGACACTTATGTTGTAAGAAGTCCTCCAGCTCGGCATTACGCACATACGCGTCAAATTCCTCCTTGAAGCCTGCTTCGACCATAAAATCATCGGATGGCCACTCACAAGCCCGTACATTTGCGTCCCTCGGCAATTCAACATCTTGCTCACGTATAGCAATCCTTGGCCCTTTCTTTGCCGAGGAATCACCTTGGTACATTCTTCTAAGCATAATTCTTTTTATGAAATTTTAGTAACTTCAAAATAAAAGTGAATAAAACTAAACAAGATTGATAGCAACTACTCCTACAAGTGCCTAGAGCCTATATCATGCATTGGAATTGCTTGGGACCTCAAAAATTTAACATGCAAGCTCAAGAACATGGTCACCTATGCAGCAAAAATTTGAAATGAATAAAGAACTAGAACATACCAAGCAACAATCTCCCAAAGCAGTTTTGTGAATGGAGCTTTGAGCAAGGAGACCGAAAATCGCAGCAAAATGAGCTAGAACTCGTGCTTGAGGTGGATGGGGATTTTTTTGGGTAGAAGATGAAGTGTGTGGGTGCTGGCATAAGTGGAGGGGGCCCACCAGTGGCCCACGAGACAAGGGGGCGCGCCCTCCACTCTCGTGGCCTCGTGCTTGCCCCTCCTGCAGTGTTTTCAGTGCCTAAAATCCTCAAATATTCCGGAAAAAAATCATACTTAATTTGCAGGGCATTTGGAGCACTTTTATTTTTGGACTATTTTTTAATGCACGGATAATTCAGAAAATAGACAGATAATACTATTTTTTCTTTATTTCTTCTAAATAACAGAAAGTAAAAAGAGGGTACAGAAGGTTGTGCCTTCTAGTTTCATCCATCTCGTGATCATCAAAATGACCACTAACAAGGTTGATCAAGTCTTGTTAACAAACTCATTCCAAATAACACGGAACCGGAGAAATTTCGAATAACACTAAGTTACCTCAATGGGGATATGAAAATCCCCAACAATAAGAATATCATACTTTTTCTTGACAAAGAGGAGAGGAAATTCAAAACCTCCAATAATAATAGTTGGAACTTGTCCAATAGAATTGATGCTATGAACTTGAGATTGTTTCCTCGGAAAGTGTACCGTATGCTCATTACCATTAACATGAAAAGTGGCATTGCCTTTGTTGCAATCAATAACAGCCCCTGCAGTATTAAGAAAAGGTCTACCAAGGATAATAGACATACTATCGTCCTCGGGAATATCAAGAATAACAAAGTCCGTTAAGATAGTGACATTTGCAACCACAACAGGCACATCCTCACAAATACCGACAGGTATAGCAGTTGATTTATCAGCCATTTGCAAACATATTTCAGTAGGCATCAACTTATTCAATTCAAGTCTACGATATAAAGAGATAGGCATAACACTAACACCGGCTCCAAGATCACATAAAGCAGTTCTAACATAATTTCTTTTAATGGAACATGGTATAGTTGGAACACTCGGATCTCCAAGTTTCTTTGGTATTCCACCCTTAAAAGTGTAATTAGCAAGCATGGTGGAAATTTCAGCTTCCGGTATCTTTCTTTCATCTGTGATGATATCCTTCATATACTTAGCATAAGGATTTACTTTAAGCATATCAGTTAAGCGCATACGTAAGAAAATAGGTCTAATCATTTCAGCAAAGCGCTCAAAATCCTCATCATCCTTTGACTTGGATGGTTTAGGAGGAAAGGGTATGGGTTTTCTGAACCCATGGTTCTCTTTCTTTACCATGCTTCCTAGCAACAAAATCTCTCTTATCATAACGTTGATTCTTTGATTGTGGGTTATCAAGATCAACAAAGAGTTCAATCTCTACATCATTGTTTTTGCTAGGTTGAGCATCAACATGAACATTATCATTAACATTATCACTAGGTTCATGTTCATCACACGATTGTGTTTCAAAGATCGGAAATAGAAATATTATTGGGATTCTCAGGTGTGTCTGATGAGGTTCACTAGAAGCATGCAAGGTCCTATCATTTTTCTTTTTCTTCTTTTTAGAAGAACTAGGTGCCTCTAAATTATTTTTCTGAGAATCTTGCTCGATTCTCTTAGGGTGGCCTTCAGGATACAAAGGTTCCTAAGTCATTCTACCAGTTCTAGTAGCCACTCTAACAGCAAAGTCATTTTTATTATTTAATTCATCAAGCAAATCATTTTGAGCTTTAAGTACTTGCTCAGCTTGAGTAGCAACCATAGAAGCATATTTGCTAACGAGTTTGAGTTCATCTTTAACTCTAGCTATATTATCGCCTACGCGTCCTATCTCAAAAGCATTATTCTTTAACTCTCTACCAACATAAGCATTAAAACTTTCTTAACTAGCCATAAAGTCATCAAATTCATCCAAGCAAGGGCTATGAAATTTAGTAGAGGGAATTTCAACTTTATCATATCTATATAGAGAATTTACCTTTACTACCTGTGTCGGGTTATCAAGACAATGTGGTTTTTCAACAGGCGGTATATTAAGACCATGTATTTCTTCAATAGGAGGTAAATTCTTAACGTCTTCAGCTTTAATACCTTTTTATTTCATTGATTTCTTTGCCTCTTGCATATCTTCAGATCGAGAAATAAAACACCTCTCTTCTTCGGAGTGGGTTTAGGAATAGGCTCAGGAGCTGGCTCAATTGGTTCAGGAATTGCTTCAGGAATTGGCTCAGGAAGAGTCCAATTATTTTCGTTAGTCAACATATTATTCGATAATATTTCAGCTTCGTCGACTGTTCTTTTCCTAAAAACACAACCAGCACAACTATCCAAGTAGTCCTTGGAAGCATCGATTAGTCCATTATAAAAGATATCAAGTATTTCGTTTTTCTTGAGAGGATGATCAGGCAAAGCAATAAGTAACCGGAGAAGCCTCCCCCAAGCTTGTGGGAGACTCTCTTCTTTGATTTGCACAAAATTATATATCTCCCGCAAGGCAGCTTGTTTCTTATGAGCAGGGAAATATTTAGCGAGAAGTAATAAATCATATCACGGGGACTACGCACACAACCAGGGAGCAAGAGAACTATACCAAGTCTTAGCATCACCCTTTAATGAGAACGGAAATATCTTAAGGATATAAAAATAGCGAGACTTCTCATCATTAGTAAATAAGGTGGCTATAGCATTCAACTTGGTAAGATGTGCCACAACAGTTTCAGATTCAAGGCCGTAAAAAGGATCAGATTCAACTAAAGTAATAATTTCAGGATCAACAGAGAATTCATAATCCTTATCAGTAACACAGATAGGTGAAGTAGCAAAAGCAGGGCTAGGTTTCATTCTAGCATTAAGAGACTGCTGCTTCCATTTAGCTAATAATTTCTTAAGATCATATCTATCATTGCAAGCAAAGATTTCCCTAGCAGCTTCTTCATTCATAACATGACCCTTAGGAACAACAGGCAATACATAATCATTGGGAGAACCTTCATCATCACTATCATCAGTAATAGGATTTTCAGTAATTTCATTCCCCCTAACTCTAGCAAGTTGTTCATCAAGAAATTCACCTAATGGCAAAGTAGTATCACGCACAGAAGTAGTTTCATCATGCATAGCAGAAGTGGCATCATCAATAACATGCGACATATCCGAATTCATAGCAGTAGCAGGTTTAGGTGTCGCAAGCTTACTAATAACGGAAGGAGAATCTAGTGTAGAGCTAGATGGCAATTCCTTACCTTCCCTCGTAGTTGAGGGCAAAATCTTGGTTTTAGCGTCTTTCAAGTTCTTCATAGTGATCAACAGATATAAATCCCAAGTGACTCAGAGAATAGAGCTATGCTCCCCGGCAACGGCGCCAGAAATTAGTCTTGATAACCCACAAGTGTAGGGGATCGCAACAGCTTCGAGGGTAAAGTATTCAACCCAAATTTATTGATTCAACACAAGGGAAGCCAAAGAATATTCTTGAGTATTAGCAGTTGAGTTGTCAATTCAACCACACCTGGATAACTTAGTATCTGCAGCAAAGTGTTTAGTAGCAAAAGTGGTATGATAATAAAGGTAACGGTAGCAAAAGTAAAGATAATTGTTTTGGGGTTTTTGCAGCGGTTATAAAGAGTAACGGGAAAGTAAATAAGCGAAGAACAATATATGAAAAGCTCGTGAGGCAATGGATCGATGATGGATAATTATGCCGGATGCGATTCCTCATGTAATAGCTATAACATAGGGTGACACAGAACTAGCTCCAGTTCATCAATGTAATGTAGGCATGTATTCCATAAATAGTCATACGTGCTTATGGAAAAGAACTTGCATGATATCTTTTGTCCTACCCTCCCGTGGCAGCGGGGTCCTAGCGGAAACTAAGGGATATTAAGGCCTCCTTTTAATAGAGAACCGGAACAAAGCATTAGCACATAGTGAACACATGAACTCCTCAAACTACGGTCATCACCGAGAAGTATCCCGATTATTGTCACTTCGGGGTTGTCGGATCATAACACATAATAGGTGACTATAGACTTGCAAGATAGGATCAAGAACACATATATATTCATGAAAACATAATAGGTTCAGATCTAAAATCATGGCACTTTCGGGCCCTAGTGACAAGCATTAAGCATAGCAAAGTCATAGCAACATCAATCTCGTAACATAGTGGATACTAGGGATCAAACCCTAACAAAACTAACTTGATTACATGGTAAATCTCATCCAACCCATCACCGTCTAGCAAGCCTCACGATGGAATTACTCACGCACGGTGGTGAGCATCATGAAATTGGTGATGGAGGATGGTTGATGATGACGACGGCGACGAATCCTCTCTCCTGAGCCCCGAACGGACTCCAGATCAGCCCTCCCGAGAGAGATTAGGGCTTGGCGGGCGGCTCCGTGTCGTAAACGCGATGAAACTTTCTCTCGATTTTTTCTCCCGAACGTGAATATATGGAGTTGGAGTTGAGGTCGGTGGAGGTCCAGGGGCCCACGAGATAGAGGCGCGCCCTCTGGGCGCCCCCTGTCTCGTGGACAGGCCCTGGGCCCCCTGGTGTATTTCTTTTGCCCAATAATTCTTATAAATTCCAAAAAGCGTCTCTGTGGATTTTCAGGACATTCCGAGAACTTTTCTTTTCTACACATAAAACAACATCATGGCAGTTCTGCTGAAAACAGCGTCAGTCCGGGTTAGTTTCATTCAAATCATGCAAGTTAGAGTCCAAAACAAGGGAAAAAGTGTTTGGAAAAGTAGATACGTTGGAGACGTATCACACCTCACATGTCATATGTTCTTGATTTATTTCTCTAAGCTATATTTTTCTTCAAGATTCCTCAATTGTGTGGATTTCTTATCTGTACAACTCTGGAACCTAAGACAAAGAACATTTAGTGAAATTCTTCATGACTCATCTGGTCAAATTCCTCAAACTTGTTCTTTTTGAAAAATCTCTGAGAACGCATATGACCTCTCCAAATTCATCGCAACTATACTATGTCCACAGGTACTCATGTCAGCTGCTGAATCACTAGGTTCTCATCAACTTAACTCATTTGCAGCGTTCCTCGAAGAAAAGTTGCATACATGTTCAGAGAATTCCATTGTTCAAATTCCCCATCTGAAGAAAATGGCTGATGGAAAGAAGCCACAGAAGGGAGGAAAGAAGCCTGAGGTCAACACTGCTTTCGAGATCCCTGATGACACAAACAAAGATTACTGCACTCCTGATGAGGCCAAGTTTGGCAAGGAGGACAAAAATCAGCGCAAGGTGCGCATTCAAAGAATAGAGAGGAGATGGGCAAGAGAGTGGAGGGAGTACATGTATGTTACTCCCAAGTACATGAAGAAATTCGCTCTCAATCCTCCATGCCCAAGACCTCCATTGGCACCTGGCCAAGAAGCAGATCCCACCAGCCTCAAGCGCGGTGAGGATTATCCTGATGAATGGGCCAAGCGCCAGGCCAAATTGGCCAGACAAGAAAGAGAAGCAGTGAGGAAATTCAACAAAGACTCTGCTGCTGCCACTGCTGAGGCCTCTGCTAGCAAGCCAAAGAAGGCCATGGCAAAGAAGCCTGCTTATAAGCCAAGTGCTTCATCATCAATGCCCTCATGGCCAAGTTCCTCAGCAATGCCCTCACGGCCAGAATTTTCAAAGCCCTCACGGCCAACTCCTCATGCTGCTCCCGCTCCAAAGTCCTCAGCTCCTCCGCCAAAGTCCTCACCGTCCGATCAAATCCTCTGCACCTGTGCACCTTGCCACGTGCCAAAGCACGACAGGCATCTCTATTGCCTCAGGAGCTTCTGCTAGTTCCTCAGCTGCACCAAATTCTTCAACGGGACCCTCTCTGTTGAAGACAAAGGCCACTGCTGGACGTGGCTCTCGCCCAAGTCCTCACAAGAAGCAGGTCGTCTTCCAAGTGTCATTTGATGAAGACGAAGCTGATGATGATGAACTTGCAGAAATCATCAGAGATAGGCAGGTCAGGGCCGCTAGAGCCAAGGGCACAAATGTGCCACTTCTTTTGGATCCCAAGTTGATCCTTGATTACATCGATCTCTGGCACAAGGACCCCAACACTCATATGCCCGATTTCAAGCTGACTCCTGGCCAAAGTCATATGCTGACTACCTTCATCCAAGAAGAAAAATGGAAATTTGAGAACGCTAGGAAAATCAAGAAAGCGCAGTACAAAAAGGAGCGCTTCCTGAAGAAAAACGTTGTCTCAATGACAACTGAAGAACTTGTCAACATTCAATCTGAGATCAAAAACCTCAGTGATGAATTTGACGTATACAGAGCTGACTGGCTTGGAGCCAAAGTCAAATTTGTGAAGTTGACTGAAAAGTTCACGTCCAATGTTGCAGCCCCAGCGCAACAAGAAAATCCTCAGGCTGAAGCATCTGCTCAACCGACTGAAGAAAATGCCAGCACCGCTGATGACATTCAGGCTGCTAAAGAAACTCAAAGCACCAAGGCTGATGACTGCATTCCAGCCCCTGAAGAAATTGCCAGGGCATCCACTAGTGGTGCACCTGAAGAAAATGAAGAAGTCAGGGCAACTGCATCAGTTGTGCCTGAAGAAAATCAACCAAATTCCTCTGCTCCTCCTGCGCCTACCCCAACTCCGATCCTTCCATCTGCATCAGATGTGAAGAAGACCAAGGATGCAGAGCGTGCAGCAGTGAAGAAAAGGAAGGCATCAACTTCATCAGATTCTTCAGCCCCGAAGAAGATGAAGCCATTGACTAGCTCATTTGACAACCCAATTGATGATGTTCCTATCTCAACCATGCCATCAAAGGACCTTGTTCCTTTTGATGAAGAATATGTGATTCCAAGTGAATCCGATGAAGAGAATCCTTCTACTGCTTCGTCAGAGCAGAAGGATGAAGAAATTGAAGCGGATGCAATCCCTTCAACACCAATTGTCTCCTCGCCTATGCCTCAGTTCACTGCTGAAGAGGCTGGCGTTGAAGAAATGGAAGAAGAAGATGTGAACATTAGAAGCACTACTCCAGTGATGAATGATGACTTTTGGGAAAGTCAGCACCCCAACTCTCCATATTCACACCATTTCAAACAGATTCCTCAGTCCCCAGTAACTTTAGTTCAAATGGGATCTGATGAACCACATGCCACACCGTTTGTCCATGAAGAGATTCCAGCCACTAGTGCTGAAGAAAATGTCAATGAAGAATTGAAGACCCAGGCTGTCACTGAAGAAGAAGCTGAAATTCCTCAGCCTGTGGAACCTGAGATTGCGATTCCTGAGGTGATAATGCAATTGACTGACACTCCTCAGCCCAAGCCAAAGGATCCATTCTCAAAGAAGCAGAAATTCAAGGCTGATGACTTCTTTGGCGAGCACATGTTCTTCACTGACTATAATCCCTATGATTCTGCTCGTCTTAGAAGGAATCGCTTCTGGACCGGGCCAACTTCTATTCTTCACTGCTTTTCAACAAGGACAAAGTCTTCGACCACGAGCATATTCCTCATGTGGACATGGAATCACTGCCATGCTTCTCACCTGTCCTCAGTGTGCTTCATGACGCAGGCCTCCTCAACTTTTACTGAGACATAGTTGGTGAAATGAAGAGCCCATTCTTCAATTCTACATAACCTTGCACATCACAGGAGATCTTGTGATGTGAACTCACTGGGTTTTAATTTGGATGACCGATAACACTCACTATAAGGCACCGGCCTCTGAATTACTTCACGCCCTGCCCATCAGTCCTCCACCTGAAGGAGCTCGTTGCCTGTACCAAGAGCCTGAACTGACTGCCCATTATATGCAAGTTCTTATGAAGCCTCTGAAACCTGGTCAAGCCCCAAGGACCAAATTCCTCATGAGGGAATTGCTCTATGTGCCCAGAACAGTCTATCGCATTCTCACGAAGACTATGAGTCCAATCAAGGACCACGACTCGAATGATGAAGAAGTCGTTGGCATCATGAAGAATCTGCTATTCAACATCATGCATGGCATTCCTGTCAACTATCATGATTTCTTCATGAGGACTCTGGCCAATGTTGCTCTCTCTCCGTTTGAGCTGAAGCCTTATGCTCCTTGGATCATGAGATTCCTCAGAACAAGGTCTTCACTCAACTACAAGGCTGATTTTCAGAATCACCTCAGCTACTTGCCCCCAATCGAAGTCCTCAAGTGGACCTGTTCCTCAGCTGATGAAAAGGGAAAGGCACCTACTGTTATTGATGAAGGCATTCGTCCATTGGATCGTCAGTTTCGCAAAGCTGCATCTTATTCCACCAATGATGACTCTGCCACACATGATTCTGCTGCCAATGCACCCAAGTCTACTCCTCAAGCCACAGCTCCACGAGTGATGATTGACCGTGAGCTGCTCCTCAGTCTTCACCAGAAGGTGGATCGAAACCACAAATGGGTCAAGCATCAGTTTGGTTCTATTCTTCACAACATGACTGCTACACATAATGCAGTGAAGAAAAACCACTACTACCTCCATGAAGTCTTCGGTCGCACCTGGGTTGTTCTGTCTCACATTTATAGGAAAGAAGATCTGAAGAACATGGGTCTCAAGGAAGATTTTGACTAGTCTGCTCCTCCATCGAAGAAATACAAGAAGGTCAAGGTTCCTTCCTTGGTGGCCAGCTCATATTCTTCATCGCGCGAAACCGACAAGCATGAAGACTTGGACGACACTACGGCAGGCCCTACTACGACAAACGACCCTAACAACACTGGCGCTGCTTCATCATCATGATATTCTTCAGGGGCGTTAGTCCTCATTTTCGATCCTTTTGGTCATTCGATGACAAGGGGGGGGATTTGAGTTAGTCTTCAAGCGGGTCTACCTATATGGGCGTTTTTTTGCTAAGTTACAACTCTCGTTCTTCTGATGACTTTGCTGGATCGAGTTGTAAACTTAAACTCTATGGTGCCTGATACTTTTGCTGAGTTCTTTTGCATGCTTATTCCTCATTAATGTTAATGCACGCATGCTGAATTACATCAGTCACCATATTTCATCATGCATTTCAAATTCTTCATATTATATGTCAAATGCGTGTATGAATTACAAGATATAGGGGGAGATCTCCATGATTCTACTCTTCAAAGTGTGCATTGCTTCAAAAGCAAATTCCTCACTATGCACATCTTCAGGGGGAGTTCTTCTATATCTTGCAATCAAATTCTTCAATATAAGTATTTACACTTCATATGTTTATCCCCGTTGAAAACTTAACATATATTGTCATCAATCACCAAAAAGGGGGAGATTGTAAGTGCATCTAGTGCCCCTTAGTGATTTTGATGTATTGAAGACTTATAGGTTAAGGGACTAATATGTTTGTGAGTGTACACAGGTCTATAAGTCCATGAGGAGTTTGATATTTACAGAGAAAGTCGACCCCTAAAAATGAAGTTCTTCGACTGAAGACTTTGAATTTCTGAAGACTTTGAAAGTGAAGAAATTGGTGTGACCTTGAAGACTAGGTATTCATTCGAGGAACATGAAGCGTGAAGACTTTTGTTTTTGTAGTTTCATTTTCTCTTTCTTGAGTCATAGGAAACACCGTACTGTTAAAGGGGGTCGAGGAAACACTAAGGAAAAATTTCCATGTGATGCTCAACTCAAAATCCTACACCTACCAATCCCTTCGAGTGAAGCCATTGGAAATCTCATACAGTTCAGTCATATTTCTTCAGTGACAGAGACAGAGACGAAGTTCTTCTGGTCTCTGAGGAATTTGTTCTGACTGAGGAGTTAGGAATTCGCCAGTGCGGATTGCCTACATAGTGAGGAACATGATAGCTGAGGGAGTCCTGGATTAGGGGGTGTCCGGATAGCCGAACTATCATCGTTGGCCGGACTCCCGGACTATGAAGATACAAGATTGAAGACTTCGTCCCGTGTCCGGATGGGACTTTCCTTGGCGTGGAAGGCAAGCTTGGCGATACGGATATGTAGATCTCCTACCATTGTAACCGACTGTGTAACCCTAACCCTATCCGGTGTCTATATAAACCGGAGGGTTTTAGTTAAATGGGGACGAACAACAATCATACCATAGGCTAGCTTCTAGGGTTTAGCCTCTACGATCTCGTGGTAGATCCACTCTTGTACTACCCATATCATCAATATTAATCAAGCAGGAGTAGGGTTTTACCTCCATTGAGAGGGCCCGAACCTGGGTAAAAACATCGTGTCCCTTGTCTCCTGTTACCATCCGCCTAGACGCATAGTTCGGGACCCCCTACCCGAGATCCGCCGGTTTTGACACTGACATTGGTGCTTTCGTTGAGAGTTCCTCTATGTCGTTGCTGTCAGGAAGGATGCCTCATCCCGTCTTTAAAGACGGCACCGTTGCTAAAGGAGCTTTGGCCACCGGCCAAACTCTCCGGCTAGGCGGTTTTCTTATGACCGCCTGTTCGGCCTTGCGCCGACGATGACTTCTCGGGTCATCGAAAGCAATCTTCACGTTAATTCGGAATTCGCCGAGCAGTTAGATCTGATGGAGCTCTCTTCCTTGAACAAGCTCTTGGATCGCGCCGCATACAGGGAGTCGCTTCTGAGACTACGATCGATTGGGCCTAAAACCGATCTCGAGAGAGATCAACTCTCCCGGGCTACCCACGTTGCTGTGGTAGAGGAAAAATCTGACGGCTCTTCTTCTACCTTAAGGACTAGCTATGTCCGGATTCACGACCCCTCCATGCGGATTCCCGCGGAGGGAGGACACCACTCAAGCCCTTAACTTAAAGTCAGGTAGCGGGCTAGATTCATTGGACAACCTCCAAGAACCCAAGCTTCCAAGTTCGGAAACTTCTTGGCCCCTGAATCTTAGATCGGACGGGGTTCGAAATTTAATTCCACCCGCCCACACAAACATAAGCGATCTATCCAAAATCCGGCAAGAGCCCGGTGAAACAGTACATCATTACTGGGCCAAATTCCTCCTGGTTATGGACAGGATAAAGGATTGCCGCGAGGAGGACGCAATCTCATTCTTCTGCAATAATTGCACGGACAAGGGAATCCTAAACGCCATAAGTCGTCATTGAAATTACACGCTTCGCTGACTTGGCGTCCATAGTACGAAAGTACTGTGCGATGGAGAGCGCCTGGAAAACCGAAATCAAATTTTGGGATAATCAGGCCCCGAATACGACCCTAGTCCGAAATAAAAGGGTGCATCATCACCAGGCACCTGGGTTACATATCAAAAAGCAAAAACCCCCAAAGGGCATGGAACCGTCTTTGGAGGGATGGCTCAATGGACCCTGCAAAATTCATAGCACAGAGGGCGCCACTCCAACTCATAGCCTTAGAGCATGTTGGATACTACGGCAGGTGGCCAAAAGTGGCGAAGAGCTCTTAGCTCCAAAGCACCAGCCCAGCAATACGAGTACGGTATTAACAGTCTTCGAGACTTTCGCATCAAATAATATGAGGAAACAAACACTCCGCAGCCTTGCCGAAGTCTACCAGATTGAAACTGTAAATCCATGGAGTGACACGGTTATTACCTTTAACGCCAAAGGATTTAACCTAAATTCGAACAGCCCGATCACCACCGCATTGGTCCTCGGTCCGATGGTGGGCGGCTTTCGCCTTACCAAGGTACTCATGGGCGGCGGCGGATTAAACCTCATCTACGAGGAAACCCTTTGAAAAATGGAAATAGACTGGAGCCGCATTGAGCAAAGCAGCACAACCTTTAGAGGAATAATCCCCAGTCGGGAAGCACGCTGTACAGGAAAGATCACACTGGATGTGGTGTTCGGCACGCCGGACAATTATAGGTCCGAAGAGGTCACATTCCAAGTGGCCCCGTTCAGCAGCGGATACCACGCTCTATTAGGGTGAGAGGCATTCACAATTTTTAAAGCTATAGCCCATTACGGGTACATGAAGCTCAAAATGCCCGGACCCAACGGAATTATCACTCTCGCTAGTGACCCGGACATAGCGCTTCGCGCCAAAAATAAAACAGTCGCACTTGCCCTTGAGGCACTATCCGAAGCCCTAGCGGCAGAGGAACTCACTGCGCTGCGCTCCATGATGAACAGGGATGATGTGATACTCGATAAGAGATCCAAGTCCACCTCTTTTAAAGCTGGCGGGCAGAAATAGTCAAATTCCAAGTCCATCCAACGGACCCTACAAAACGGCCTTCATCGGGGCACAATAAAACCACGATGTGGACGCGCATTCTGGGAATTCCTACGTGAAAATTGGGACATTTTGCTGGCACCCTTGAGACATGCCAGAATCCCACGCCGGCTGGCCGAGCACAGCCTAAATATCCTAAAAGGATTCAAGCCGATCAAACAAGCTCTTGGCGTTTCTCCGAACCCAAGAGACAGGCCATGGGAGAGAAGCTATCCAAACTATTGGAGGCCGGATTCATCAGAGACATTAAACATCCGGACTGGCTAGCAAACTTGGTAATGGTACGAAAGAAGGACAAATCCTGGCGCCTATGTGTCGATTTTAAGGACCTTAACAAGGCTTGCCCAAAGGATCCCTTGCCCCTCCCCCGCATCGATCAAATTATCGACGCTACCGCAGGACACGATTCATTGTGTTTCCTCGACGCATACTCTGGCTACCACCAAATTAAGATGGCAGAGCCAGACCAAGCCGCAACGGCATTCATCACTCCATACGGCCCATTCTGCTTCAACACAATGCCCTTTGGGCTCAAAAACGCCGGCGCAACATATCAGCTCATGATTCAGACATGTCTGGCAAACCAGATCGGCAAAACAGTGGAGGCATACGTAGACGATGTGGTCCTCAAATGCAAGCATTTCGAAACTCTAGTCGACGACTTGAGGCTCACATTCGATAATCTCCGAACATATGACATCAAGCTCAACCCGGAAAAATGCGTTTTGGTACCGTAGGAAAGCTCTTGGGCTTCATTGTATCCGTAGAGGAATTGAAGCAAACCCAGCCAAGATCTGAGCTCTGTCACAATTGGATATCCCCAAAGACCTCAAACAAATACAAAAATTGACTGGATGCATGGCGGCTCTAAGCCGCTTTATCTCCCGCTTAGGAGAAAAGACATTACCCCTTTATCGCCTCCTCCGGCGCACCGAACACTTCGAGTGGACGGATGCTGCCACGGCCGGACTCAAAGAAATCAAAGCCATATTGGCAACAAATCCGATCCTGGCCGCGCCCAACATGGGCGAACCAATGCTATTATACATCGCAGCAACCCATCAAGTTGTAAGCGCGGTGCTCGTTGTCGAACGAGAAACAGACGGACACAAGTTCCCTCTCCAAAAACCAGTTTACTACGTGCCCACTGTCCTAACTCCATGCAAGTCACGGTACCCGCATTATCAAAAGATAGCATACACGGTGTTCATGGCATCCCGGAAGCTGCGACACTACTTCCAAGAGTGTTCGATAACAATAGCCTCCGAAGTACCTCTTAATGACATTATAAACAACCGCGACACAACGGGCCGGATTGCTAAATGGGCCATTGAGCTCCTCCCGTTCGACATAACCTACAAGCCATGGCGAGCTATTAAGTCGCAAGTTTTGGCTGACTTCATCGCCGAATGGACTGAAGCCGAACTCCCTAAAGAGTACGGCGCATATTCCAACTGGATCATGCACTTCGACGGCTCCAAAATGTTGGCTGGCCTGGGGGCTGGCGTCGTTCTGACGTCCCCAACCGGAGATACAGTCCAATACGTACTTCAAATAATGTACACGGACTCCAACAACAACGCGGCGAATCTGAGGCCCTTCTACATGGTCTCCGGATGGCGGTCTCCATGGGCATTCAACGCCTAGAGGTGCGGCGGGGATTGAACCTCGCGATATCCCAAATAAATGGGGACTTTGATGCCAAGGATCCGAAAATGGCAACTTATCGCAATGCCGTCCTAAAAATGTCATTTCGGTTTGAGGGGCTCGAATTTCACCATATAGCACAGGATAACAACCAGGCGGCAGACGTGTTGGCACGCATTGGTGCAAAGCTGATGCCGTCCCCCAACATCTTCCTAGAGAGGCTTTTCAAGCCATACGTACTATGGGAGGAGAGTCCGGAAATAAAAACCCGGACCCAACCACACCGCCCCCACACCGAACATTCCGACATAGTTGGCGGTCCTACCAACGAAATAACACCGTCATTACGCAATAATGGAAGTCATCGCCCCGTGGACAGAACCATTCCTAGCCTACCTAACTAGGCAGGAACTTCACGAGGACCAAAATGAGGCCCGCTGCATAGTGCGGCGGTCTAAAGCCTATAAGGTCCATGAGGGAGAGCTTTATAAGAAAAGCACAACCGGAGTCCTTCAAAGGTGTATCTTCGAAGAGGAAGGGCGGAATCTCTTGGCTGAAATTCATGCCGGACTCGGTGGGCACCATGCCACAGCCCGGGCCCTTGTAGGCAAGGCCTTCCGTACAGGATTTTATTGGTCGACGGCCCGGGCAGATGCTCAGGACTTAGTCCAACGATGCGTTGGTTGCCAGCTCTTTGCTAATCAAAGCCACATGCCACCCACCGCCCTCAAAACTATACCCATCACCTGGCCCTTCAGTGCAGGGGCTTGACATGGTTGGACCCCTTAAAGGAGGAACCCACAAGCAAAAATACCTATTGGTCATGGTGGATAAATTCACCAAATGGATAGAGGCCAAGCCTGTAAAGACGGCCGAATCTGGACCAGTGATAGACTTCATATCAGGGGTAGTACACCGTTACGGCGTCCCCCATAGCATCATCACTGATAACGGCACAAACTTCACGGCCGATGAGGTCAAACTCTGGTGTAAAAACATGGGCATCAAGCTCGACTATGCTTCAGTCTATCACCCCCAAACTAACGGTCAAGTCGAGCGAGCAAACGGTCTAATCATGAGCAGCATTAAACCCAGACTAGTGCGGTCCCTCAAGGAATCTAACACGACCTTTGGGTAGAGGAGCTCGACTCCGTACTCACGGGGAGCTGCGGACCACGCCGAATCGCACTACCGAATTCACACCATTTTTTATGGTATACGACGCAGAGGCAGTTTTGCCATGCGACATAATTCATGACTCACCTCGCGTGCGCATGTACGAAGAAAGAGAAGTCGAGCTCGATCGGCAGGACAGTTTGGATGCCTTGGAGGAGGAGCGCGACGTGGCAAAAGCTCGTTCCGCATTCTATCAACAGCAGGCTCGAAGATATCAAAGCGAGGAAATGCGGGCCAAAGCTTACAATGTTGGCGAACTAGTTCTACGCCTGCCGGACAAGAAAAAGGACAAACTCAAGCCCAAATGGGAGGGTCCCTTCATCATCGACCAAGTCCTGACCGGCGGTGCGTACCGTCTGCGAAACGCATCGGATAACCGACTCGAGCCGGACCCATGGAACGCAGCCCGTCTCTGAAGATTCTACGCCTAGCGCCGGATTCTGAGTTCGTCTCCTTCCTCCATCTATATTTTATACTTTAAGCTGTCTTTTATTTCTCTCCTTCTCCCTCCTTTTTCCGAAGCCGTTAAAGGCTCGTTTGCGTATTGTTCGCACACACTTGACGCGCTATCCGCGCTCATTATACCTGGGGGCTTCTTTAACAGAAGCTTATTTATACGGGCTTTATGCCCAACACATGTGTCACACTTCCGCATGTACCTTTTGTTCACCATTATATGCATCGATATGACTTAAGTTTTGGCCAAGCTGGGTTGCCTGGCTCCTGTGCTTACCCCTATGTTCCCGATTGTTCGGCTAGGTGGTAAAGGGAGCACCTCTGCGATTGTTACCGCCGGGTCAGCCGGACGTGTACCTCAGACTGGGTGAAGCCGAAAGCTAGCGTTCTTAAGGGAATATTCGGTCGGTGAACTAAAAGACGATTTTTTATTTTTCATTTATCTTCCCAGATGCTTTTCTGCTTTTTCGCAGTCCGGACATGCACTTTAGGGCATGCCTCCCGAGAAAGGAACCCCTAACGGAACTATTCTCCTGGAAGATGTTTCTTACTAACCATGTAATATAACATAACTAGTTGGGCACTTATGCGATAAAGCACTCATGACCCCTACGCCTCGTCTCCACGCATGCCCCGGTTTTTACATAACCGCGAGGGTATTTGGACACACTCCGGACTATTGGGTCCCGAGGTTGAAGCGAAAAGGCCCGCTACAACAAACGATCTACAATCCGGCTAGAAGGCATCTTACATGTCATTTTAAATTACATAGTCAAATTGACTGATTGTATTCCTCTTCAATGTCGTCTAATAGGTTGTCTAGTTTACAGTCCTACTGGGAATACTTTGCGGCCAACTCTACTTGGCCGTACACTAAGCTCACAGGGATCTCCTTCCCGTCGGGCCCCACAGGTCCGACCTCGGCCATGTGGTTTGGGTCCGCCTTCGTGTACCGCGTCTTCACCATGGCCCGGGCCTCCCTAAGCGCCTTGAAGACAGGCCGATATCTTCCATAGTCGGAGCGCCGTCGTGCTCCTGAAGCTTCTCTGCAAGCTCTCCAAGGCCTTGAGGCGGGGAGATAGATGGCCACAAGGCACTGGCGATGCCTTTCATCACTGCCGAACTTCGCGATGCAGTTGCAATAACTTCGGGAAGAAGGTCACCCGTAGAACCGGGCATTTCCTCTTCAGGACGACCCGTGAGCATACCTACAGACATAACTCTAGTAGCTGACTTCCTCGCCGAACTCTTTTTCAAAGTTCGCTCAAGCACTTACTATAAATGCCGCGACGAAGTCGCCGATTCTCCTTCACGGAGTCAGACAGCTGGGCACGAACATCCTTTAGTTCCTCACCCAGCCGGGTGTTGGCATCTTGGAGATTATTTTTCTCTTGCCTCACCCTTGTAAGCACATTCTCGCCGGCCTTCAACCGGCGCAAGAGCTGTTGCTTGTCCGGATCTAGTCCGGCGCCATCTGCAATATCATTGTCAGATTTACACACACGCCGCACTTCACAAACTACTTATCTTTCGAATCATATATTACCAGAGGGGGTCTCTGTGGCTCCCCCTGTAGCGGCTAGTGCGGCCTCAAGTTGGGCCTTGCACTCTTCAAGCTCCTGGGACAGTCGGGTATTCTTTTTCGTAAGATCCTGCATAACAAATGATCTTTAAATCAGTTATTCTAACTATTTTAAGTCTCGGGGGCTACTGGCATATATAACCATCAAATTTCCTCACCCGTATGTCCTTTACATACTGTTCCGTGGCTCTGGCTAGACCATCTTGAGCGGCACGGAGGTGCGCATCTCCCGAATTGAAGGCATTTAATGCCTCTTGGGAGAAACATGCGTCACGAAGAACTGTCCGACGGTGCCTGTGATTCATGGCTCTTTCCACCTCGGAGTTTGTGGCGGACAATCTGTCGGCATCCTCTGTCGGAGGAGCATCCGACGCACGCCTCATGCTCGCCTCCGCTTCGACCCGGCTTTGGAGCCCGGTGGCGGAGGCTCGATTAACAACCTCTCCGGACACGATCCGGCGAGCGCTCTTTTTCTGAAAAGAGCACCAGCGTTAGTACGCCTTCCAGAATCAATCACGGGAATATGGTGACGCCATACCGTTCTGGGCGGCGTTTCGATCCGGACCGCACTCCTTTTTAGCCTGCGGGGCCGTGCTGCCCCTTGTTGGCTAGCCGCCGCGGGCTCGGCCTCCTGCCCCAAAGGCACCCCCTGCGAAACACCATTGGTATACGGTGATCAAAGATAAGCACGGATGGGTCATTATCAGAGTATTGGGACCTCGGTCTCGCCACTGTGAGGTGGGAGTATTCCGGTAATCGGCCGTAATGGCAACCAAGGCATTATCTATGCTCAGTTGGTGAAATACCCCATCAATCAGCTCCACCAATATGTCCGGATCCTCTTGGGGGCCGAATCGAGGAGCCGTTCCGGATCCTCAGGTTGTGGAGGCGAGTTGTTTATGTCTTTTACGGCCTGGCGCAGTTCCTGCGCCAAAATCACAAAATGAGATACCTAACCATGGAAATACGGATCGGATGTGCAGAAAAGAAATGTCCGCCTACCCAGCTTCGAGGGTTGTTCATAGAAAATCCGTTCAATGGACTGACGCGGAGAAAATCTTCCTCTTCTCCCTTGTACAGCGTGGACAAGGTCTTCACCAGATCGGTGACCGATCCCGGCCCCTTACGGCCATGACGGGTGGCATCATCCTCCCCGTTGAAATCCCACATGGGGTGGCCCCTATACTGGAGCGGCTGCACCCCCCGCATAATGCATGTGGCCATGACACCGATCATGGTCAGTCCGGAATGAGCTAACAATCTTATTCGGCTCATCAGGTAAAGGTCGTCCCTGTCGTTCCCTCTGGGAGCTCCGCGGGCGCCAACTCAGGCGTTTCTTCAAAGGAGCATTGCTGAACCCCGAGAGACCGATCCGAACAGGATCCGGCAGCGGGACATCTTCTATATAAAACCATTCCGAAGGCCAGTCTTCGGGCGCCTTCTTGAGGTTCCGGATAGATATCCGGTCCGGCGATGCGCCTGGCTCGGCTCTGCCCACTTGATATATTGACCCCTCATGAGAACGGGCACAAGGCAGAATAACCTCTTCCACGGTGCAAAATGAGCCTCGGCGCCAAGAACAGTTCGCAAGGGCCACGAAGCCCGCGATGTGCAAAATGGAGGCAGCGTAAGGTGGTCTGGCTGGAGGCCAGTAGAACTCCAAGAGCCCCGGAGAAAGCGGATGAATTGGAAATCCGAGTCCTCTTACTAGATAAGAGATAAAGCATACCCGCTCTCCTTTGGAGGGATCGGGGACACTCTCCGCTTGCTTTCCGCCCTTATAGGTGGCGAGTCCGGCTCGAACCGGAACCATGAAGGCCGGGGGAAGAAATACCTTGGTTTGGAGTGTCACTAGCTCGCTATGCGGGACTGAGCATCTCTCCCAATTTCCAGGCTGAGGGCTGGGAGCGCGAGGGGAGGAGGGATGGTGTGACTCGGATCTAGATCCTCATCCCTTTTATAGGCGGCTCATTTGCGCAGCTAGGGGGATAAGTGTAAAAATACCCTGGCTTTTCGCATTCATCCAAACACGTGGAAGATGGCCATTATTGGGCGTGGAAGCCAAGGAGCGCAGCATTTATCAGAAGCCGGACACTATTCGACAAGTATATGGAATTTGGAGAAGAACCCGCCTCGCAATGCCGAAGATAATCTACGCGCCGGACTCATCGCCATTGAAGCCTAGTTCGGGGGCTACTGAGGGAGTCCTGGATTAGGGGGTGTCCGGATAGCTGAACTATCACCGTTGGCGGACTCTTGGACTATGAAGATACAAGATTGAAGACTTCGTCCCGTGTCCGGATGGGACTTTCCTTGGCATGGAAGGCAAGCTTGGCGATACGGATATGTAGATCTCCTACCATTGTAACCGACTCTGTGTAACCCTAACCCTATCCGGTGTCTATATAAACCGAAGGGTTTTAGTCCGTAGGACGAACAACAATCATACCATAGGCTAGCTTCTAGAGTTTAGCCTCTACGATCTCGTGGTAGATCCACTCTTGTACTACCCATATCATCAATATTAATCAAGCAGGAGTAGGGTTTTACCTCCATCGAGAGGGCCTGAACCTGGGTAAAAACATCGTGTCCCTTGTCTCCTGTTACCATCCGCCTAGACGCACAGTTCGGGACCCCCTACCCGAGATCCGCCGGTTTTGACACCGACAATAGCCCTGAGGAAATTGAGCCTCAAATTTCCGACCGTTGTTGTGCCTTGTGCCAGCTGTCCCAAAATATCTACCCACCTAACGGTCATATTATTGAAGGGCATTTATGTCTTATCATGTGGGGCTGCTCCCTAGGCTATAAATTGTTGGGGAACGTAGTAATTTCAAAAAAATTCCTACGCACACGCAAGATCATGGTGATGGCATAGCAACGAGAGGGGAGAGTATTGTCCATGTACCTTCGTAGACCGTGAGCGGAAGCGTTATGACAACGCGGTTGATGTAGTCGTACGTCTTCACGATCCGACCGATCCAAGTACCGAACGTACGGCACCTCCGAGTTCAGCACACGTTCAGCTCGATGACGATCCCCGGACTCCGATCTAGCAAAGTGTCGGGATGAGTTCCACAAGACAACGAAGGCAGGACGATGATGATGCTCTACCGGTAGCAGGCTTCGCCTAAACTCCACGACGATATGACTGAGGTGGAATATGGTGGAGGGGGGCACCGCACACGGCTAAGGAACGATCCGTAGATCAACTTGTGTATTATGGGGTGCCCCCCTGCCCCCGTATATAAAGGAGGGAGGGGGAGGTGCGGCCGGCCCCAAGGGGTAAGCCTGGAGGAGTCCTACTCCCACTGGGAGTAGGACTCCCCCCTCTTGCCTTGTTGGAGAAGGAAAGGGGAGAGGGGAAAGAGGAAAGGGGGGGGCGCCCCCTTCCTTGTCCTATTCGGACTAGGGGAGGAGGCTGCCTGCCCCGGGTCGGCCCTCCTCTTCTCCCTCATGGCCCACTAAGGCCCATTATCCCTCGGGAGGGTTCCGGCAACCCCCCGGTGTTCCGGTAAAATCCCGATTTCACCCGGAACCATTCGGATATCCAAATATAGGCTTCCAATATATCAATCTTTATGTCTAGACCATTTCGAGACTCCTCGTCATGTCCGTGATCACATCCGGGACTCCGAACTCCTTCGGTACATCAAAACTCATAAACTCATAATATAAGCATCGCCGAAACCTTAAGCGTGCGGACCCTACGGGTTCGAGAACTATGTAGACATGACTTAGAACTATTCTCGGTCAATAACCAATAGCGGAACCTGGATGCTCATATTGGTTCCTACATATTCTACGAAGATCTTTATCGGTCAAACCGCATAACAACATACGTTGTTCCCTTTGTCATCGGTATGTTACTTGCCTGAGATTTGATCGTCGGTATCCAATACCTAGTTCAATCTCGTTACTTGCAAGTCTCTTTACTCGTTACGTAATGCATCATTCCGTAACTAACTCATTAGCTACATTGCTTGCAAGGCTTATAGTGATGTGCATTACCGAGAGGGCCCAGAGATACCTCTCCGACAATCGGAGTGACAAAACCTAATCTCGAAATCGCCAACCCAACATGTACCTTTGGAGACACCTGTAGTACTCCTTTATAATCACCCGATTACGTTGTGACGTTTGGTAACACCAAAGTATTCCTCCGGTAAACGGAGTTGCATAATCTCATAGTTACGAGGAACATGTATAGGTCATGAAGAAAGCAATAGCAATATACTAAACGATCAAGTGCTAGGCTAACGGAATGGGTCATGTCAATCACATCATTCTCCTAATGATGTGATCCCATTAATCAAATAACAACACATGTCTATGGTTAGGAATCATAACCATCTTTGATTAATGAGCTAGTCAAGTAGAGGCATACTAGTGACTACATGTTTGTCTATGTATTCACACATGTGTTATGTTTCCGGTTAATACAATTCTAGCATGAATAATAAACATTTATCATGATATGAGGAAATAAATAATAACTTTATTATTGCCTCTAGGGCATATTTCCTTCAGTCTCCCACTTGCACTAGAGTCAATAATCTAGATTACAGAGTAATGATTCTAACACCCATGGTGTCTTGGTGCTGATCATGTTTTGCTCGTGGAAGAGGCTTAGCCAACGGGTCTGCAACATTTAGATCCGTATGTATCTTGAAAATCTCTATGTCTCCCACCTGGACTTGGTCCCGGATGGAATTGAAGCGTCTCTTGATGTGCTTGGTCCTCTTGTGAAATCTGGATTCCTTTGCCAAGGCAATTGCACCAAGATTGTCATAGAAGATCTTCATTGGTCCCGATGCACTAGGTATGACACCTAGATCGGAAATGAACTCTTTCATCCAGACTCCTTCATTTGCTGCTTCAAGCAGCTATGTACTCCGCTTCACATGTAGATCCCGCCACGGCGCTTTGTTTAGAACTGCACCAACTAACGGCTCCACCGTTTAATAAAAACACGTATCCGGTTTGCGATTTAGAATCGTCCGGATCGGTGTCAAAGCTTACATCGACGTAACCATTTACGACTAGCTCTTTGTCACCTCCATATCGAGAAACATATCCTTAGTCCTTTTCGGTATTTCAGGATGTTCTTGACCCACATCCGATGATCCATTCCTGGATTACTTTGGTACCTTCCTGCCAAGCTTATTGCTAAGCATACGTCAGGTCTGGTACACATCATTGCATACATGATAGAGCCTATGGATGAAGCATAGGGAACATCTTTCATTTTCTCTCTATCTTCTGCTGTGGTCGGGCATTGAGTTTGACTCAATTTCATACCTTGTAATATAGGTAAGAATCCTTTCTTTGCCTGATCCATTTTGAAATTTTTCAAAACTTTATCAAGGTATGTGCTTTGTGAAAGTCCAATCAAGCGTCTTGATCTATCTCTATAGATCTTGATGCCCAATATGTAAGCAGCTTCACCGAGGTCTTTCATTGAAAAACTTTTATTCAAGTATCCTTTTATGCTATCCAGAAATTCTATATCATTTCCAATCAATAATATGTCGTCCACATCTAATATCGTAAATGCTACTGAGCTCCCACTCACTTTCTTGTAAATACAGGCTTCTCCAAAAGCACAGATAAAACCATATGCTTTGATCACACTATCAAAGCGTTTATTCCAACTCCGAGAGGCTTGCACTGCACCATAAATTGATTGCCGGAGCTTGCACACTTTGTTAGCCCTTTTGGATCAACAAAACCTTCTGGTTGCATCATATACAACTCTTCTTCTAGAAATCCATTCAAGAATGCAGTTTTGACATCCATTTGCCAAATTTCATAATCATAAAATGCAGCAATTGCTAACATGGTTCGGACAGACTTAAGCATCGCTACGGGTGAGAAAGTCTCATCGTAGTCAACCCCTTGAACTTGTCAAAAACCTTTCGCAACAAGTCGAGCTTTATAGATAGTTATATTACCATCAGCGTCAATCTTCTTCTTAAAGATCCATTTATTCTCAATGGCTTGCCGGTCATTGAGCAAGTCAACCAAAGTCCATACTTTGTTCTCATACATGGATCCCATCTCAGATTTCATGGCTTCTAGCCATTTTGCGGAATCTGGGCTCATCATCGCTTCCTCATAGTTCGTAGGTTCGCCATGGTCAAGTAACATGACTTCCGAATAGGATTACCGTACCACTCAGTGCGGATCTTACTCTGGTTGACCTATGAAGTTCAGTAGAGACTAGATCTGAAGTTTCATGATCAATATCATTAGCTTCCTCACTAATTGGTGTAGTTGTCACAGGAACCGGTTCTTGTGATGAACTACTTTCCAATAAGGGAGCAGATCTGATTATCTCATCAAGTTCTACTTTCCTCCCACTCACTTCTTTTCGAGAGAAACTCTTTTCTAGAAAGATCCGAATTTAGCAACAAAAATCTTGCCTTCAGATCTGTGATAGAAGGTGTACCCAATGATCTCCTTTGGGTATCCTATGAAGACACATTTCTCCGATTTGGGTTCGAGCTTATCCGGTTGAAGTTTCTTCACATAAGCATCGCAGCCCCAAACTTTAAGAAACGACAACTTTGGTTTCTTGCCAAACCACGATTCATGAGGGGTTGTCTCAACGGATTTTGATGGTGCCCTATTTAACGTGAATGCGGCCGTCTCTAAAGCATAACCCCAAAACGATAGCGGTAAATCAAGAAGAGACATCATAGATCGCACCATATCTAGTAAAGCACGATTCTGACGTTCGGACACACCATTTCGTTGTGGTGTTAGGGTGGCGTGAGTTGCTTGAAAACTATTCTCGCATTGTTTCAAATGTAAACCAAACTCGTAACTCAAATATTCTCCTCCACGATCAGATCGTAGAAATTTTATTTCCTTGTCACGATAATTTTCCACTTCACTCTGAAATTCTTTGAACTTTTCAAATGTTTCAGATTTGTGTTTCATTAAGTAGATATACCCATATCTGCTCAAATCATCTGTGAAGGTGAGAAAATAACGATACCCGCCGCGAGCCTCAACATTCATTGGACCATAAACATCAGTATGTATGATTTCCAACAAATCAGTTGCTCGCTCCATAGTTCCAGAGAACGGCGTTTTAGTCATCTTGCCCATGAGACACGGTTCGCAAGTACCAAGTGATTCATAATCAAGTGATTCCAAAAGTCCATCAATATGGAGTTTCTTCATGCGCTTTATACCAATATGACCTAAACGGCAGTGCCACAAATAAGTTGCACTATCATTATCAACTCTGGATCTTTTGGTTTCAACACTATGAATATGTGTATTACTACTATCGAGATTCAAAAAATAGACCACTCTTCAAGGGTGCATGACCATAAAAGATATTATTCATATAAATAGAACAACCATTATTCTCTGACTTAAATGAATAATCGTCTCGCATCAAACAAGATCCAGATATAATGTTCATGCTTAACGCTGGCACCAAATAACAATTATTTAGGTCTAAAACTAATCCCGATGGTAGATGTAGAGGTAGCGTGCCAACCGCGATCACATCGACTTTGGAACCATTTCCCACGCCGCATCGTCACCTCGTCCTTAGCCAATCTTCGCAATCCGTAGTTCCTGCTTCGAGTTGCAAATATTAGCAATGTAACCGGTATCAAATACCCGCCATTACTCTGCGAGTATTAGTAAGGTACACATCAATAACATGTATATCACATATACCTTTGTTTACTTTGTCATCCTTCTTATCCGCCAAATACTTGGGGCAGTTCCGCTTCTAGTGTCGATGCGCTTGCAAGAGAAGCACTCGATCTCGAGCTTAGGTCCAGACTTGGGTTTCTTCTCTTGAGCAGCAACTTGTTTGCTGTTCTTCTTGAAGTTCCCCTTCTTCTTCCCTTTGCCCTTTTTCTTGAAACTGGTGGTCTTGTTAACCATCAACACTTGATGCTCCTTTTTGATTTCTACCTTCGCGGCTTTTAGCATTGCGAAGAGCTCAGGAATAGACTTGTCCATCCCTTGCATATTATAGTTCATCACGAAGCTCTTGTAGCTTGGTGGCGTGATTGAAGAATTACATCAATGACACTATCATCGTGAAGATTAACTCCAGTTGAATCAAGTGATTATTATACCCAGACATTTTGAGTATGTGTTCACTGACAGAACTATTCTCCTCCACCTTGCAGCTATAGAACTTATTGGAGACTTCATATCTCTCAATCCGGGCATTTGCTTGAAATATTAACTTCAACTCCTGGAACATCTCATATGCTCCATGACGTTCAAAACGTCGTTGAAGGCCCGGTTCTAAGCCGTAAAGCATGGCACACAGAACTATCAAGTAGTCATCAGCTTTGCTCGCTGCAGACGTTCTTAACGTCGCTGGCCAGTATCGCCAGCAGTTCGGCACCCAGCGGTGCTTCCGTGACGTAATTCTTCAGGCAGCAATGAGGATAATCCTCGTGTTACTGAGACCCGATCCGTGTAATTGCTACCATCATCTTTCAACTTTGCTTTCTCAAGGAACGCATTAAAATTCAACGGAACAACATGCGAGCCATCTATCTACAAGTAAACATAAACAAGCAAAATACTATCGGTACTAAGTTCATGATAAATTTAAGTTCAATTAATCATATTACTTAAGAACTCCCACTTAGATAGACATCCTCTAATCTTCTACGTGATTACGTGATCCATATTAACTACACCATGTCCGATCGTCACGTGAGATGGAGTAGTTTCAACGGTGAACATCAATATGTTGATCATACCTACTATATGATTCACGCCGACCTTTCGGTCTCCGTGTTCGAGGCCATATCTGTTATATGCTAGGCTCGTCAAGTTTAACTCGAGTATTCCGCGTGCGCAACTGTTTTGCACCCGTTGTATTTGAACGTAGAGCCTATCACACCCGATCATCACGTGGTGTCTCAAAGACGAAGAACTTTCGCATAGCGGTGCATACTCGGGAGAACACTTCTTGATAATTTTAGTGAGAGATCATCTTAAAATGCTACCGTCAATCAAAGCAAGATAAGATGCATAAAGGATAAACATCACATGCAATCAATATAAGTGATATGATATGGTCATCATCATCTTGTGCTTGTGATCTCCATCTCAAGCACCATCGTGATCACCATCGCCACCGCGCGACACCTTGATCTCCATCGTAGCATCGTTGTCGTCTCGCCAATCTTATGCTTCTCGACTATCGCTACCGCTTAGTGATAAAGTAAAGCATTACAGAAGCGTTGCATTTCATACAATAAAGCGACAACCATCCGCTCCTGCCAGTTGCCGATAATTTCGGTCACAAAACATGATCATCTCATACAATAAAATATAGCATCACGTCTTGACCATATCACATCACAACATGCCCTGCAAAAACAAGTTAGACGTCCTCTACTTTGTTGTTGCAAATTTTACATGGCTGCTACGGGCTGAGCAAGAACCGTTCTTACCTACGCATCAAAACCACAACGATAGTTTGTCAAGTTGGTGATGTTTTAACCTTCGCAAGGACCGGGCGTAGCCATACTCAGTTCAACTAAAGTGAGAGAGACAGACACCCGCCAGTCACCTTTAAGCACGAGTGTTCGCAACGGTGAAACCAGTCTCGCGTAAGCATACGCGTAATGTCGGTCCGGGCAGCTTCATCTCACAATACCGATGAACCAAAGTATGACATACTAGTAAGCAGTATGACTTGTATCGCCCACAACTCACTTGTGTTCTACTCGTGCATATGACATCTACGGATAAAACCTGGCTCGGATGCCACTGTTGGGGAACGTAGTAATTTCAAAAAAAATTCCTACGCACATGCAAGATCATGGTGATGGCATAGCAACGAGAGGGGAGAGTATTGTCCACGTACCCTCGTAGACCGTAAGCGGAAGCGTTATGATAACGCGGTTGATGTAGTCGTACGTCTTCACGATCCGACCGATCCAAGTACCGAACGTACGGCACCTCCGAGTTCAAAGACACGCGTTCAGCTCGATGGCGATCCCACGACTCCGATCCAGCAAAGTGTCGGGATGAGTTCGTCGGCCTGACGGCGTGGTGGCGATGATGATGCTCTACCGGTAGCAGGCTTCGCCTAAACTCATGACGATATGACCGAGGTGGAATATGGTGGAGGGGCACCGCACACGGCTAAGGAGCGATCCGTAGATCAACTTGTGTATTATGGGGTGCCCCTGCCCCGTATATAAAGGAGGGAGGGGAGGTGCGGCCGGCCCCCAAGGGTGCGCTGGAGGAGTCCTACTCCCACCGGGAGTAGGACTCCCCCTCTGCCTTGTTGGAGAAGGAAAGGGGAGGGAAAGAGGAAAGGGCCCCCTTCCTTGTCCTATTCGGACTAGGGGAGGGCGCGGCCTGCCCTGGCAGGCCCTCCTCTTCTCCCTCATGGCCCACTAAGGCCCATTATCCCCTGGGAGGGTTCCGGTAACCCGGTGTTCCTAAGAAATCCCGATTTCACGGAACCATTCCGATATCCAAATATAGGCTTCCAATATATCAATCTTTATGTCTCGACCATTTCGAGACTCCTCGTCATGTCCGTGATCACATCCGGGACTCCGAACTCCTTCGGTACATCAAAACTCATAAACTCATAATATAATTGTCATCGAAACCTTAAGCGTGCGAACCCTACGGGTTCGAGAACTATGTAGACATGACTTAGAACTATTCTCGGTCAATAACCAATAGCGGAACCTGGATGCTCATATTGGTTCCTACATATTCTACGAAGATCTTTATCGGTCAAACCGCATAACAACATACGTTGTTCCCTTTGTCATCGGTATGTTACTTGCCCGAGATTTGATCGTCGGTATCCAATACCTAGTTCAATCTCGCATCTTGGCAAGTCTCTTTACTCGTTACGTAATGCATCATTCCGTAACTAACTCATTAGCTACATTGCTTGCAAGGCTTATAGTGATGTGCATTACCGAGAGGGCCCAGAGATACCTCTCCGACAATCGGAGTGACAAAACCTAATCTCGAAATCGCCAACCCAACATGTAACTTTGGAGACACTGTAGTACTCCTTTATAATCACCCGATTCGTTGTGAAGTTTGGTAGCACCCAAAGTGTTCCTCCGGTAAACGGAGTTGCATAATCTCATAGTTACAGGAACATGTATAGGTCATGAAGAAAGCAATAGCAATATACTAAGCGATCAAGTGCTAGGCTAACGGAATGGGTCATGTCAATCACATCATTCTCCTAATGATGTGATCCCATTAATCAAATAACAACACATGTCTATGGTTAGGAAACATAACCATCTTTGATTAATGAGCTAGTCAAGTAGAGGCATACTAGTGACTATATGTTTGTCTATGTATTCACACATGTATTATGTTTCCGGTTAATACAATTCTAGCATGAATAATAAACATTTATCATGATATGAGGAAATAAATAATAACTTTATTATTGCCTCTAGGGTATATTTCCTTCATAAATAGCCGCCCCCTACAACCACTAGCTGGTTGGCTGCTCCGAGAGAAACTGACACTTGTCATTTGAGAGCATCCCATCCTCCAAGGACTTTGAGCGAAAATCATCGAGTGAGGAAAACCCAAACCCAAACACCTACAAACCCAAAGTGATTGAGCATCACTGAAGAGATTGATCCTGCGTGGATCCGACGCTTGTTACCTTTGAAGACTGTGCTTCTTCCAGACGGTTAGGCGTCATGGTCTAGAGCATCCAAGAGGAATTGTGGATCACCGAGTGACCGAGTTTGTGAAGGTTTGGAAGTCATCTGAAGACTTACCACGAGTGATTGGGCGAGGTCTGTGTGACCTTAGCTCAAGGAGAATACGGTGAGGACTGTGTGTCCGGGACTGTGTGTCCTCAGGTTTAAATACCTAGCCGCTCCAACCAGACGTACAACTGAGACAGCAGTTGGAACTGGTCTACCAAATCATTGTCTTCACCAAACTTACTGGTTCTATTTCCTCAACCCTTTCATTTCCTCATAACTGTGTTGTGCAATTATTCATATCTGTGTTTGAAGACTTTGACTGAAGACTTTCTCAATTTCCTCAGTTCAATTTCTTCAGTCTGTTTGTCTTCGTCCTATGTTATCATGTGTTTACGCTTTCTGTACTCTGTGCTTGTCTTCATTTCATCATGATGACCATGCTTGTGTTCTGTTATGTTTACTTTTGAGTACTTATTCCGCTGCAAGTAGTTCTTCGCTAAGGAATTTTCTCACCCGCAAATTCCTCAGTGAAGAATTCATAAAATCGCTTATTCACCCCCCCCCCCCCTCTAATCGATATAACGCACTTTCACAAGGAAACAGAGAAGTTAAAGTTCAAAGAGTAGATAGAAGAGTCAATAGTTTAGCCCATAGTCTTGCCCAGTTTGGGCGTAGAGAGTTGCATGGTGGTGTTATGCAAGGGACAGTGCCAACCTGTGTGTTTAGCGTGGCCTTGCAAGATTGTAAGAACAATGATTTCTCTTTTAATTAATACAACTCTCTATTTAAAAAAATTAACATTGCATGAACACTTTTCAGTACTGTTATGAATTTTTTTTTAAACAAGTGATTTTGAAATGTTGTGAACATTTTCTTGAATGGTAAAATATTTTAGAATGTCATGAATAATTCTTCTTAAAGCATGCAAAGATTTATTTGAAAGGTGAGAACATGTTTTAATGCATTGTGAACAGTTTTTTTAACCTGCTGGGAATTCTTTAATGTTCGTATGAAATTTTCTGTAAAACAAAAATCATAAATAAAGTGGAGAAAACTAAAAAAAATCGTAAGTTGTCTTTGAGTTCAATTTTTTTTTCTTTAAACTCTAATAAAAATAAGTTTATAGTGTTAGCGTGCCACTGCTGCAGTTACTTTTAGCGTTCACATATGGTTTTTTTAGGCGAACTTTATTACTTAAAATGTAAGTTTACATGGATAGTTATAGGATCACAGTACTCAAGCAGCCATAAATGGCGCCCCCTGATAATGATAGAGCATGTTTGGCTGTAGAATTAGTCTCGAAATTCTCTTTTTTGATGAACAAAAAAGCAAGAAGCAAACCTATTCGAACTCGACATGATCTCCCTTGTGATGTTCTCATAGTAACCACCAGTACCTCTTTGAATGTAATCCACCACACCTGTGCAATCCGAAATAATCATTGGGGTTTGAATGCCCAGATCCGCAGCTAAAGCGAGAGCCTCCCGACATTTTCCAAATACATGATTAGCATTTATGAAAACTTATATTATATTTTTTAGGTCTATTTTTTCATATACATTGTACATTCTTTTATACATCAGGAACATTTTTTATATACACGTTCAATATTTATAAAACATGGTTAACATATTTTTCATATAGATTTTTTGGCATCTACGTTTCCCAAACACATTGTACATTTTCTGCATACTTCAGGAACGCTTTTTGTATACACGTTTAACATTTTTCAAATACATGATTAACACTTTTTTTCATATATAATTTTTGATGTCTATTTTTCACACATTGTACAATTTCTCATATACACTAAAACATTTTTTCTACACAGGTCTAACAATTTTCAAATGCATGATTAATAGAAAGTGATTTTTCTAATAGATATATTTAGAATATTTGGAAATATAAGCAAAACTAAAAAAGAAAGAAAGAATAACGAATGCTAAAAGAGGAAAAGAAAGTGAAGAAAAAAAGCGCTGAAGGACTGTAGTCCACGCCGGGCCGGCCCATAGCGGCGGTTGCTTGACCGGAGGCACAGTCACGCCCATAAAACAAGCACGGAGCACCATCTCCGACTCAGAGCACCATGTCACCCCTCAAAAAAAAAGCTCAAAAAAAGGAGGTTTCGTGCACGCCCCGCGCCGCAATGGCCCTTACACGTGCAAAAGGCGGCACACGACCATTGCGGATGCCAACTAATAGCAATGGTCTAGTAACGAACGACTGAATGGCAGGACAAGATACAAGGGATCGGTTCATGTATTTGCATGTTTTTTTTGCACAACGCATAAACAAATATTAGCTTGTTTGTGTAAATTTTGCACATTGCTCTGTTCATGGGTGCAACTGAGCGACACAAACCAATTCGGACATGGAAAGAAACAATGGATTCCTGTCTCAGATGAAACGACGCATCCCTGCAGCACACTGAATTTTAGGCAGCGGGGCTTTCAGTCGATTAATCCGTTCGTCACTATCCTTCCAGTGGTGCGGCAACCTCTTTCTCATCTTCAAAGTAGTCTTTCCTGCAAAGAAAATCGACACAAACTGTGGCATCTTACTTTTCTGAGACATGAAGCAGCAAATGGGAAAACACGAATCAACTTCGTGACAAACCTTATTTTACGGGAAAGCTGATACAAGCCTGTGCCGGCCATTGCAACGTTTACACTGAAAAGGTTCCAGTTTTTCTGGAACATTATAACAATACAAAAGATGAGATGTGCAACGTTAAAATGGAGAACACAGAATAAGAACAATGGGTGATCCAACAGAAAAAGGAAACATGCAAAACAAAGATCTCATGTCTCTATGCCACCCATTGCTGCTCAGGAACACTTTCAGCACAAGGTAAATAAATATGACAGTTAATAACAAGGAAACTGATTGTTCCTTACTAAGGTCTGGGGTTCAAGGGTACTCAAAAAATGGAAGGAGAAGGCTCCGGAATATTAGACATTTATTAAAAAACAAGCTGAACATTGATAGTCTAGGGAGTAGTTAAAAAATGTATAATATCAGAAGATCCATGCAACAACCAATATCTTTTTAGCACAAAATGTTACAGATTAAATGTACATTCAGATAAAATATAATCCAGATCTCCTTAGTGCATAACAGTGAAACCTGATGGTACGTACTGAAAGTATCAACGACTTACCGGTGTAATGACCATGCTGTAGCGTGACCAGATGATTCCAGTGCAAGCAACAGCTGAACACCATACAACAGAAGTAGCTTGTGAGCAGTACACAAGAATTACGTAGTAAACAAGTGGGCATTTGTCTGGAACACAAGTGTAGAATTGCCTGGACTACATGGACATACCAACTTGCTGAGGATAGGATATCTTTTCAGGTGGCTTGGCGAAATCGGCAATATTCGCAATGCTGATACCCCATTTAAATGTTGGAGCCCAAAAATGAACTGCAATGTAGGTATATTGTGTTAGTATCTTAGGTGCAATAACTTGCTAAATGCACCATGCAATAAATTTTCATGAGATACATTGTTAAATGCACCATCCAACAGACTTCCATTACATTTTAGTGAAAAACCACAAAGTTTGGCATTTGAATTGGTCCATGATTCACAATACTGACCAAGAACACATTTGCCACAATACAAACTAGTACATTGCTAAGTTCAGTATGGAATAGCCAAGAATGTAGCTCAAGCATGTGAAGACCTTACAAGCAGGAGACCATCTAACTCTCCAAGGAGAAGATGTTGTCTCTTTGGGCCTTGAGAAAATATCAGCCACTATATCACTTTAATCCCTAACTTGTAATCACAAGAACGCAAAATCTTTGCAGGTCTTTTCTTAGTACAAGTTTACCAGGGGGAAATTCAGAAACAAGAGCAAATGAAAAATGTGCAATTAGCAAGAGGATGAACATTTCAGTTCCATGGTTAGCTAAAGGACATCAACTATGTACTCTTTAGGTGCCCCATTGCTAAGTTTGTTTGGACCTGTATGAGAGATGGATTGGTATGGCACATGGCAGGGAGTTCCACACTCCATATTGCACTTTGTGAGGGACATATTCAAATCAAGGTATGGAATCAGAACACAACGGAATATGAGGAATAAGTTCTTGGCCAACTCGCTGATGCATCATAATAATTTTTTACTTCCACGCAGCAATGTAGGTGTTAGAGTACGTAATGGGCCTAATGGGCCTATTAGTCTTAGGGTTAATTAGAGATAAGAGTTGCTTGCTTAAGGGTCAAGTAAGCCTTGCTTGGGAGTCAAGTAGATCTCTCTATATAAAGAGAGGAGATGTATCAATCTAATGAAGCAAGAATTAAGAAGGAAATCCCTTCCCTCTTGCCTGGCCGTGGGCAAAAGGCCCCTGGCCGGCCCTCTCGCGCCCTCCTTCTAGCAGCGTCATAACAATTTGGTATCAGCTAGCTTTGGTTCGATCATGTCTTCACCGCCGCCAAGCCCGTCTCTTCCGTTGCCGGTCACCTTGTCGCCTCCGGCGACCACCACGACCGTCGCCCCGCTCCTGCCCGCGCCGGGGTCCTCCGTCGCGCCCGCCCCCGCCGTCCTCACCTGGGAAGAGGTGTCCGGGGTGCTGCGGGACCTAACCCAGGCGGTCCAGGAGATCCACCTGTTCTTGGCAGGGTCCTATGGGCCGCACCCGGCTGCGACGCCCATCGCCGCCCCGCGCCACCATGGCTGCCGTGGCAGCCGGCGCACTCACCGGGCTGCTGCAGCTTCCATCCATCGCCACCACCGCCCAGCCACGGCTGCGATGGCAGCTGCCGCTCCTGGCGGCCTCCGCCACGCTCGGCGCTCCGCCACAGCAGCCGCTGCCGCTGCCCGGCGCGACACTACAGCAGCCGCAGCAGCGACCGCCGGTCAGCTCCACCGCCCAGTATGGGATGCCCTACGACGGGAGTGCGACGACCTCGTTCCCATCAGCGCCGCCGCCATCCCAGGGCGTCCACATCCAGCAGATCAAGTCCCCGCCGTCGCCGTCACCGCTTCCGTCTTGGATCGCTACCCGCCACGTGTCGGCGGCGGTGAGGCTGCAGGCTGCTGCGCGCGGCCTCCTAGCGCGTCGGTGTGTGCGAGAGATGCGTGGTCTGCAGCTGCCGCTCCTCCAAGTTGCCCTTCGCTGCGCAAAGGACCTCGATCTCGTCCGC
The DNA here is from genome assembly GCA_021605145.1 of Aegilops bicornis. Lineage (NCBI taxonomy): Eukaryota > Viridiplantae > Streptophyta > Magnoliopsida > Poales > Poaceae > Aegilops > Aegilops bicornis. The sequence goes on from CM038670.1 coordinate 269,248,069, forward strand.
TGCGTCGGAGATCTTGGGCATGCGGTTTCCCCCGCGGGCGGCGGGCATGCGGTTTCCCCCGCGGGCGGCGGGCATGCTGTTTTCCCCGCGGGCAGCGACCTCAAAGTCTGCGACATCGGCGGTTGGGGGGCGCACCCCTCCTCGTCATTCTCCACGCAAGCCCTCCACTCTTCCCTATGCGGTGCAGACCAACAGCTGTCTAGCGAGGAGAAGGCAGGGTGTCACTGACAGGAGCGCACCGTGTAGCACCACTGCTTTCCGCCGCCGGCCGCCGTGAGGGCGCCTCTGCTGGTCGCTCTTGCAACCACTTCCAGGTGGCCATACACATGCACTCCTTTGGTCCAGGTGGTGTCCATGGGATCCAAGTGGCTGTACACGTGCACGTCCGACGTGCGGATGGTGTCCACTTTTTGTTGAGGGGTCCAAAATAAAGCGTCCCAGTCCATTTGAGGTTGAGAGTCATAAAACAAGCCGAGATGTAAAAGGCTTGTTTTTAGGTGTTCGGTTTGTGTTGCGTCGAGTCATGGTTATAAGTTGGTTAGGCTGCAGCTCGAGGACAAGCTGCATGTCCAGGTGGGGTGTAGTGTTATTACGTAATGGGCCTAATGGGCCTATTAGTCTTAGGGTTAATTAGAGATAAGAGTTGCATGCTTAAGGGTCAAGTAAGCCTTGCTTGGGAGTCAAGTAAATCTCTCTATATAAAGAGAGGAGATGTATCAATCTAATGAAGCAAGAATTAAGAAGGAAATCCCTTCCCTCTTGCTCGGCCGTCAGGCAAAGGCCCCCGCCTACCCTCTCGCGCCTCCTTCTAGCAGCGTCATAACAGAGGGTGCCTACTTCAGCGAAGGTAAGGAGAAGGTGAAACTGGCAAGTATCAGATTCAAATGGGTCATCGAGAATTGCACCATGAAGCACGGTGGGTGTCTGCAGGAAGGATCTGAAAAATTGCCGCCTCTAGGTTCATTTTATTTTCAGGTTTTATCTGTGATGTCATCAATCTGGCTGTTATTTTGTATTCTCTCTGACTTTTTTTCTCCTAGTTATTTTTCAATACAAGGAAGTCGTCATCCCGGTCCCATTTTAACATAAAAGGATGCTAGCCAACCTGCCTCCACGGAGCTCCCTCGATTGGGTCGTTCCTGGCCGTTGGATCTGCCCTTCTGATGCGTCTAGACCGTCAGATCTTCACCTTACGGTGAATCTTTTTTCACCTTGCAGTCGTTTCCACTGGCCAATGACGGGTGGGCTTGCATTGCAGGCTCATTGATTGGGTGAACTCTGCGCATGTCCGCTAGAGATTCGCCAATCTCCTCTGCCCGCACGTCGCGCTCGACCCGCAAAAGTGCAAAAGGGTCAAAAACCCTAGCCGCCGCTCCTTCTCGTCCACCCCTCCGCCTCCTCTCCTCCCCACTCCCTCCTCTCCCAGGCCGCCTCCCTCGACATGCCTCCATGGCGCCATCAACACGTCGGGGATAGGCAATGGTGGAGCGCAGCCCGAGCCAATGATCCCCATCCTAACCCTAGCAAGAGCGGGCAGCGGATTTGGATCGAGGAGCCCGTGGCCACGTGCTACCGGGCGCTCGGATTTGCTAGCCGTCGCGTGGATCCGCCCTAGCCGCCGCCTCGAGTCACCTCCGTCGTTGATGTGGGTCAACTCCACCGCTACCGCCAGAATCCCATCCCGACAAGGTAACTTCCTCCAAATCTACGCTCTCCTGTTCCTCTAGCCTTGCTTGCTGCGTGTGTGTGTTCAGTGTGCGCCGCGCGTCATGCCTCGCGTGCCTCATATGCGGTTGGTGCGAGAAAGCAACCTTAGAGCACTCCTCCTCCTTTCCATACACTCCGTGGTGCCTCCTCCCCGGCGCCCACTGTCTCCCATGCGCTCAACCCGGCCTACCTCGGTCCTCACCCTCTGCTCGTCCTCCCGCGCCTCACTCGCTGGTGGCCTCCCATGCATCTCGGGCTTGATGGCTGCTTCCCCACCTCGCCTTGACTCCGCCATCGCCTCCCTTGCCGATATCCATCTTATCTCTTTTTGCGAGGCTTGTCCTTCCGTGGTGGTCATCCGCCGTTTGAGATAGGAGGAGACTAGGAGACCATGGCGGAAGCGAGCCTACTAGCGGAGGCTCCAGGGATGCAGGGTGATAGGGCCCGATCCATGCCCGGTTGTCTTCTTTGGGTGAGCTTATTCACCCTTCTTGTCAACGAGTTGTTCATGTCTAGCGAGGTTCCTGCATTTTTTTGTTTATTTTAGTTGAGCGGATGCTCAGATTGAGCTAGGCTTTCATATAGGATCTTTTTACCTTTTAAGTTTGTTGGGTACCTCGGATAAGTTTCTACAAAGGGGATTTTCGTTTGTTCCTGCTCGGAGATGCTCTCTGGCCTAGCTAGATTCATAAAAAAAATTGTTTCCTTTCTTAGTTTATTTGGTAGCTTGCTCTTTCCTCTTCAAGAAGGGGATCGATTTGCCATGGACCTCCTTTCCCCACTATAAAGGAAGGAGGCTCTTTTCCTTTGCTTGATGTGTTTCCCTCTTTTCGATTGTAGGATTTTCAGGATGAGCCTTCCTACCCAAAATTATCGGATAAATTCAATATATATATATCTGTGGAAATCTAGGTATGAGATGGTTTTTTTCTATCTTGTGTTCTTACATATTTTAATAGCAAAATTACTGAATCATAGAAGTTGTCAGTAATTTTGCCTTTATACTGCATATTAATTCATTCTTTTGGGTAGGTAACTAAACTCCTTTAATTTTACTGAATCATTGAAGTTGTCTTTGCTAACCTGAGTTTTGCTTAGCAACAATTTGATTGCTTGTGTATTTGTGTAGTTTTCTGCAGATTCATACGACTCTGAATGTTGTTCCATAACTGATGACTCAGAGTGATTATACACTGAAACCGAAGCCTTTGGAAAATGAAAGAGAAACCTTACTTTACTTGAGAGCAGGCAGGCGTGGAGCCAATGGTATGCTCTTGGATCAATATTCTACAGTTAAACAACATTCATATGTTCTAGCATCTATAGATTTACATTTGCCTTTTAACAGTCTCTTGGATCCATTTTGGTATGTGATACTGCAAGTGTAAATTAAGAAAGTAGCCTTTACGGTCTAGCTTCAGTATCTGTAAATCATGGTTACGTACATACTACATAAAAAAATGGAGGATCCTTATGCTACCAAATTATTTGCTTGATCTGGCTTGTTGGTTTCTGAATACTCAATTTCGTTCTTCTATTTTACAGGTGATGTTGTTGTTGCCTGCTCTTCTAAACTGCTGCTTGTTCATCGTTTGCTGTTTTGCCTATCAAGGTTTGTGCTTCCTCTTTAAGCTATATTTTCTTTTGATTATTGTTTTTGTCTGCAGTTTTCTTCTTCTCTGTGGCAATGTATTTGGATCATGTTTCTCTCTGAAGCATATTGGTTGTCTGGCTTGATCTTTGTACTAGCAGGAAGGTAACTACTCAAAGCAGTTGGCAAGACAAGCATTCGATGGAGCTCTGCTGGAGGGCATGGTATGTGCTCTCAAGAAGTTCTTTGTGATCCGGTGACATCTTTTGGCCTATTGGGGAACTGGACATGATTTATATTGCGAAGTTCAATGTATGGATGACAACTTTCTCTCATATCTGTTCTGTATATTTTATATGCATGGCTTTTGTGTTCTATCATGTGCGTTCTGCTGCAGACTTTTGTAGGGAAATTGACCATGAGTTAGAATGTATATATTTTCAACTACAGCCTTTTTTCAAAAGGCAAAAGAATTTCTGCATGATCACATGTCATGATTATCTCCATGAAAAATGCTTTAGACAGTACAAAAATGCTTTAGACTGTACAAAATTGTAAAGGAATCATGGGACACTGTTGTATGTCGCTGCTGAACAGAAGCAGGATGCAACCATAAAGATTTTGTGGGATCACCATTCAGATGTAAGTCCCATTAAATGTCTCTTTATCATTATCTTAAATCACATCCCTTTACAGTTTTCTCACTGTTATATTTGATAATCTTGATTGTCTCCATTTTCCAGTTAGTTGAATCTAGACAGTAAATTAGTTAGTATTTTGTTTTATCTCTGAAATCTCGAGAAGTACACAAGTTGTTAGGTGTAAAAAAGTACACAAGTTGTTAACATTTGAAATTAGATTTACGTTAGCCTTTTTACTCATTCTGTTTTTTGCATAATTGTGTCATGTCTGTTAAGACATGCTGAAAAGCTAGCTGTTCTGCAGCAAGCAGAGAGTCATGGGCTCTTTCTGTGAGTCACCTGCTTCTCATGTACAAATATTTCACCATCTAAGTTTGAAATAAAATTGTACATCGAAGATATCAATGATTTGCCAAGACTCCAAAGTCTTGTTGTTATTTTTTGTAACTTCTGATCGCGAACTTTGATCGACAGATAATTATGACTCTTCGACATCAGAAAATATTTCAGTTTATTTTGGGGTGGATGTTATTGTGGCATCAATACGGCTTCATTCCACTTTATCTGGCGTGGCACAGGTCAATAACTACTTCCTTTGATTTCTTCATCATGAATGCCTATATGCATTTATTAAAAAACCTTTATTGTTTGTATTGAGTGAATAAGAACTGCAGTAGTTTCTCAATGTGGAGGCCATTATATTACGATATAAGATGGAATCCTGAAGGCGATGTATCCTTTTGGGGTTAAAGATATAAAGAACAACATGGCTTATGAGGTTGAAGAGAGCTCAAATGGCATCTTTGGTTCTTGAAGGCCTGCACTTTCCTGGTGGAGCAGCAACAAAATAATTCAGAGGCTTTAAAGCTACTCCACTTCATGTAGTTAGGATCAATTCTTTGTTTTGGTTTGAAATACTCCCAGTCCCTCCTATTTGATTGATTCATCTAATGGACATTTTGCCAGGCAAATAAACAGAAGGCAGATGTATTGTTTTTTTGAGAGGCCTGCACTTTCCTAGTGGAGCAGCAGCAAAATAATTCAGAGGCTTTAAAGCTACCCCACTTCACGTACTTAGGATCAATTCTTTGTTTTGGTTTGAAATACTCCCCAGTCCCTCCTATTTGATTGATTCATCTAATGGACATTTTGCCAGGCAAATAAACAGAAGGCAGATGTATTGTTTTTTTTTAGAGTACGGCATATGTATTGTTACAGAGTGAAGCCATCCATACAAGTTGATATATTAATAACCCCATATGTGGAATTCAAGATATAGAGAAATGTTCTTGTTCTGCTAATCGGTTGCTTGACCAAATGTACTGTAAATGATGTTATTATTGTTCAAGATATAGATAAATGTTATTGTTCATTGTAGTGGATGATATCCATCCCAATTATTGAGATGATGGAAGTACTACTTAGGAGTTTTGTCTCTGACCGAACGAAGCTGTTGAGGAAGAAGGGATAAATAAGTTCCGAGAAGAAGGGATTAGTAAGTTGCTTGATTCATGGGCCGAACTGGTTGCCATACGACTGCTTTACATGCATTTAAGTGGCACATAATATTCTCTTTTTTCAAAAGCACAAAAACAAAGTTGATAGAAACACTACTGTTTCTAAAATAGTATAAGACCTCCTTAACAGGTTATATACATGATGTTAAGTATACATATGTTCTCAAGGGGTTTTATTGCCAGGCATTTTGAACCCAAGGGGTTTTTCTCTGTCAAATCAGCTTATAAAATTCACTTTGGTATTACCCAGCAACAAGCTAACCGTGCTACCGGTGAAGGCTCAGCGGGCTCGCAGTGGAGGAAAGGGGACGGGCACGCGGTATGGAAAGCTCATTGCCCTCCCAAAGTACAACACTTCTTATGGAGGTTCGCTCATAATAGCCACCCCTTGCTAATGAATATAGAAAGACGGGGTGTGGAGCTGGATACTCGTTGCTGCGTTTGCGGACGTATGTTTGAAGACGATGGCCATCTTTTCCTTCGCTGTAAGGAAGTAAAAAAAGTTTGGCGAACCACCCAGCTAGAGGGTGTGAGACAGGAGCTGCTTTTATGTCAAACTCCGTTGGAGATTCTTGAGCGTATTTTTGCACAACCGGAAAATATCAAGCTTCAGGTCATATGCCTATTGTGGAAGTTGTGGACTGAGGAATAATACGAGGCATGCTGAACGCTGACTGAAGCCTGAAGAATTTAGCGCACAACTGTCTTTTGATGTTGCTGAATGGTGCCAGTTTTTTACGCCCTCTCCAAAGCCTGTTATACAGGATACGAGCAAGTGAAAGCCGCCACCTGAGTTCGTCAAGATCAACCTGGACAGTGCATACTATCCAGAATCTGGTACGGGAGGTTGGGGCTGCATCGCTAGAGCGCCGGACGGAGATATCCTGTTCGCAGCCGCTGGACCGCTCAGTAACTTGTCTGAACCGTTACAGGCTGAAAGCAATGCATTTTTAAGGCAATCGACCTTTCGGAAATTTTTGGCATGGGCAAAGTCATCTTTGAAACGGATTGTCTAAATCTGAAACAGGCTGTGTGTTTGGACACCAGTGACAGAGCAGCTCCAGGAGCTTTATTCAGATAGGCAAAATATTGTCTCCGTTTGGGTTTCATCGAGTATCGTGTGAAGTTCTCTCCCCGAAACTGTAACACACCAGCGCTTGTGCTGGCAAGTCTCGGTTCCCAGGAAGTTCAAAGTGACCATACTCTGTGGATCACGAATTTTCCTGCTGATGTAACCCGTGCAGTGGCCAGCGATCTTGCCGCGACCACATGTTAATGCAATGCAAGTTATTTCATATAAAAAAGTATACATATGTTCTTAGGCAAAAAGGTATGTAATTATATATATATATATATATATATATCTAGAAGGGTCTAAATTATGCCGTGCGTACTTGCTCAAATATAAGAATACTAAAAAATACATATATTTCTAAAACGATGTGGTTTTGAATGAGACTCCACTCTACCAAAATAAAATGTGCATGTACATCTTATTGTAGACACCAAAACTATTTTTTATTAAAGGGGATTATTTGTTACCGAATGTGCATGCTCATAACTAAGACAACTAATACATGGTATTTTACAATGTGCACATGGATTCAAAAAGATACACGTATTTTCAGCGACAATGATTCTAAATGGGACTTTATGCTATCAAATTAGAGTGTGTATATACATCTCATTATAGACAACAAAATACCATTGTTTCTTACTAAAGGGGATTAGATTTGTTACATAGATTCTGTTTCAAACAGAACTCTATGCTACCAAATATAAATGTGTATATACATCTATTATAGACAACAAGCCCCTGTTTGCCTAAATTAAGATATATTAAATTTGTTGTTATATGTGCTTGCCCGTAACAAAATCAATTAAATCATGGATTTCTTTTCATCGCCAACATGGAATCAGCAGGTCTCTGCGCCATTTGGCGCAACGGGTCAACTAGTTTAATGAAAAGCGGAGTAACGTATAGTACTTCTGCATTCAAGAGATGTCACAAAACTGGCAAGCCCAACAAAAATCAAACTGCACAAGGGAAAAAGCTAAAAGGACAAAGAATAATGAAAACGCTCATCGACAGGCAGAATAAGCCAACATTGGCCTTTTATAGCAACCAATTCAGAACCAGAACATGATCAAAGACAACCGTTCTTAGGACAACTGGTTTCTCCTAATATTCAGGTTGGTCGCGTTCCATGAGGGGTTTCTGGTCGACAAAGCTGGCTACCTGGTTGGTTGCTACTTTTCTGTTACTGTTTTGAACTGAACAAAGAATCCCCAGCATCACTCTCGTCCTAAATCCTATAGCCTGGCAATCGACTATCACATCTAAGCAATGCTGGTAAGCATCCTACTGTATAAAAAGAACATGTGCATGCTATCTTGATGTCCATGAAAGTCATTACAGAGTGTCTTCGTGCATACAATATCTAAAATAAAGAGGGCAATTGACAACCAAAACAGAAATAACAACTACAAACTTGGGGGTTGGTATGAATATCACTAACTGGTTTTGGGGCCAGCAGGATGGTTCCAAAAAGCTTGAAGCTTTGAAGAAGCCATTGAAACTAACACGGGCTTTCGTGTTTTTTCGCACGACCTTGTTTCACTCACTTATTTGCTTTCCCGTGCCCCTACAAGCAAACATAAAATCGTATATGTAAGTCCTTGGCACAATACAATAGTAAAACTCTGTCAGAATATGCCTGTGCAGCAGTTTGGATATTGCCAGGATAATTTTTTTACTCAAGGAGTCAAGTTCATGCAATGTAAGAACCAAAAAAAAAACATAGCAAAAACATGACAGCCAATAATCTGCATCAACAGTGGACATAGCCAATAAACTCTCTACATACATTCTTATTACATAGTAAAACCTTATTATAGTGATTTGTACCGTTGACTATAACACAAACCTGATAGGCTATGCAAGGGTCCATTTGCCTCCGCAGAAAAAATAAACATAGAGACGCATTTGGCCCTGCTCCTACTCCTTTGTTGAGCTGCTACCGAACTAGAGATGGAGCTAGCTTAGGAACTGTTAGTTTGCCAAGTTGGCTTTTAAATTAGGAAGAAACAACATAAATTCCCTTACGTTCCTTGATCTAGGACTTATTTCTACTTATCACTAAACTTTAATTTGGTATCATGTAGAATTGCCTCTATCTATAGAATATGTGGCATCCTAGTCATAATATGAATGTTCATACCGTACACTGAGTCACAACTTTCAATGGAAGAGAATAACTTACTACTCCTACATATGAATCTCAGGAATGAAAACAAAAGACAATGGTATTCAATATTGAGTACACAACAGTATGCCAAATTGAAGAGCATGTCTCAGGTTGAATAGCATTCATGAAATATGCTTTGAATGTCATTCATAATTCTATCTTCTCAATCAACAATTCCTTCTACAAGAGTATTGAACTAACATACCAATCCGTTTTATCAATTCAGAATACCTACCACCCACAGTATGGATGTTCTCTAAATAGAACAATCGTGGACAGAACTCGCCAAACATTAAAAAAAATAGATGGTGAAATTATAGCCTCTAATTAATTCCCAGTATTGTCCACTATATGTTGACATAAGCATCCTGTGCATATGAACACATGATACAATTATCGCGCCGAGGATGCAGAAAGCCGAGCAGGGTCCAGGCCGGTGGCTGCAGAATCAGGGCTAGGGGGAAGGGAACCTTGACGGACCAGGAGAGAGCGTCATTGAGGTCGCCGGTGGTCCGCACTGGGCCGGAGTCCTTGTCGCCATTCCGGGCTAAGGCTAATGGGTACAGCCGGAGTAAGGGGAGGAAGAGGGTATATCGATCGTTCCTTCGAAATCCATGGTCAAACTTAAATCGTGGTCGTGGGTCGCATCTCCCCCAAGACCAAGAGAACCATCAGATTAGCTACATGTCCCTGTTGAGTGTAGACAGCGGGAGGAGGGTTAGAGATCGGTCACCTGAGACGGCCGCCGCCGGTCGCCGGAGCCGAAGAAGCCGATGAGAAGAGGGGATTGGGTGGTAGATATGATTCAGTTTTTTTTTTTTTTTTTTGAGCGGTGGATATGATTCAGGTGAGGTGTCCCTTTCGGGAAACCCTATATGACGCTCGCTGCGTCAAAATGTCGGGGCTTTGGGCCGGTCTGTTTAGCATTTCAGCGATACCGTTTCTAGAACCTTCCTGAACCCTTTTTTTTCGTTTTCTCATTTTTTTCTTCTCCTTTCCTTTTTCGTTTTTTCTATTTTCTTTTTGAAGTTTCATTTTTTATTTTTTTATTTCTTTCCTATTTTCATTTCTTTCATGTTTATTTTTCATAATTTATTTTCTTTTTTTAACAAATGTTCTGAAAATTAAATAATGTTTGCATTTTTCAAGTTTTGCTCCATTTTTATATCATGTTTGGGTGGAATAGATCTAAGTTTTAAAGAATCAACATCAAGAAAAATTCTATCCACATTACTAGCTAAATCATCAATCTTAAGCAATTTTTTTCAATCAAAGCATTGAATATTTTGCGAACTCATAAATACTTTAACACTATTCTTAAAATCAGAGGGCATCTTATTATAATTTCCATAAGAACTGTTGTAGGAATTATCATAATTATTAGAGAAATTATTAGGAAACGGCCTAGGATTAAAATTACCTCTATACGTGTATTGCCAAAATTGTTCATACCAACAAAATTCACATACATAGATTCATTATTATTTTCAATCAAAGTAAACAAAGACATATCATTTGGATCAATAGAAGCACTCTTGCTAGCAAATAATTTCATAAGCTCATCCATTTTTCCACTCAAAACATTAATCTCTTCAATCACATGCATTTTTTTACTAGTGGACGATCTTTCGGTATGCCATTGAGAATAATTAACCATAATATTATCTAGGATTTTAGTAGCTTCTCCTAAAGTAATTTACATAAAAGTACCCTCCGCGGCCAAATCTAAAAGATTTCTGGAAGCAAAATTCAATCCGGCATAAAATTTTTGTATAATCACCCACAAATTCAAACCATGAGTAGGGCAATTTCGTATCATCAATTTCATCCTCTCCCAAGATTGTGCAACATGTTCATGATCAAGTTGCTTAAAATTCATAATATAGTTCCTAAGGAAGATGATCTTAGCGGGAGGAAAATACTTAGAAATAAAAGCATCTTTACACTTATCCCATGAATCAACACTATTTTTAGGCAAAGATGAAAACTAAGTTTTAGCACGATTTCGTAGTGAGAACGGAAATAGCTTCAATTTAACAATATCATTATCCACATCTTTTTTCTTTTGCATATCACATAACTCAACAAAACTATTAAGATGGGATGCGGCATCTTCACTAGGAAGGCCGAAAAATTGATCTTTTATAACAAGATTCAGCAAAGCGGCATTAATTTCATAAGATTCTACACTAGTGGAGGAGCAATCGGAGTGCTAATAAAATCATTGTTATTAGTGTTGGAAAAGTTACACAATTTGGTATTCTCTTGAGCCATTGTGACAAAGCAAGCAATCCAACACACGAGCACACAAAAACCAAACGAAGAAGACGAACGGAAGAGGGGCGAAGAAAAGGCAAATCTTTTCGAAAATTGTTTTAGAAGTGGGGAAGAGGAAAACGAGAGGCAAATTGCGAATAACGTAATGCAAGAGATGAGAGTTTATAATGGGTACTTGGTATGTCTTGACTTGGCGTAGATCTCCCCGGCAACGGCGCCAGAAATTCTTCCTGCTACTTCTTGAGCTTGCGTTGGTTTTTTCCTTAAAGAGGAAAGGGTGATGCAGCAAAGTAGAAATAAGTATTTCTCTCAGTTTGAGAACCAATGTATCAATCAAGTAGGAGACAATGCACAAATCACCTAATATCTGCACAAACAATCAAACAACTTGCACCCAATGCGATAAAGGGGTTGTCAATCCCTTCACGGTTACTTGCAAAAGTGAGATCTGATAGAGATAGATAAACTGTAAAGTAAATATTTTTGGTATTCTTGGTTTATAAATCAGAAAGTAAAAGATTGCAAAAATAGTAGATCGGAAACTAATATTATAGAACGGAAACCTATATGATGGAAAATAGACCCGGGGGCATAGGTTTCACTAGAGACTTCTCTCAAGATAGCAAATAATAAGGTGGGTGAACAAATTACTGCCGAGCAATTGATAGAAAAGCGCAAAGTTATGATGATATCTAAGGCATGATCATGAATATAGGCATCACGTCTGTGTCAAGTAGACCGAAACGATTCTGCGTCTACTACTATTACTCCACACATCGACCACTATTCATCATGCATCTAGAGTATTAAGTTTATAAAGAATGGAGTAACGCATTAAGTAAGATGACATGATGTAAAGGAATTAACTCAAGCAATATGATGAAAACCCCATCTTTTTATCCTCGATGGCAACAATACAATACGTGCCTTGCTGCCCCTCATCAGAATCGGGAAAGGACACCGCAAGATGGAACCCAAAGCTAAGCACTTCTCCCATTGCAAGAAAAACCAATCTAGTTGGCCAAACCAAACCGATAGTTTGAAGAGAATTACAAAGATATCAAATCATGCATAAAAGAATTCAGAGACGATTCAAATAATATTCATAGATAAGCTGATCATAAATCCACAATTCATCGGATCTCGGGAAACACACCGCAAAAAAGTATTACATTGAATAGATCTCCAAGAACATCGAGGAGAACATGGTATTGAGAATCAAAGAGAGAGAAGAAGCCATCTAGCTACTAGTTATGGACCTGTAGGTCTATGGTAAACTACTCACGCTTCGTTGGAAGGCCAATAGAGTTGATGTAGAAGCCCTTCGTGATCGAATCCCCCTCCAGCAGGGTGCCGGAAAAGGTCCCTAGATGGGCTCTCACGTGTACAGAAGGTTGCGGCGGTGGAAAAGTGTTTTCGTGGATGCTTCTGGTGGTTTGGGGATATTTTGGAATATATAGGCGAACGAATTAGGCCAGGAGAGTCACGGGGGGCGGGGGCACAAGGGTGGGGGCGCGCCCTCTGTCCTTGTGGTCGCCTCGTGGCTCCTCCGACTTCATCTCCAAGTCTCCTGGTTGTCTTCTGGTCCAAGAAAAATCATCGCGAAGGTTTCAGTCCGTTTGGACTTCGTTTGGTATTCCTTTTCTGCGAAACTCAAAAACAAGGAAAACATAAACTGGCACTGGGCTCTAGGTTAATAGGTTAGTTCTAAAAATAATATAAAATAGCATATTAATGCATATAAAACATCCAAAACAGATAATATAATAGCATGGAATAATAAAAATTATAGATACGTTGGAGACGTATCACCCACCGTATGGTAAGAAGTGACTACGATACTCTCATGGCCTAAGGAGCAAATTGACACATTAACATTCCTGTTATTACAATTGATTACAAACGATATTAACTCAATTCACAATAGACAAGATTGTGTGGATTCAATATGATTGTTCTTCCAACGTCATAATCTCAATGTTGTTTTAGGACTATCATTACACTTAACGATATCCTAAGATCCGGAAAACGTGATCACCAACAAGACTTGAGCTAGTCTTAGATGCGAGACTAAGAACCTTGATTTTATCCGTTTATCATTTCACACGTGCATATGAGTTTTCCACTGAATCACATATTCCAGGATCATAGCAGTTATAGCATGAAATACAAACACTAATTGTGAATATGGAAATATATAATACAATATTATTGCCTCTAGGGCATATTTCAAACAGTGCTTGCTTGTCTTGTACTCCAGAAAGGTCATGTACATTCTATATATACGCCTGCGAGACTCAAGAAATAACTTCGATTCCACCAAATCCCTCCATATAACTCGAACACATGTGACCATACATATAAGAAAGAAAAATGAGGGCATGACTACATGCACGGACAAATGAGGGCTCAAAAATGGATACGCCGAACATTGATCGAGTGCGTCCGTGAACATACAGGGGACCGGATTCGCTAATTCCAATTGCAGATGCTCTTATTGAGTTGCATAGCCTAGCCTAGCCGTGAGGCAACTCCGTTGGCCACTGTGTGTATGCGCCCGCGCTAGGACACACACGTCACACGGTATTCTTTGTTAGGTCATCTCCAATGTTGACCCTTAAATCACCTGTAATTATTCAGATTGAGCGGTCCAGATGAAGTTTGCAATCTGACCCGGTGTCCCATAGAATCATGGACTGGTTCAGACATTAGTTTTCCCGCAAACCAGAGGGCTTTGTGGTCCTCTAAACCGCTACCTGCATCTTTCCACCTTGGATCCACCCAAAACAAATGATCACGTGCCCTCTCCCACGTGAAGCAGTTGCCACGCATTCAGCGCACCGCTCTGATACGTCTCTGTAGGACCTTGAGAAGAGGTGTCTAGAGGAGGGTGATTAGACACTAAGTACCAAAGTTGCAGTTTTTAAGTTTTTTTAAAGTTTGAGTGGAGTTTAGGCACAAGTTTAACATTCACAACATATGGCAAGCAAGCATGCAAAGAGTATATGAGCAGCGGAAAATAAAGCATGCAACTTGCAAGAATGTAAAGGGGAGGGATTGGAGGATTCAAACGCAATTTGGAGACACGGATGTTTTTGGCATGGTTCGGTAGGTGGTGCTATCGTACTTCCACGTTGGTGGAGACTTCAACCCACGAAGGGTAGCAGTTCTTGTGAGTCCACGGAGGGCTCCACCCACGAAGGGTCCACGAAGTAGCAACCTTGTCTATCCCACCATGGCCGTCGCCCACGAAGGACTTGCCTCACTAGCGGTAGATCTTCACGAAGTAGGCGATCTCCTTGCCCTTACAAACTCCTTGGTTCAACTCCACAATCTTGTCGGAGGCTCTGAAGTGACACCTAGCCAATCTAGGAGACACCACTCTCCAAGAAGTAACAAATGGTGTGTTGATGATGAACTCATTGCTCTTGTGCTTCAAATGATAGTCTCCCCAACACTCAACTCTCTCTCATAGGATTTGGATCTGGTGGAAAGATGATTTGAGTGGAAAGCAACTTGGGAAAGGCTAGAGATCAAGATTCATATGGTAGGAATGGAATATCTTGGCCTCAACACATGAGTAGGTAGTTCTCTCTCGAAATAGGATCTTTGGAAGTGTAGGTTCAGTCTGATGGCTCTCTCCACGAATGAAGAGGAGGTGGAGGGGTATATATAGCATCCACACAAAATCTAACCGTTACACACAATTTACCAAACTCGATGGGACCGAATAGTTAAACTCGGTCGGACCGATTTAGTAAACCTAGTGACCGTTAGTGATTTTGATTGGGTGGAATGACATGCATCTCGGTGAGACCGATATGGTTAGGGTTAGGGCATAACGTAATCTCGGTGAGACCGATTACACAAACTTCGGTGAGACCGATTACACAAACTCGGTGGGACCGATTTTGGTAATAAGCTTTCGGAAGAGTTGGTCGTGCAAACTTCGGTTGGACCGATTATCAAACTTCGGTGGGACCGAATTTGATAATAAGTTAACCAGAGAGTTTGCATTGTAATCTCGGTAGTACCGATTGCTCAAACTTCGGTGAGACCGATTTTGATAATGGACAACACGAGAGATTACAATCCCATCTCGGTGAGACCGAGATCCCTATCGGTGAGACCGATTTGCCTAGGGTTTGTGGCGTTGGCTAAGACATCCAAACTCGGTGGCGGGATAGAAAGAATCGGTGGGGCCGAGTTTGACTTTAGGTTTAGGACATATGTGTGGAAGTGGGAAAGTAGTTGAGGGTATTTGGAGCATATCACTAAGCACATGAAGCAAGAGGCTCATTAAGCAACACCTCATCCCTCCTTGATAGTATTGGATTTTCCTATAGACTCAATGTGATCTTGGATCACTAAAATGTAAAATGAAGAGTCTTGAGCTTGAAGCTTGAGCCAATACTTTGTCCTTAGCATCTTGAAGGAGTTCCCACATCCTTTAGTCCATGCCACTCCATTGTTGAACTTATCTGAAACATACTAGATAAAGGTGTTAGTCCAACAAGAGATATGTTGTCATTAATTACCAAAACCACCTAGAGAGCACTTGTGCTTTCAATTTCCCCCTTTTTGGTAATTGATGTCAACATACATCAAAGCTTTAGATAAAGATATAAAGAATAGCAAGTAAAGCTTTGGAAAGACATGTAACAAGCATAGGCTCCCCCTACATGTATGCAATCATGTGAATATGAAATATAGAAGCATGTGATAGCATAACCATGATAGAGCAGGCAATGTGTTACATGTATCTTGGCTATATGCATCGAGCAAAAAGTATTTAAAGAGAATACCTTCATGCCCATGAGTCCTTCTTGCAAACAGTATGTACATCGAAGAATTCCTCATACACATGATTGTGATGCATATACTTACCTTGTGGTCTTGAGTTGGCTTAGGATGGAATGAACCTGCGTAAACAAGGTTAGATAACACAGATGCATCTACTAGCCAGCAAAGGAAGAAACCACAAGAATACCAAGACTGGGATGACATGTAGAGAGTGAGTCTTGAGTACCACATTGGATTAGACATGTCCCCAAGAGTAAAGATATGCAATGAATTTAAATGATCTCTTTCCCTTAGATGTCTTGCTCCCCTGAATCTAACATGGGATCTTGGGAGAAGATAGGGAACAGAAAATCAGAGCTGAAGGAAAACAGAGCTGAAAGATATGAATGATGATCAGAGCTAAAGTTCAGAGCTAATGTATGCTAATGCAAAAAATTTAGCACAACAGATCATATGAACATGTCTCTCCCCTCAAGAAGACATGTGGACATCTCTCCTCTTGAACACCAAGCATCTGGGATCCTTGAGAAATACTTTCTACTAGTATTCTCTCCCCCTGGAGATCTCTCTCCCCCTGAAGGATCTCTCTCTCCTTCTCTGATGTGATCTCTTTCTCTAAATGATAAGCTTTGATGTGATCTCTCTCTCCCCCTTTGACATCAATTTCCAAGAAGGGCTTGATAAAGATGTAATCTCTCTCTCCCCCTCTGGAACCTGTCGAGAATGGGTTTGATCCTTGAGTCACAATCATAAAGCAATGATAAAAATGTGATGCTTGTAGAGGACAAGATTCATTGAGTGGAGCTGGTTCAGAAGAAACACAGAATGAGTGACAAACTGTTTTTCCTGTGGTGAAATCGGTGGCACCGAGTGGTATGCCTCGGTCGTACCGAAAAGATTCGGTTGAACCGAGTTCATCGCAGAGAGAACACTTGTCACCTCAGCTCACTAGACTAGTAAGATCTCACAAAGATTTGCAAGGAATTAACTGAAAGATATGCAAGGAATTAGATGCAGAAAAATGCAGAGAAAACAGAAAGAAATCTAGATGAAGTTTTTTTGAAAGGGGAAACACAAATGCATGAGACAAATGCAAAAACTCAGAAAAGAACACATGAGAACTTCATCTAGAGATGGTGGCGACAAAAGTCACCTATGTTAGAGTATATTGACTTAGGAGTCAAGTGAGATCACTTGATCATAGGTCATACTCATCGATTAAGCTCAAAATGGGGTTGTCATTTTTCGTTTAAGCATCTTGATGTATTCACATCTTGTCGAGTTGCTTTAACTCATGACTCGGAGTAAAGCTTCTCTAAGATGGAATAACATACCTTGGTTGGTGGTGTTGTCCATGTAGTTGAACTTGCGTGGGTTGCTCAAGGTTGATGTAGCTCATCAAGAATTTGGAGCACCACTTGGAATTTGAGTCCATCTACCTACATGGGTTAGTTCTTGCAAGGAAGAGCACTTGTATATCCAAAATGACAATCATGAAACTCAACATAGAATTTGTCAAAGGATATGTTTGAATGGTTTCGTGCTTCCTTGTCTTCAACCACCTTGTGTAGAGACTTGGTGATGTAGAGATTGCTCAAGATATGAGTAGGTTACAATCTCATGGAATTGATTCAACCAAGTACCTACATGGGTTAGATAACATGCAAGATACAAATATATCCAAGACATAAGTTTTTCATCATAAGAGAAATATCAAGGATTAGTCATAAGCTTATGTCTTGCATGTATCCAATGGAGTTTCTACTCCAAGTTTGAAGCATCAATGATGTTCAATTCTCCTCTTAACCTGCAAAACACTCTCTCATCAAGAGGTTTAGTGAATATATCCGCTAATTGCTTTTCGGTGCGAACATGCTTAAGATCAATGTCACCCTTAGCAACATGATCTCGAATGAAATGATGACGAACTTCAATATGCTTAGTTCGAGAATGTTGCAGGATTATGACCAATTTTGATAGCACTTCCATTATCACAAAGCAATGGAACATGTCTCACATATATCCCATAATCTTTAAGAGTTTGGGTCATCCAAAGTAATTGAGCACAACATGAACCAGCGGCAATATATTCAGCTTCGGTGGTGGATAAGGATACCGAGTTTTGTTTCTTGGAGGACCAAGACACAAGAGATCTACCAAGAAATTGACAAGTACCCGAAGTAGACTTTCTATCAACCTTGTCTCCGGCATAGTCCGAGTCGGAATAGCCAACAAGATCGAAGAGGCCCTCTTAGGATACCAAATGCCAAAATTTGGTGTATGGATTAAGTATCTCACTATCCTTTTCATGGCCTTAAGATGACATTCTTTAGGGCAGCTTGATATCGTGCACACATGCACACACTTAGCATAATATCGGGACGTGAAGCACATAGATATAAAAATGAACCAATCATAGAGCGATAAACCTTTTGATCAACCAGTTCACCATCTTTGGTTAAGTCAAGATGTCCACTAGTAGGCATGGGTGTAGTCATACCTTTGCATTCTTGCATATTGAACTTCTTGAATAAGTCCTTAGTGTACTTCGTTTGAGAGACAAAGGTACCTTCCTTAGTTTGCTTGATTTGCAAACCGAGAAAGAATTTGAGTTCACTCATCATAGACATCTCAAACTTCTCCGACATTAGCCTCCCAAACTTTTCACTAAAATGAGGGTTAGTTGAACCAAATATAATATCATCAACATAAATTTGGCACACAAAGAGTTCACCATTAACCCTTTTAGTAAAAAGAGTGGAATCAATTTTCCCAATTTCAAAGCCTTTTTCAATAAGGAACTTGGTCAAGCATTTATACCATTCTCTAGGAGCTTGTTTAAGTCCATAAAGAGCTTTGTGAAGTTTGTAAACATGATTGGGTTTCTTAGGATTGACAAAGCCGGGAGGTTGTTTAACATAAACTTCCTCCTCTATTTCACCATTTAGAAAAGCACTTTTAATGTCCATTTGGTACAAGGTGATATCATGGTGATTAGCATAGGCAAGTAAGATGCGAATGGACTCAAGTCTAGCAACGGGCGTAAGTCTCACCATAGTCCATACCTTCGACTTGTGTGTAGCCTTGGGCGACGAGGCGTGCTTTGTTGCGAACTACTTGTCCATCTTCATCTTGCTTGTTGCGAAACACCCATTTGGTACCGATGATGTTGTGGTTGTTGTCGGGCTTCTCAACCAATGTCCAAACTTGGTTCCTCTCAAAGTTGTGTAGCTATTCATGCATAGCATTTATCCAATACGGATCTTCCAATGCTTCTTCGACCTTCATAGGTTCAATGCTAGAGATGAAAGAATAGTTTTCACAAAAGTTAGCTAAATGAGTTTTAGAGCGAGTGATTCTCCCGGTTTGAATATCATTGTAGATTTGCTCGACGGGATGGTCTTTAGCAATTCTTGCTCGAACTCGTGAAAGCTTTTGCTTGGGTCTTCGTTGAACATCTTCTTCATCTTGTTCTTCTTCTTGGCCTTCTTCATTGTTGGCGTTATCGTTCTCTTGTCGTGGTGGAGAAGGAGGTTGTTGACGTTCATCTTGATGCACTTCCTCGTTTTCTTCATCTTGGTGTGTCCCACTTGTGGATGCTTCCGTATCAACTCTTGGTTCACCTTGTCGTGAAGTAGAAGCTTCCACTTGAATGACGAGGTACTCTCCTTCACCTTCGTTGGACGGACCTTGCCAATAGACAAGTCTTGGATTGCTTAGAAGGATCTTTGTCTCCTACATCAATTGGCAATTGCTCTACTTGCGAGCCGTTAGATTCATCAAACTTCACATCTACCGTCTCTTCAACTTTTGGGTGAAATTGTTGTAGACACGGTAAGTGTGAGAGTTTGAGCCATAACCTAGTAGGAAACCTTCATGAGACTTAGGAGCAAATTTAGAACGACGATGCTTATCAAGAATGTAGCACTTTGAGCCGAATACTCGAAAGTATCCAACTTGGGGTTTATTCTTGGTGAGTAGCTCGTATGCCGTCTTCTTAGAGTAGCTTGTGGAGATACAAGCGATTTGTTGCATGACAAGCTATCTCAACCGCTTCGCCCAAAAAGTGCTTGATTGTCTTGTACTCATCAAGCATCGTTCTCGCCATTTTGATGAGCGTCCGGTTCTTCCTCTCAACAACTCCATTTTGTTGAGGTGTGTACGTAGTCGAGAACTCGTGTGAAATCCCTTCTTCGTCAAGAAAGGTGTCCACATTTGCGTTCTTGAACTCCGCCCGTTGTCGCCGCGAACCTTCTTGATCTTCACTTCAAATTGGTTTTGGGCCTTCCTAGCGAAGTTTTTGAAGATCTTTTGGACCTGCGATTTATCATCGAGAAAGAACACCCACGTAAATCTGGAAAAAATCATCAACTATAACTAGACCAAAAGAATTTCCACCGAGACTCTTATAGGAGTTGGGACCAAAGAGATCCATGTGAAGTAGCTCGAGTGGCCTCTTCGTGGTCATGATGTTCTTCACGGGATGCCTTCCTCCAACCTGTTTACCCGCCGACTAGCACCGCAAAGTCTATCCTTATCAAATATGACATCATTAACTCCAAGGATATGATTTCCTTAATAAGCTTGTCAAGGTTTAGCATACCAACATGACCTAATCGTCTATGCCATAACCAGCCTTTTGAGGATTTAGCAATGAAGCAAGTTTTAGGTTGAGCCTTTTTAGTGAAATCAACAATGTATAGATCACCTCTACGCACACCATTAAAGACCATTTTATGATTATCTCGACGAAACACTTGGCAATCTACTTTAGTAAATAGAACATTGAAACCAAAATCAGCAAGTCTAGATACTGAAAGTAAGTTGTAACCAAGAGATTCAATGAGCATGACATTTTGTATGGAGCTATCATGTCATATGGCCACCTTACCGAGGCCAACCACCTTACCCTTTGAGTTTTCACCGAAAGTGACATACTTTCGAGGACCATCATTTTCAGCAAGCTCACGAAACATGTCTTTATCTCCGGTCATGTGATCGGTACATCCACTGTCAAGAACCCATTCCTTTCCTCCTGACGTATATCCCCGAAGATTTGCCATAAGACCAAAATGTCTCATTGCATCATCAAGATCGAAGTCACTATCATCATCCTCATCATAGTATCCATGTTCAACATCGTCATGTGGTGGATCAAATCCTAGATAGGGTGATTCATTAGAATGAGTTTGACAATAATCTTGTCTATGAATTCTTATAGCTTGAAATAATGTCACTAATAATACCAACATTTCCTTTGGCACGCATAAGGTTTGTAAGCTCAAATAGACGATCACCAAACATAGGATCACTAGTATTCATCTTACTCAAGGCAATAGATTTATGGAGAATTTCATCAAGATTTTTCAAGGAATAATCAGGAAATCGTTCCTCAAGAAATTTCCATATAGTGTAGGCACACTCAAAAGTAGGCAAGATTCTAATCAAGTTTCTAGGCAAGCCTCTAGTGATAAGATTAACAGTTCTAAGATTCCTAGTCATGTCAATAGCTTCATCAAGGGTAGGATGCATAGGATCAACACAAGGTGCACAAGGACTAGCAATGTACTTGTTAAAATGATATTGATTGAAAATAACAAGCATCTCATTTTTCCACTCACGAAAATACTCTCCATCAAGAATAGGCACTCTATGTCTAAGACTCCCCAAAGTAGACTCATCCATCTTCCTCCAATGGTGAATAAACCAAGGCAATGGAGACCAAAGCTCGATACCACTTGTAGGACCTTGAGAAGAGGTGTCTAGAGGGGGTGATTAGACACTAAGTACCAAAGTTGCAGTTTTAAGTTTCTTTAAAGTTTGAGTGGAGTTTAGGCACAAGTTTAACATTCACAACATATAGCAAGCAAGCATGCAAAGAGTATATGAGCAGCGGAAAATAAAGCATGCAACTTGCAAGAATGTAAAGGGAAGGGATTGGAGGATTCAAACGCAATTGGAGACACGGATGTTTTGGCATGGTTACGATAGGTGGTGCTATCGTACTTCCACGTTGGTGGAGACTTCAACCCATGAAGGGTAGCAGTTCTTGTGAGTCCACCGAGGGCTCCACCCACGAAGGGTCCAAGTAGCAACCTTGTCTATCCCACCATGGCTGCCGCCCACGAAGGACTTGCCTCACTAGCGGTAGATCTTCACGAAGTAGGCGATCTCCTTGCCCTTACAAACTCCTTGGTTCAACTCCACAATCTTGTCGGAGGCTCAAGTGACACCTAGCCAATCTAGGAGACACCACTCTCAAGAAGTAACAAATGGTGTGTTGATGATGAACTCCTTGCTCTTGTGCTTCAAATTATAGTCTCCCCAACACTCAACTCTCTCTCATAGGATTTGGATCTGGTGGAAAGATGATTTGAGTGGAAAGCAACTTGGGAAAGGCTAGAGATCAAGATTCATATGGTAGGAATGGAATATATTGGCCTCAACACATGAGTAGGTAGTTCTCTCTCAGAAATAGGATCTTTGGAAGTGTAGGTTCGGTCGATGGCTCTCTCCACGAATGAAGAGGAGGTGGAGGGGTATATATAGCCTCCACACAAAATCTAACCATTACACACAATTTACCAAACTCGATGGGACCGAATAGTTAAACTCGGTCGGACCGATTTAGTAAACCTAGTATACCATTAGTGATTTTCGGTGGGACTGACATGCATCTCGGTGAGACCGATATGGTTAGGGTTAGGGCATAACGTAATCTCGGTGAGACCGATTACACAAACTCGGTGGGACCGATTTTGGTAATAAGCTTTACAGAGAGTTGGTCGAGCAAACTTCGGTTGGACCGATTATCAAACTTCGGTGGGACCGAATTTGATAATAAGTTAACCAGAGAGTTTGCATTGTAATCTCGGTAGTACTGATTGCTCAAACTTCGGTGAGACCGATTTTGATAATGGACATACACAGAGAGATTACAATCCCATCTTGGTGAGACCGAGATCCCTATCGGTGAGACCGATTTGCCTAGGGTTTGTGGCGGTGGCTAAGACATCCAAACTTCGGTGGCGCGGGATAGAAAAGAATCGATGGGGCCGGAGTTTGACTTTAGGTTTAGGACATATGTGTGGAAGTGGGAAAGTAGTTGAGGGTATTTGGAGCATATCACTAAGCACATGAAGTAAGAGGCTCATTAAGCAACACCTCATCCCTCCTTGATAGTATTGGCTTTTCCTATAGACTCAATGTGATCTTGGATCACTAAAATGTAAAATGAAGAGTCTTGAGCTTGAAGCTTGAGCCAATCCTTTGTCCTTAGCATCTTGAAGGAGTTCCCACATCCTTTAGTCCATGCCACTCCATTGTTGAACTTATCTGAAACATACTAGATAAAGGTGTTAGTCCAACAAGAGATATGTTGTCATTAATTACCAAAACCACCTAGAGAGCACTTGTGCTTTCAGTCTCCAACGTATCTATAATTTTTTATTGTTCCATGTTGTTATATTATCAATCTTGGATGTTTTACAATCATTTATAATCATTTTATATCATTTTTGGTACTAACCTATTGACATAGTGCCAAGTGCCAGTTGTTGTTTTTTCCATGTTTTACACATCGCAGAAAATCAATATCAGACGGAGTCCAAATGCCCCAAAACTTTACGGAGAATTTTTATGGGCCAGAAGGAACACAACGGGCCCTGGCTTCGCCTGGGGGGTGCCCCAAGGGTGGCACAACCCACCAGGGCGCGCATCCCATGCGCGCCCTGGTGGGTTGTGCCCACCTCGGGTGCCCCCCGGACCGCCTCTTTGCTCTATAAATACCCCAATATTCTAGAAACCCCAAAGGCATCGACGAAATATTCATCCAGCCGCCGCAGAGTCCAGGACCACCAGATCCAATTTAGACACCATCTCCGATGGGGTTCACCACCTCCATTGGTGCCTCTCCGATGATGCGTGAGTAGTTCTTTGTAGACCTTCGGGTCCGTAGTTAGTAGCTAGATGGCTTCCTCTCTCTCGCTGTACTCTCAATACAATGGTCTCTTGGAGATCCATATGATGTAACGGTGTGTTTGTTGGGATCTGATGAACTTTGAGTTTATGATCAGATCTATCTGTTTATATCCATGAAAGTTATTTGAGTTCCTTTGATCTCTTATATGCATGATTGCTTATAGCCTCGTATTTCTTCTACGATATCTGGGTTTTGTTTTGCCAACTTGATCTATTTATCTTGCAATGGGAAGAGGTGCTTTGTAGTGGGTTCGATCTTAAGGCGCTTGATCCCAGTGACAGAAAGGGAAACAACACGTATGTATCGTTGCTACTAAGGATAAAACGATGGAGTCTATCTCTACATAGATAGATCTTGTCTACATCATGTCATCGTTCTTATTGCATTACTCCGTTTCTCCATGAACTTAATACACTAGATGCATGCTGGATAGCGGTCGATATGTGGAGTAATAGTAGTAGATGCAGGCAGGAGTCGGTCTACTAATCTTGGACGTGATGCCTATATAATGATGATCATCATAATTATTTGAAGTTCTATCAATTGCCCAACAGTAATTTGTTTACCACCGTTTGCTATTTTTCTCGAGAGAAGCCACTAGTGAAACCTACGACCCATGGTCTTCTTTCTTATATTATTTGCCTTTGCGATCTACTTTTTCCTTGCATTTATTTTCAGATCTATTAAACCAAAAATACAAAATTACCTTGCTGAAATTTTTCCTTATTTATTTTATTTTGTGTTCGATCTATAATTTACTACAAATTTATCTCATGTCCGTTTGCCACTTGAGGCGCCATACCCCGAAAGGGATTGGCAACCCTTTAACACGCCGGGTTGCAAGGATTTGTTATCTGTGTGCAGGGGCTGTTTACGTTGTGTTGCTCTGTTCTCCTATTGGTTCGATAACCTTGGTTCCATATCTAAGAGAAATACCTACCGCCGCTATGCGGTATCATCCCTTCCTCTTTGGGGAAATAACGACGTAGCTTCAAGCGGCATCAAAAGGAATTTCTGGCGCCGTTGCCAGGGAGGATCTTCAACATATACCAGGTTCCTAATCACAAATCTCATCTCCTTGCAATTTACATTATTTGCCATTTGCCTTCGTTTTTCTCTCCCCCACTTCACAAAGATTTGCCGTTTTATTCGCCCCTCTTTTTCGTTCGCCGTTTTCTTGCCGGATCTGTTTTTGTGTGCACTCTTGTTTGCGCAGTCATGATGCCTCATAGAAAATATTTTGATGTTCCTTACCCAAATATTTTGCTTGAAATTGAGAAAAGTACTAAGGAATATATGACTACACAATTTGAGCATAATAAGTATTTTACTGAAGAACTTAAAGAGCACTTCGTTGTGCTTGATGCTATTACAAAACAACTTGGTGATATCAGTAGAGAAGTTTGCAATCTCCAACCTAAGTATGCTTTTGCCGAAAGTTTGCTAGGAAAAATATCCGATGTACAAGCTACCTTAGTAAATCAAATGGCTAAACCAATCTCGTTAGAAGGAAAAAGTGATGAAGATCTTAAAATGATTGGTGTTTCCTCTATTGATTCCTTGTTTAGTAAAGTTAAGATTGATGAAAAAGGGACTGGAGAAGAGTCAACTAGGTAGAAGGCGTCCCAATATTTTGCAGGGTGAAAATCTTGTTGAGAAAATTGATGAAAGTGGGTTTGGAGAGGTCAAAACTTTAATAGTGATGTGCCCACTCTTTTGGATTACAAAGACTTTAATTATGATAGTTGCTCTTTGATTGATTGTATTTCTTTGTTGCAATCCATGACAAATTCACCCCATGCTTATGAACAAAATAAAGCTTTTACTAAACATATTGTTGATGCTATGATGAAAGCTCTTGAAGAAAAATTGGAATTAGAAGTTTCAATTCCTAGAAAATTGCATGATGAATGGGAACCTACTATCAAAGTCAAGATAAAAAATTACGAGTGTTCTGCTTTGTGTGACTTGGGTGCTAGTGTTTCTACAATTCCGAAATCTTTATGTGATGTGCTTGGTCTTATTAATCTTGAAGACTGTTCTTTGAATTTGCACTTGGCGGATTCTACTATTAAAAAGCCTATGGTAAGAATTAATGATGTTCTTATTCTTGCAAATAGGAATTATGTGATAGATTTTATTGTTCTTGATATTGATTGCAATCCGTCTTGTCCAATTATTCTTGGTAGACCGTTTTACGCACTATTGTTGTCGTGATTGATATGAAAGAATGCAATATTAAGTTCCAATTTCCTTTGAGGAAGGGTATGGAACACTTTCCTAGAACTAGAATTAAGCCACCTTATGAATCAATCATGAGGGCATCTTATGGATCTCGAACCAAAGATGACAATACTTAGATCCTTGTTTTATGCCTAGCTAAGGGCGTAAAACTATAGCGCTTGTTGGGAGGCAGCCCAATGAATAAATATTATTTTTTCTTTTTTGCTTTCTGTTCTTGAGTGTTAGCACAATTATGCTACTATTATGATTGTGTTTTTTGTGTTTTAATTAGTGTTTGTGCCAACTAGAACCGATAGGGTCTTCTTGGGTGATAGTTGTTTGATCTTGCTGAAAAAGACAGAAACTTTGCGCTCATGAAAATAATTCTCATTTTTTATCAGAAAGTGCTTTTGCCTTGATTATTTCTGAAGAAGATAAATATACAAATTGCTCAGGTCGTCCTATTTTTTCAGAATTTTTGGAGTTCCAGAAGTTTTCGTTTAAGTCAGATTGCTACAGACTGTTCTGTTTTGATAGATTCTGTTTTCTTTGTGTTGTGTGCTTATTTTGATGGCTCTATGATTTTCTATGATGAGTTTTTGCCATAGAAAAGTTGGAATACAGTAGATATAATACAAAAACAAAATATGAATTGATTTGATACAGTACTTATAGTAGTGGTTTGCTTTCTTACACTAATGGATCTCACGGAGGTTTTGTTGAGTTTTGTGTGATTGAAGTTTTCAAGTTTTGGGTTATCTTACGATGGATGAAGGAAGGATAGAAAGGCCTAAGCTTGGGGATGCCCCGGCATCCCAAGCTATTATCCAAAAATGAGCAACCAACTAAGCTTGGGGATGCCCCCGAGTGGCATCCCCTCTTTCTTCTAACGACCATCGGTATTTTACTCACAACTAAATTTTTATTCGTCACATGATATGTGTTTTGCTTGGAGCGTCTTGTATGATACGAGTCTTTGCTTGTTTTATTTTGTGTTTTAAGTCATCAATCCTTGCTGGACACACCTATTTGAGAGAGCAAAATTATGTCATGACTTGTTAGAATTTCTCTCTATGCTTCACTTAAATTTTTATGAGCAATGGACTTGCTCTAGTGCTTCACTTATATCTTTTTGAGCATGGTGTGCTTTAGTATTTTTGAAGAAATGCTCTCTTGCTTCACTTAGATTTATTTGAGAGTTAGTAAAATTTTCAAGAAATTCTCTCTTGCTTCACTAAAATTAATTTGGGAGAAAGAAAAAATTTATGCTCATGATCTTCACTTATATTTGTTTGAGCTTATGAAAAGCAACACATGAAAGTTAGTCCCAAAGTGATAGATATCCAAGAAGGATATAATAAAAGCTTTCATGGAGATCATTGGACAAAATGAGCTTGATTCTTAGTAATAGTTTTGAGATATTATGATGTGATATGTGAGTTATGTTGGTGAATAATTATGCTTTAGTAAGAATATTGGTGTTAAGGTTTGTGATTCCCTATGCAAGTACGAAAGTCAATAGTCATGAAATGAAATTATATCCTACTTGTGGTGCATTATTCGGTGTTATTTATGCTTAATGCTTGCTTATGAGATTATCTGTTTCTTGGTTGGTCGCTTCTCAATCTTTTGCTAGCCTTCATTTTGCACTAAGTATGATCTCTACTTGCGCATCCAAAACCCTTAAACTAGTTTTTCCACATGAGTCCACTATATCTACCTATATGCGGTATTCTTTTGCCGTTCTAAGCAAATTTGTATGTGCCATCTCTAATTTTCAAAATGAACTTCTCTTTTGTGTGTTTGTTTCGCTCGCGGAGCAGTGGGGGGGTGGCTAATATTTTCCATGCTAGATGTGTTATTCTCAAGATGAGTGTTTATTCACTTGTCATTGCACGAGAGTAAGGCAAAGGTATTAGGGATACCCAGTCCTGAAATGCAAAAAAAATGAATTTACTTTATGTTGTCAAATAATAAATTCCTTGGAAAGTGTTGGTATGGAGGGCAACCGTGGATACGGCTAGCCATGGAAAGTGAAAGTATGGTGGAAAAAGGAATAAACTTTATTTTCTGTTTGGGAACCGCCTATGATATATCTAGCAAGGAAAGTGTTGGGAACTTTAAGTCGTTTTCGTTGGTGGGACGAATACACCTCCCAAAATATTTTATCTCTAAGTTTTTCGCTTTGAGCTCTGGCACCTCTACAAATCCCTACTTCCCTCTATGAAGGGCCTTTCTTTTACTTTATGCAATTTTTATTTTGAGTCTCCATCTTCTCTTACAAAAGCACCAACTAGGAGGCACTATGATCATACTTAAGTATTGGGCGTAGCTAATATTTGAGTGTGTTTCATGAATGGATCAATGGTTGAGCATGATGGGTTAGGGATAACTTATTTTAGCGTTGATATTTTGAAAGACATGGTTGCTTGTTGATATGCTTGAGTATCTAAATTATCATGTCAAAACTAGACTATTTCTTTGAACAACTAAAAGTCCAAATGTCCATGCTATAAAGAAAAGAATATGATATGACATGTTAGGTAGCATTCCACATCAAAAATTCTGTTTTTATCACTTACCTACTCGAGGACGAGTAGGAGTTAAGCTTGGGGATCTTGTCGTCTCCAACGTATCTATAATTTTTTATTGTTCCATGTTGTTATATTATCAATCTTGGATGTTTTACAATCATTTATAGTCATTTTATATCATTTTTTGGTACAAACCTATTGACATAGTGCCAAGTGCTAGTTGCTGTTTTTTTCCATGTTTTTTTACATCGCAAAAGACCAATATGAGACGGAGTCCAAATGCCCTGAAACTTTACGGAGAATTTTTATGGGCCAGAAAGAACACAACGGGCCTTGGCTGCGTCCGGGGGGTGCCCCAAGGTGGGCACAACCCACCAGGGCACACCAGGAGGCCCAGGCACGCCCTGGTGGGTTGTGCCCACCTCGAGTGCCCCCCGGACCGCCTCTTTGCTCTATAAATACCCCAATATTCCAGAAACCCTAAAGGCATTGACGAAATATTCATCCAGCCGCAGAGTCCGTAACCACGGATCCAATCTAGACACCATCTCGGATGGGGTTCACCACCTCCATTGGTGCCCCTCCAATGATGCGTGAGTAGTTCTTTGTAGACCTTCGGGTCCGTAGTTAGTAGCTAGATGGCTTCCTCTCTCTCACTGGAATCTCAATACAATGGTCTCTTGGAGATCCATATGATGTAACTCTTTCTGCGGTGTGTTTGTTGGGATCTGATGAACTTTGAGTTTATGATCAGATCTATCTTTTTATATCCATGAAAGTTATTTGAGTTTCTTTGATCTATTATATGCATGATTGCTTATAGCCTCGTATTTTTTCTCCAATATTTGGGTTTTGTTTGGCCAACTTGATCTATTTATCTTGCAATGGGAAGAGGTGCTTCATTGTGACGCCCGGATAATTAGGCTACAGTAATCCCGCGTTAATGATGACACGTCACCTCGGTTACTGCTGATAATCTCGCGTTAGTTCGAAGCAGATTCAAATTCAAAAATTGAATTAAGGTTAAAACAATTAAAGTTTTCAAAAGTCAGAACTAAAATGTTCGATGTGTTGGAAATATTCCCTATCTATTTTTCATATAGAAACCATGTTTTTATATAAGGCCTATATATTTAAAATGAGCAAAAACAGAAAAGGAATAAAAAGAGAAAGAGAAAGAAAAAAACAAAAAAAAACAAATGGGGGAGACCCCCTGGCCAACTGGGCCAAACGGCCCAGCCACCCAGCTGGGCCACTGGCCGCCCATCACCGCGCCCATAACCCCCACTGCTCCTGAAACCCTAGAGCCCCACCCCACTTCCCCCACGATCCCACCTCTCCCTCCAGCGCCGTCACAGGAGAGGGCGCACGACCCCATCGCTCTCCCCACTCCTCACGTCGCTCGCTCCCACTCCCCCTCGATCCAGATCGGGGTCTGACCCTTGGCGCTCCCACGCTGCCCACCGCCGAGAAACCCCCACACTCGACGCCTTCGACCCCCGCCACTCGCCCCGATACCCTCCTCCCGCTCCCTCGCTCGATCTGGACCCGTCCCCATCGCCATCGTGCCTCACCTCGCCCCGACGCCCGTCCGCACGCCGCCTCGTCGCCCTCCGCCCCGGATCTGGGCGGGGCTCGGCCTCGGCAGCCGCCCGCTGGGCCCCCCTCGCCGGAACCACAGCCTTGCCGGACTGCTTCCCGTCCCCTCCCCGGCTTCCTCATGCCTCGTCGATGGCTGTTGCATCGGGGTATGACCCCATCTCCCCTACCCTTCCCTACACCGTCTCAAGGCTGACGCTGCCGCCTTTGGCTGGCCGTGGCCATGCTCCACCTTGCCTTCCGCCTGTCGCGCTTCTTCCGGCCGTGGCCACCGATCACCTGCTAGCGGCCAGCGCAAGGGCTGCGCCTTGCCCACACCCCGCACCGCCTGCTACCTCTGCCGTGGCACCGCCGGGTGGCTCGGGCACACACGGTGCCCACGCCTGGTGCCCATTTCGCCCGCCCACTAAGGCCCTTGTTATCGCCACACGGGACCACTGCTTTAAAAAAAAAAGCAACGAAAACGTATATTTAATAATACTTAATAGTAATTAATTAATTAACTTAATTAATCGTGTTATTTAACCTAATTAAAGTTATTAACTAATTTATCTGTTAATTAGTGTTAGTCTATGTGATGTGACCCCACGTGTTAGATTTGACCTGGCCAACCGGTCAGTTGACCTGCTGACGTCATCGTGACGTCACCTCCGCACTGTTCTGGATAATGTTGTTCTAAATAATTAATAATAATTCCAGATTATTGCTAAAACTTTAGAAAACCATATAAAATAAACCGTAGCTCGGATTAAAATACTTTGTACATGAAAGTTGCTCAGAACGACGAGACGAATCCGGATACGCAGCCCGTTCGTCCGCCACACATCCCTAACCTATCGAACTGTAACTTTCCCCTCCGGCTCCGCCCGAAAACGCGAAACGCCGGGGATACCTTCCCAGATGTTCCCCCCTTCACCGGTATCACCACATACCGCGTTAGGGCACACCTAGCACCGCTCATTGTCACGTCACGCATCGTCGTGTTTATGTTTGCATTGTATTCATTGTTTCTTCCCCCTCTTATCTCCGGTAGACTACGAGACCGACGCTGCTGCTGCCCAGTTCGACTACGGAGTTGACGACCCCTTCTCTTGCCAGAGCAACCAGGCAAGCCCCCCCTTTGATCACCAGATATCGCCGATTCTACTCTATACTGCGTGCCTTAGAGTAGTGTAGCATGTTCTTGCTTTCCGTTATACCTATCCCGATGCATAGCCTTTGTCCTTGCTACTCTTGTTGTTACCTTTACTGCAATCCTACATGCTTAGTATAGGATGCTAGTATTTCCATCTGTGGCCCTACATTCTTGTCCGTCTGGCATGCTATACTATCGGGCCGTGATCACTCGGGAGGTGATCACGGTATATACTATATACTTTATACATGATACATGTGGTGATTAAAGTCGGCTCGGCTCGAGGAGTACTCATGAGTGATTCACAATTTGGGGCTGAAAGGACCTTTGTCCCGACGGCCCTCTGGATGGATCTTTGTGGCGGAGGCGACAGGCAGGTTGAGACCGCCTAGGAGAGAGGTGGGCTGGCCCTGTTCGGGCGTTCGCGGATACTTAACACACTTAACGAGTTCTGGGTATTTGATCTGAGTCTGGCCATTTGGTCTATACGCACTAACCATCTACGCGGGAGTAGTTATGGGTATCCCGGCGTAGTGGTATCAGCCGAAGCCTTCGTGACGTCAGCGACCGAAGCGGTGGCCGGATTGGACCGTAGAACGTGACTTCCTTTGTAATGGAGGTTGCTAGGTCTGCGCTTCCGGCCGCACAAGAACGCAGTGTGTGCTAAGGCGATGGGCCTGCACCCTGGGCGCTTAGGTTTAGACCGGCGTGCTGACCGCTCTGTTGGCCTAGGTCGGGCTGCGACGTGTTGATCTTCCGCGGCCGGGCATGACCCAGAAAAGTGTGTCCGGCTAAATGGGATCAAGCGTGTTGGGTTATGTGGTGCACCCCTGCAGGGAAGTTAATCTATTCGAATAGCCGTGATCTTCGGTAACAGGACGACTTGGAGTTGTACCTTGACCTTATGACAACTAGAACCGGATACTTAATAAAACACACCCTTCCAAGTGCGGATACAACCGGTGATCGCTCTCTAATGTATGACGAGGAGGGATCGACGGGTAGGATTATTGCTATTCGATGCTACTTGGAGGACTTGACCGCTCTCTTCTACATGTCGCAAGAGCGGAGGCTGCGAAGCGTAGTCTTGACAGGGTTAGATATCCCCTCTTATTACGGCATTCGCATTCGGTCCTTGATATGGCCCTTTACACATATATCCATGCATATGTAGTGTAGCTCCTTGCTTGCAGTACTTTGGATGAGTACTCACGGTTGCCTTGTTCCCCTTTTCCCCTATCTCTACTCGATTGATGCAACAGACGATGGAGCCCAGAGCGACGCCACCGTCGATGGCGACTACTACCCCGGAGGTGCCTACTACTACGTGCAGCCGGCGGCGGCGACCGGGAGTAGTTAGGAGGATCGAGCAGGAGGCCTGCGCCTCTTTCGATCTGTATCCCGGTTTGTGCTAGCCTTCCTAAGGAAAACTTGTTTAACTTATGTACGTACTCAGATATTGTTGCTTCCGCTGACTTCGTCTATGATCGAGCACTTGTATTCGAGCCCTCGAGGCCTGGCTTGTATTATGATGGTTGTAAGACTTATTTATGTTTTAGAGTTGTGTTGTGATATCTTCCGTGAGTCCACAGTCTTGATGCATTACTGCGTTTGCGTGTATGATTAGTGTACGATTGAATCGGGGGCGTCACAAGTTGGTATCAGAGCCAACTGCCTGTAGGAATCCCCTTTCCAACTCCTTGGCCGAAGTTGAGTCTAGTCATTGCAAAACTTTTACTAACATGGCTATGTGGCCCATGGGCTCACGTCGCCATTGGGTGGTACTAGGATCTTTTACTCCTCGACCTTTACTCTGGGATTCTGAACTCTCTTCTATTTGGGTTAAACGATTTTTACTAAAATCTAACTTTAGGTTCTCGAAAATACTTTCTTCCGGAGAGGCCCTTCAGTCCAGATGATCACCGACTGCACCAGAAGATTTCGGAGATACTCTTTGATATTCTCTCGAGACTTTGTGCCCATCACTTTTGCTATTCCCGACCACCGATAAATCCTTATGGATAACTACTTACACTTGCCATTCATACGATCATTCCCAGTTAATCTTGTTATTACAAGATACCCCGAAATTCTCTCTAATGTTCCGAGAATACTTTGCGCCTATTGCCTTGCAGTTCTTTGCTACATGAATACCCCTACGGATAATTTCTCGCACTTACCGAATATCCGCTCATCCCAGTTGATTCATGTATGTCACCAATCCTCGAAAAACCATTCGATCTTCAGAAAATCCTGAGCATCCTATTGCTCTCGAAATTCTTGATTACTTGCATTGTGGTTAATCCCATAAGTCTAGTAATCTTGTTGGCATCCATTGTCATTATCATTTTGAGTCCATTGATTCGATTTGTTGCGAATGCTCGCAATCCTCAAACAGATCCTAGAATTCATCCTTCCGGCTCAGACGCCATTTTAAACATGAGCTGGCTATCGACCAATCAAATTGCCGCCGATTGTACCCCTAAGTCTATTCAGCTTATCCATCCTTGATCAGAGCATTTGCTCCTGATCCCTTGATTTGAAAATCATAATTACTTTGCTAATTAAGCGTTGAACTATTCAAATGTTCTATAAACCGATGCATTTGCAATCTTTCTTCCTCTGATTGGGTATCGATACTCATATCGGCCCCATTGTGGATCGCCATATCCTTTGTTGGATTATTATCCGACGGTGTCCTTCATAATTAATCACTTTGTGAGTTCTTTCTCCGATACATAATGCCTTTGGTAAATTGTATCCTTTCCTTTTGTCAACCATGCTCGCTTTCGAGCTGGTGATATTTACTCTTGAAGCTTATGGTATATGTTCAGAAGAAGCCCGATGGGATTGAACCAACGCCTTCCATCATCGGTGTGAACCCGAAAGATTTCACGAGTCATACTTATCTGGTATTGCACCGGTAAAAATTTCAACAACTAATGTCATCTTGAAATACGAGAGGTGAATGGAAGATTATGCATTGAGGAAGTGGGAGTCGACCTTGAACTTTGTGTTCATGCCCATGGACGCGATGTATATCCTATCATGGAAGCTTCTTGTAATAATAACTATTTCCTTGATAGCTAACATATGGCATCTGTGAATTGATCCCTTGCAACCGTGGTTCCGACCATGATTGTTCCCCTTTGATTCTATTTCTCGGACAAGTTAAAACAATTGTCTTCTATGGATCAATACACCAGTCCAACCTTTACTTTGATCTTGTGTCGAGTATTACCCCTGGTATCTCGAGATTATCATGGAACTGCATAACTTTTATGAGTTCATCAAGTACTACCTTCAATCGATTCCAATTTTTCACGGGCTCACGAGTTATTAAACACTTAAAGACACCGATAACTGAACCGAGTCCGCACTTTTCACGGTTCAACAACTCTTCAAGAAGGTTCTATAAGTACGAGTTTGTACCCGATCACGCCATTCCTAGCCTGTTTGGCTATATCATTGTCGTGACGATTCTAACTGTGCTACCTGGTCCTTATTCTCGGAGCACCAATTTGCGGCGATAGCTAAGCTTACGTCGATTTCTCTCATCATACCCTTTCACCTTAAACAACAAGCTTGAGTTCGAGTTCGTGTCGTAACTGTGGTTCCAATAACCTCTTGCTTCGTCATTCCTTTGGCTTGATGTCGTCGCTGATTGATTACATATTCTTGAAATCTCTCGACAAATGTGTTATGATAATCATCAACCTTATGAGCTCTTCCAGGATATCAACCGGATTCATGAAGAGAAATACCATCCTTGCCCTCGATGAGTTGAGTTATCATCAGCCACTTTAATGCCTTCCCTCCAACACAAACTTGTTCGTATTTTGTGTTATACCTTGAGTTCCTTGCTACCCAAAGCATCGTTCTTCTTTACCTTGGAGAATTACCACCTTTTATGTCAAGAATGTCGTGGAAATTTCACCACCTCTTAAGAATTCTTGGTATAGTGATACTTCTCACCATCACCATTCTTTCTTGGTCCTCGTGTTGGTTCCAACCGGGGTACCAACAAGTGAACGGTGTTGTTTGAGTTCTGTACTTCTAGCAACCCTATTGCTTTGAAGTTAACAATCGACAGTTCATTCTTAGACTGTTGGTTATTGAATCGTCACTCTAACATTGATCTTGCTGCCTAAGGTCATATTTCGGGCACACCTTTCAACTAATGATTGATGGTGTATGTTTTCCTCGAGCATATAGCATTATATCATTTGAATTGACAAGTGTCATCTTCTTGTTCACATTATCGTGGAAATCCATTCGTTTGGAATTCTCGGTGAATTGTCGCTGAGCCCATCAGCCACCTTCTCATCCCCTCCTTGGTTTAATGATGAACTATTGCTTCAGGAACCCGCTCCCATAGTTCATTTCTCGAGAATCTTGCAATGTCATTTCGTCGATTTGTGTTGCACCTTTTCCTCTCGGACCCCCTGAGTGCGAGGTATCATGACACCAATTGGATATGAATCTCGATCGATATGATGGTTGGGACAACTTTCCAAGAGTTATGATGTTGATCCTTTGATGACCCGGTAACATGATGTCATGCCTAGCACCCCAATTTGGAGGACCTATCATTATAGATTCCCTTTTAGCAAGGTTATCCATTCTTCCATGAAGAAATTGTAAGACTTATTCTATAAGTTGTTCCTGATGGATCCTTTTTGTTTCCAAAGTCTGATCTTCACCTCTTGACCATGTCAATGCTATCTCGAAGCATGTCTATGGTACTCCGATGTTTCAACAAGAACATTTGAAGCCCAATGCTAAACGTTTGTTGCTCAATTATCCAAACACCATTGTATGGATAATGTCATGAAAATTTCTCTCCCCTCACCTAGAGACTTTTCTACTTAATATCATGTCATGGTTATCATGTTCTGCTTGTCCTTGGGAAGGATATACCCCTGACATATGTGTTTGAACACATTTTTCTTTCCATTGTTCTGTTTAATCTGATGATCACATTTTCCTTTCCATTGTCTTGTTTAACATTTCTCGTGGTTTATATGATCTAAGCGGTAATGATTCGCTGCTTATATAAACACCTCAGTTGTACAACTCTATCAATAAGACCCTATTACTATGGTTGATGACATCCCGATAACCACCGATGGACGAGAACTTTGCCTATTGGTCCGCCTCGTTCAACGAAAGCGGAAAATGGTTCTCTTCGTCCCTCGCCCTTGGTATCGATGTTGTCGCCGACATAACTGAGAGGCTACCCTCTGACATGCCTTGCTATCATGGCCGTGCAAGATGTCAACCCCCCTTTCTACTTTAACCCACATGGTGGGCCCATAACCCACAGTTCCACAGGGATCGAAAACCTGACTCTCTGTACAACCCTGTTTCTAATGGTTATTCTCCATGCTTGGCTTCAGATTTAATTCATGTGCCACCTTCCTAGTGCTCTATTACGGTATCAGACGCAATACTTACTCTCGCTACTCGAACCCCTTTCTCACTCAGGTTCAGACTTTGAGCAACTATCTATCTGCTTGGGACCTCTTATTGTACCTTCGTACCTTACTCTCGAGGTATTTTATATGTTCAACTCAAGAGATAATCTTATGCTCATTCATGGGTTAACCTTAGATGGTTTCCCTCACAAGCATTCTGTCGTAGTCAAGCTGCCCCTTACCTATTCGTAAGTGCGTTCGAGTTCCTGAAGCAAAGGATGACTTCACCATGATGACCTGAAGCGGAGAAATGAAGACATCAACGTAATGGATCGATCTCTTCGAGAAGAGCAACCAAGACCAAGGACACTCGTCAAAATTTCATAACAAAAGCCATTTCCCCTTACTACCGCTCCTAAATCTCGGGACGAGATTTCTTGTAGTGGAGGAGATTTGTGACGCCCGGATAATTAGGCTACAGTAATCCCGCGTTAATGATGACACGTCACCTCGGTTACTGCTGATAATCTCGCGTTAGTTCGAAGCGGATTCAAATTCAAAAATTGAATTAAGGTTAAAACAATTAAAGTTTTCAAAAGTCAGAACTAAAATGTTCGATGTGTTGGAAATATTCCCTATCTATTTGTCATATAGAAACCATGTTTTTATATAAGGCCTATATATTTAAAATGAGCAAAAACAGAAAAGGAATAAAAATAAAAAGAGAAAGTAAAAAAAACAACAAATGGGGAGACCCCACAGCCCAGGCCAAACGGCCCGACCACCTAGTCAGGCCACCAGGCCGCCCATCACCCGCGCCCACAACCCCCCCACTGCTCCTGAAACCCTAGAGCCCCACCCCACTTCCCCCACGATCCCACCTCTCCCTCCAGCGCCGTCACAGGAGAGGGCGCACGACCCCATCGCTCTCCCCACTCCCCACGTCGCTCGCTCCCCCTCCCCCTCGATCCAGATCGGGGGCCCGACCCTGCGGCGCTCCCTACGCTGCCCACCGCCGGAGAAACCCCCCCTGCCTGACGCCTTCGACCCCCGCCACTCGCCCCGATCCCCTCCTCCCGCTCCCTCGCTCGATCTGGACCCGTCCCCATCGCCATCGTTGCCTCACCTCGCCCGGCCTTCGTCCATGCGCCGCCTTGCCGCCCTCCACCCGGATCTGGGCGGGGCTCGGCCTCGGCCGCCGCGCCGCTCGGGCCCCCCTCGCCGGAACCACGACGCCACGGACTGCTTCCCGTCCCCTCCCGGCTTCCTCGCGCCTCGTCGATGAACCCTGCACCGGGTATGACCCCATCTCCCCTACCCCTTCCCTACACCGTCGCGCCCGACGCCGCCGCTGGTGGCGGCGTCGCGGCCAGCTCCACCCGTTCCCTCCGCCCCGTCGCGCCTTCCCGGCCGGCCGTGGCCACCGACCGCGCTGCTAGCCGCGCCAGGCGCCAGGGCTGCGCCTTGCCCACACCCCGCACCGCCTGCTACCTCTGCCGTGGCCGGCGCCGCCCCCTGGTGGCTCGGGCACACACGGGTGCCCACGCCCGGTGCCCATTTCGCCCGCCCCACTAAGGCCCTTGTGCCACTGCCACATGGGGCCCAGCCCCCTGTTTAAAAAAAAAGAAACGAAAATGTAAATTTAATAATAATTAAAAGTAATAAATTAATTAACTTAATTAATCCAGTTATTTAACCTAATTAAACTTATTAACTAATTAAATTGTTAATTAGTGTTAGTCTATGACAAGCAGTGACCCCACGTGTTAGGTTTGACCGCCAACCGGTCAGTTGACCTCTTGACGTCATCGTGGCGTCACCTCAAGATCGTTTCTCGATAATGTTGTTCTAAATAATTAATAATAATTCCAGATTATTGCTAAAACTTTAGAAAACCATATAAAATAAACCGCAGCTCGGATTAAAAAACTTTGTACATGAAAGTTGCTCAGAACGACGAGACGAATCCGGATATGCAGCCCGTTCGTCCGCCACACATCCCTAACCTATCGAACTCGCAACTTTCCCCCTCCGGCTCCTCCGCCCGAAAACGCGAAACGCCGGGGATACCTTCCCAGATGTTCCCCCCCTTCACCGGTATCACCACATACCGCGTCAGGGCACACCTAGCACCGCTCATTGTCACGTCACGCATCGTCGTGTTTATGTTTGCATTGTATTCATTGTTTCTTCCCCCTCTTATCTCCGGTAGACTACGAGACCGACGCACTTTGCTGCCCGGTTCGACTACGGAGTTGGCGACCCCTTCTCTTGCCGTGAGCAACCAGTGCAAGCCCCCCGATCACGGATATCGCCTATTCTACTCTATACCGCTTGCATTAGAGTAGTGTAGCATGTTACTGCTTTCGTTATACCTATCACGATGCATAGCATGTCCTTGCTACTCTCATTGTTACCTTTACCTGCAATCCTACATGCCTAGTATAGGATGCTAGTATTTCCATCTGTGGCCCTACATTCTTGTCCGTCTGCTGTGCTATACTATCGGGCCGTGATCACTCGGGAGGTGATCACGGGTATATACTATATACTTTATACATGATACATGTGGTGATTAAAGTCGGCTCGGCTTCAGGAGTACCCGTGAGTGATTCACGGATTTGGGGGCTGAAAGGACCTTTGTCCCGGCCCTCTGGATGGATCTTTGTGGCGGAGGCGGCAGGCAGGTTGAGATCGCCTAGGAGAGAGGTGGGCCTGGCCCTGTTCGGGCGTTCATGGATACTTAACACGCTTAACGAGTTCTTGGTATTTGATCTGAGTCCGGCCATTTGGTCTATACGCACTAACCATCTACGTGGGAGTAGTTATGGGTATCCGGCGTCGTGGTATCGGTAGAAGCCTTTGTGACGTCGTGACCGTAGAAGCGGTGGCGGATTGGACCGTGTAACGTGACTTCCTTTGTAAAGGAGGTTTCTAGTGCGCTTCGGCGCGTTATAGCGTCTTGGTGTGCTAGGCGATGGGCCCCAGACCCTGAGGCGCTTAGGTTTAGACCGGCGTCTTTGACAGCTCTGTTGGCCTAGGTCGGGCTGCGGCGTGTTGATCTTCCGCGGCGGGCATGACCCGTAAAAGTGTGTCGGCCAAATGGGATCAAGTGTGTTGGGTTATGTGGTGCACCCTGCAGTGAAGTTAATCTATTCGAATAGCCGTGATCTTCGGTAACATGACGACTTGGAGTTGTACCTTGACCTTATGACAACTAGAACCGGATACTTAATAAAACACACCCTTCCAAGTGCCAGATACAACCCGGTGATCGCTCTCTAACAGGGCGACGAGGAGGGGATCGACGGGTAGGATTATTGCTATTCGATGCTACTTGGAGGACTTCAGTCTGCTCTCTTCTACATGTCGCAAGACGGAGGCTGCCAGAAGCGTAGTCTTCGACAGGGTTAGATATCCCCCTCTTATTCTGGCATTCTGCAGTTCAGTCCACTGATATGGCCCTTTACACATATATCCATGCATATGTAGTGTAGCTCCTTGCTTGCGAGTACTTTGGATGAGTACTCACGGTTGCCTTGTTCCCCCTTTTCCCCCTATCTCTACTCGATTGATGCAACCAGACGATGGAGCCCAGGAGCCAGACGCCACCGTCGATGACGACTACTACCTCGGAGGTGCCTACTACTACGTGCAGCCCGGCGGCGGCGACCGGGAGTAGTTAGGAGGATCGAGCGGGGAGGCTGCGCCTCTTTCGATCTGTATCCCAGCTTTGTGCTAGCCTTCTTAAGGCAAACTTGTTTAACTTATGTCCGTACTCAGATATTGTTGCTTCCGTGACTCGTCTATGATCGAGCACTTGTATTCGAGCCCTCGAGGCCCCTGGCTTGTATTATGATGCTTGTAAGACTTATTTATGTTTTAGAGTTGTGTTGTGATATCTTCCCGTGAGTCCCTGATCTTGATCATACATGTTTGCGTGTATGATTAGTGTACGATTGAATCGGGGGCGTCACATTCATAGTGGGTTCGATCTTACGGTGCTTGATCCCAGTGACAGAAAGGGAAACGACACATATGTATCATTGCTACTAAGGATAAAACGATGGGGTCTATCTCTACATAGATAGATCTTGTCTATATCATGTCATCGTTCTTATTGCATTACTCCGTTTCTCCATGAACTTAATACAATAGATGCATGTTGGATAGCGGTCGATGTGTGGAGTAATAGTAGTAGATGCAGGCAGGAGTCGGTCTACTAATCTTGGACATGATGCCTATATAATGATCATTGCCTGGATATCGTCATAATTATTTGAAGTTCTATCAATTGCCCAATAGTAATTTGTTTACCCATCGTTTGATATTTTTCTCGAGAGAAGCCACTGGTGAAACCTACGGCCCCCGGGTCTTCTTTCTTATATTATTTGCCTTTGCGATCTACTTTTTCCTTGCAATTATTTTCAAATCTATTAAACCAAAAATAAAAAATGACTTGCTGCAATTTTTCCTTATTTATTTTATTTTCCTTCGATCTACCAATTTACTACAAATTTATCTCACGTCCGTTTGCCACTTGAGGCGCCGTACCCCGAAAGGGATTGACAACCCCTTTAACACGCGGGTTGCGAGGATTTGTTATCTATGTGCAGGGGTTGTTTACATTGTGTTGCTTGGTTCTCCTACTGGTTTGATAATCTTGGTTCCATATCTGAGGGAAATACCTACCGCCGCTGTGCGGCATCATCCCTTCCTCTTTGGGGAAATACCGATGTAGCTTCAAGCGACATCGCACTCCAAAGCATCAACACTACATTCATGCTGGCCTAGAGCGGACATGGCCTCTCACCGAAGCTAACATTGAAATGGCGCGCCAGCTGAGAACGCCATCCGATCTCCCATCCTTTTGCCTGCTGGCTCTATACCGCATTCAAATTGGTTTCCATCTGCTCCTGTCACCATGAAATAGGCGCGACGGCCGAGAAACTCACTCTGGCGCCCACATTGACAGGATCCACTGCTTGGCCTGACTAGCACCCGCTATTTAAACGCTGCCTCCTCTTCCGACATGACCAACACCACACCATGTCTGCCATGACCTCTAGCTGTAGAGCGATGTGGGAGAGCATCTCGATGGAGCAGAAGTAGGAGTTGCCCGGCATTGCAGCCGGCTGGCAGGCCCAGCGCACCTGATGGATTAAGACTGGCTTGTCGATGAACTTGCCGGAGGTCAACGACGAGGACCATAAAATGGCGGAGGCGTACAATGATGATTCGATGCCCCGGCCCCCATAGGCGTACTTTAACGCCATCATGATGGAAGAGCAGCAACAGCCACCGCATGTTGCTACTCTCTGTAGAGTTGTTGGGCTTCCCTGAAGAGGAAGGGTGAAGTAGTACAATATCATATAGTATTTCCCTCACTTAAGAACCAAGGTTTATCAAACCAGAAGGAGACGAGACACAAAAAATGTGAACGATACCTACACACACAAAGCAAATGCTTGCACCCAACGTAAGCAAGAGGGTTGTCAATCGATACGTCTCCAACATATCTATAATTTTTGATGGTTCCATGCTATTATATTATTTATTTTGGATGTTTTATATGCATTAATATGATATTTTATATGATTTTTGGGACTAACCTATTAACCTATAGCCCAGTGCCAGTATCTGTTTTTTCCTTGTTTTAGAGTTTCGCGGAAAAAGAATACCAAACTGAGTCCAAACGGAACAAAACTTTCGCCATGATTTTTCTTGGACCAGAAGACACCCAGGAGACTTGGAGTGCAAGCCAGAGGAGCCTCGAGGCGGCCATACGGTGGAGGGCGCGCCCAGGGGGGTGGGGTGCGCCCCCCGACCTTGTGGGCCCCTCATAGCTCCCCTGACCTAATTCTTTTGCCTATATATATATATATATATATATATATATATATATATATATATATATATACTCTTATACCCCAAAAACATCCAAAGGAGCCACGAAACCACCTTTTCACCGCCGCAACCTTCTATACCCATGAGATCCCATCTTGGGGCCTTTCCCAGCATCCTGCCGGAGGGGGAATCGATCACGGAGGGCTTCTACATCAACACCATTGCCTCTCTGATGAAGCGTGAGTAGTTTAGTTCAGACCTACGGGTCCATAGCTATTAGCTAGATGACTTCTTCTCTCTCTTTGATTCTAAATACAAAGTTCTCCTCGATGTTCTTGTAGATCTATTCGATGTAATACTCTTTTGCGGTGTGTTTGCCAAGATCCGATGAATTGTGGATATATGATCATCTTATCTATGAATATTGTTTGAATCTCCTCTGAATTCTTATATGCAAGATTTGATATCTTTGCAAGTCTCTTCGAACTATCGATTTGGTTAGATTGGTTTTTCTTGCAATGGGAGAAGTGTTTAGCTTTGGGTTCAATCTTCGTTGTCCTTTCCTAGTGAGAGTAGGGGCAGCAAGGCACGTATTGTATTCTTGCCATCGAGGATAACAAGATGGGGTTTTCATCATATTGCTTGAGTTAATCCCGCTACATCATGTCATCTTTCTTAATGCATTACTCTGTTCTTATGAACTTAATACTCTAGATGCAGGCAGGAGTCGGTCGATGTGTGGAGTAACAGTAGTAGATGCAGGCAGGAGTCGGTCTACTTGACACGGACGTGATGCCTATATTCATGATCATTGCCTTAGATATCGTCATAACTTTGCGCTTTTCTATTAATTGCTCGGCAGTAATTTTTTCACCCACCATAATAATTTCTATCTTGAGAGAAGCCTCTAGTGAAACCTATGCCCCCCGGGTCTATTTTACATCATATAAGTTTCCAATCTACAATTCTAGTTTCCCATTTACTTTACTTTGCAATCTTTAATATTACTTTACCGTTTATCCATATCTATCAGATCTCACTTTGCGGGTAACCGTGAAGGGATTGACAACCCCTTTGTCGCGTTGGTTACAAGTTGGTGTTTGTTTGTGCAGGTATTCGGTGATTGTTGTGTAGTCTCCTACTGGATTGATACCTTGGTTCTCAAAACTGGGGGAAATACTTACGCTCCTTTACTGCATCACCCTTTCCTCTTCAAGGGAAAAACCAACGCAAGCTCAAGAGGTAGCATCAATCCCCATGTTCTCGCTAATTGCAAGGACCAAATCTGGTAGTGATAGGTAAATAAAAGAAAATAAAAACAGCGAGCAATTGTAGGTTTTTAGTAATAGAGGCATCTATCTGATAAGCATAACAATGGTGGGTAAACAAACTATTGTTGGGCAATTGACAGAATAGCGCATAGTTATGATTATGATTCTTCATGGCATGATTCATATATAGGCATTACATCCGTGACAAGTAGACCGTTAATCCAATTGCATCTACTACTATTACTTCACCCTAAGACCGCTATCCAGCATGCATCTCAAAGCACTAAATTCATGACAAACATAGTAACGCTTTAAGCAAGATGACATGATGTAGACAGTAAGACCAAGTAGTATATGTTCGAACCCTGTCGTTTTATCCTTAGTACCAACAATGAAATATGTGCCTTGTAACTCCTCCTATAACAGAGTAAGGACAACATAAGATTGAAATCACTACTATGCACCACTCCCTCTGAAGATCTACTCATCTAATTGGCCAAAGAAGATATATTGGAAAGCATACATAGCTATAAAATCACACATATAAAAGACTCAAATAATTTCAATGAATAATCTAATCATAAACCCACAATTTATCGGATCCCAACAAACGCACTGCGAGAATTACATCGAATAGATCTCAGAGGAGATCATTGTATTGAAGATTAAGAGAGAGAGAGAGAGAGAGAGAGAGAGATCTAGCTATTGCTATGGAACCATAGGTCCTGTAGGAACTACTCACACATCATCATGGAGGCAACAAGGTTGATGAAGATTACCTCCCCAATGGTTTCCCCCTCCGACAGAGTACCGACAAAGGTCTCCAGATGCGATCATAGAAGAACAGAGGTTTGCAGCTGCGATAAAATTGTTTCGGGTCTCACTTTGGGTTTTTTACGATATTAGGGAATTTATAGGCCGGGAATTAGGTCAGGGGTGCCCAGGAGGCCCACAAGTGCTGATGGTGCCCCCTAGGGGTGCGCCCCTTGAGCTTGTGGCTCCATTGTGTATCGGTTGGTCTCTCCCCGAAGCTTCTATGGTCTCTTGTAGTCCAAAAAAATCACCGTAAAGTTTCATCATGTTAAGACTTTGTTTGGTATAGTTTTTCTGTGAAACAAAAATAGACAAAACACAACAACTAGAACTAGGCACTAAGTTAATAGGTTATTCCTAAACATTTAATCATG
This sequence comes from Aegilops bicornis, assembly GCA_021605145.1. Taxonomy (NCBI): domain Eukaryota; kingdom Viridiplantae; phylum Streptophyta; class Magnoliopsida; order Poales; family Poaceae; genus Aegilops; species Aegilops bicornis. Next base: position 269,293,047 of record CM038670.1, read on the forward strand.
TAAGCATCGCATAGCTCGGTCTTCTTAACATAAAGTTTAAATCATGAATACCCAGTGCCAAACCAAGCAACTTTATCATATTTTAGCGCCCTTCAGCTTTTTCAACATCCTTCAATAAATGAGTGTGACCATGGAGTTGGCACTTTGGATGGCAAAGAGAATGATGATAGGGGTTTATAAGGGAAGACAAAAATTTATAAAGTCTCCCATCAACTAGATGGATCGTTAGGAATGGAGAGCCTTACCATCAACATCAATGTGAGGAGTAGGGATTGCCACACATGCACTATAGCTATAAGTGTATGAAATCTCTCTATATGAAACTAAGTGGGTGTGCATCCAACTTGCTTGATCATGAAGACCTTGAGCATTTGATTAAGCTCATCATCGGAATATACAAGCCAATTTCTATAATGCAAAAATCCCACTAGTATGTGAAAGGATAGTAGCATTGCCCTTCTCTCCTTTTCTCTCCTTTTCTTCTTCTTTTTCAGAACAGTCTCATGGACCTGCTCCTCACTTTTCTGAGGACTCATAAGTCTCCACTATTCTTTCCTTACTAGGACAATGCTTTAATAATGATGGTCATCACACTTTAATTTACTGACAACTTGATAAATTGAAAAATATGACTACATTGAATGCCTAAGGCAGTGTACCAGGATGTGCAATGATCTAGCGTAACATGTATAACAATGAGGAACGGTGGCTTTGCCACAAATATCATGTCAGCTCTATATGATCATGCAAAGCAAAATGATAATGAATGCTCAAGGCATGTGAATAGTGACGGTTGCATGGCAATATATGTCGGAATGTCTATGGAAGTGCTATAATAGGTAGGCATGGTGGCTGTTTTGAGAAAGGATATATAAGACTTATGTGTGATTGAGCGTGTTATCACGAGGTTTTGATGCACCGATGAAGTTTTCACCAAGTCTCTAGGTGAGAACAGGCAATGCACGGTACCGAAGAGCTAACAAAATATGGAAAGATGGAAGTGCTTATAGTCCAAAAACTCGCATTAGACATAAAAAAACTCAAGTAGTTATTGTGAAAGCCTAGAAGCCCTTGAAGCAAAGTATTACTCGCATGCCCCAATGGAGGAGGTTGGGAGGAGTTAACCATCGCGCGCCTTCGATTCGGACAACACAAAGGATATCAATCAAGAATAAATTACGCTCCAACTTCCTAGCTATGACACAACTGCCACTTTAATGAATAGGACATCACAAACCTTAACATCAATATTTTTACTAGACCAAGATTCTCAACTAGTAAACCTTCATATTATAACCTTAATATCGTTTATCAAAGGCAACATATTCAGTGATCTACATGCAAGTTTTTATCATACCATCCTTGTATACCTATTATTTTTGGACCAAACATATAACTCATGCAAATTACCACTTCCTATTTAACTCTCAAAAAGATATAAGCGAAGAAAGAGAGTGAAAATTATTTCTACAAAATATATATATCATCATGCTCAAAATATATAAGTGAAGAACATGAGCAATTGCCTCAACTCAAAATATATAACTGAAGATAAACGAGCATTCAATAAATTGTGATGAATGCATGTCTCTCTTAATAGGTGTGATCAGAAAATAATGATAGTGGAAACAAGAAAACAAAGAAAAATAAAACACACGGTGCTCCAAGCAAACACATATCATGTGACAAATAAAAATATAGATCCAACTAATATTACCGATAGATTGAAGACGAAAAAGGGGATACCTTCTAGGGCATCCCCAAGCCTAAACGCTTGGATCTTCCTTGAATATTACCTTGGGATGCCTTAGGCATCCCCAAGCTTAGGCTATTTCCACTCCTTATTCTTTCTTCCCTCGCCATCTCACCCAAATCTTGAAAACTCCAGCCACACAAAACTTAACAGAACTTCATGATATCCATTAGTATAATAAAATAATTAATTAACTTAGGAACTATCAAATCAAGATTCATAATTGTTATTACATACTACCTACTGTATTCTATCATCTCCCTGGATACAAACCATAAAAACTTCAAAATAATCACACTATGCAATAAAAACATAATCTTTCTAAAAGAGAACAATACTTAATGATGCAATTTTTTGGTCATACTTCTGTAACTCTAAAAATTCAGAAAAACAAGGACATGTAAATAATTCGCAGCCCAATATAGTGTAAAACGTTCAGTAATTGATCACGTTGTGGTATAAAACAAAAATTCATACACTGGACCCAAAAGTTTCGTTTCCGCACAGGATCAAATCAACAAGCATCCAGACTATCCCAAGGCTTTACTTGGCACAAAAATCAACATAAAAGATACAAACACAATTACTACAGTAGCAATAATCACGTTGACACAAAAAAAGGATAACTACTGGGCTGCCTCCCAACAATCTCTTTATTTATAGCCATTAAGATAGAGTTTAGATTTTAGTGATGATCACATGGAAGACAAGAATTGAAACACAAAGAGAGCATCAAATCGCAATGTAACAAACACATTTAAGATTGATATATACATAACTGCAGTTATGTATGTACGCATGCACGCATAGATAGATCTCTCTGACCGCACTCACCACTCGCGCATACACACATGCGTTACGCGCACACATGTATCGAGGCCCTCTTCCTTCCTTTTTCTGAATCTGGGAGAGAGGCAAAAGAGAAGTCCAGAGAGACCTCGACTCTTTCAGGGAAAGGAGGGAGATCGAATGCGAGATGGAGTCCCTGTCGAATGGAATGGACATCCTTGGGG